>SMDT01002502.1:0-433224 GCA_005392925.1 Aquilaria sinensis
GATACGAGTCTACAGAAACGTCATAAAATACATTTAGTCATGTCATAATTTGTAAAACATAGTAATTAACTTAAGAATATTCTGCGACCAAACAGTTTTACTACTTACAGCAACTTCTTCACAGCGCTTACTAACATATTTCCCATTCTTCATTTTATGTGTCGCCTGAAGGACTTTAAACAAGCCAGGGTCCTTCTTCTCAGGATCTCTCTCTCTCTAATTGAATGAAACGTAACATTAATATGTAATTTAATTTCATTAGTATCTGAACTGTTGTTTGAAAGAACATTAGCGAGATACATACCATTTGCTCTCAATGTGCAGACATCGAGATAGATCCCCCAGCATATGTCGCGCTGCAAGAGCCAGACTGTGAATCCTCGTCAGTCATTGTTGCTCGCATTGCCTTGAACTTAGCGGACTTCTTGAATGAACTCCGGACTCGCCCAATATGCCTCCATTTCTGCATATGCAGCATCTGACATAAAGTTTGCCTTCGCTCGACGTTTAACCGGATCTTTCACACTCCGAATTTCTGACATCATGCTTCTGTAATGCTGTGCTCCCAATATATTCCAAACCCGATACACCTCGTTATGGTATATGGGATCCCACTCACAGCTCCTCTGTACAGGTTAATATGTTTAAACTATTAGCATGGGAAAATACAATTCTATATCTTATAACATTATTACATCATTATCATAGTAATATTATTGTCATACCTCAAAAACACGCCACCATTGCTGCAGGTCTGATGGAGAGATGGAGGACCAATCAGAATATGACTTGAAATGTGTGGTGAAACATGGTGTCACTAACCGTGTCGCCACAGCTGGAATGAATCTGTGACGTTTACATTATCAGACTTAAGTTTCAAAGAATGATTCCATGTAAAGTATTCACTCTCACTAATATTTATTTGTTTTTCTGGTATTTATCACTTACGTGTTACCATGTGGGGATATCCTCATCTGCGTTCGACCTGCTGTCTGTGACATCGATGATGGGATGTTATCAATATGTATATCATCATCTGAGGGATGAGTCGTCACTATGGGGTGCCTCAAGTGGCGTGCACCAGATCCATGTCTAGATGGCGTGCCTCCACCGCCATCAGATCGGTGCTCATGTGAGGGGACCTGCGTGGGTGGCACTGTTGTTCCCTGCGTCTCCACACGGACATCCTCCTGTGCCCGAGATGAAGAACCCATCCTATGTCGTTCATTAAGTATTGGCTCCATTACCTCCTTAAACTGCGCAAATGGTCCTTTCCCAGGTCGGTGTTTATAGGTGTTATCCCCTTTACAAGGCATCTGCATTTATTTTTAGGTAAGTTGGTAAATTAAACATAACATATATTTACTGACATATATTGTGCAGTATTAGGGGTACATAAATTTACTCAAAACAAATTGGTACACATTAATTAGAAATTACAAGGTTATCATTATTCCTAGTACATGTTATCTAATCATTCATTCGACCCACTGCTGTCATTCGACTCAAACTCCTCGGACTCTTCAGAGTCACTGTCATCGGATATAAACTCCTCATCATCCTCTGTCTCGCCATTAGATCCCCCCTCCTCAAGTACATCTTCTTCAATATCATCACCGACACCCGGGTCAGCTAACTCCTCAATTGGGTCATCTTCAATTCTTTGACAATTAACGGATCCACTGTCTTGATACACGTCATCCGTGTCCAGAATTGCAGCCTGTATTATCCATCGAGATTTTATCTTCATAACAGCTGACCACCCGCTTCTTTCACGTGACTTACTCGGATATTGTGTGTAGTAAACTTGGTCAGCCTGTGATGCTAAAATGAAAGGATCAAACTTCTGATATCTGCGGCTACTTCGGATCTCAACTAACCCAAACTGTTTATGCATTCGAGTTCCACGTTCAGGTGTTGGGTCAAACCAATTGCACCTAAACAAGACAACATTCTTATGCGGAAAGCCGGGATATTCGAGTTGAATGACTTCTTCTAATATACCATAAAAATTACATTCAACTTTACTTGCACCCGTGCTGCGTATGCAGACTCCACTATTAAATGTTGATTTGTCCTTCCCCCATTCACTGATGTGAAACTTGTACCCATTTGTGAAATACACCGGCCATGTCTGAACTCTCCGCGAGGGCCCACATGCAACATCCCACAAGATGTTATCGACAATATTGTTACCTGGGTCATCAACCTATGTAAAACATATTTCAATTTAGGACAATATATATGGAGACTTTTATAACTTAACATATTACAATACATTCTGTCCTAAAAGCACACGTACATATTGTCGGAGCAGGCTGAGAAATTGTTTTCAATGTGTATGTCCATCTCGGACATTGTTATCTCGGGTGCAGTTTCCCTGACCATGTCCACAAACATACTGTCGCCAATAACAGAAACAATAAAAATTTGTTAGTTTTGTTTGATGAATAGTACTGAATTTCAACATAATGACAGTTGGAATGGCTTCACATGAATGATGACTTACTTTAGGTATGGCCTGATCTGAGCACAGTTTAGAAGAATGTATGTGGTTGCAAGTCTGAGTTCATCGTCCGTGAGGAATCTATATCGGCATGCACCATATGGTCGTCCCGGAAAAGTGAATATGGACCACAAGTCACCATTACATGAGACAGGACCACCATCATCATTTCTCGGTACTCGATTCATCATGGAGGGAACATGGGACTCAAAGTAATGAGAGCAAAAGATGGAAGTCTCCTCTATAAGGTATGCTTCACATATCGATCCCTCAACATGAGCAGTATTAGAAACCTTCATTTTTAGGTCATGCATGCACCGCTCAAATTTATACATCCATCGGTACTGAACAGGTCCTCCAACCCTTGCTTCAAAGGGCAAGTGAACTGGGAGATGCTCCATGACATCAAAAAACCCTGGAGGGAAAATTCTCTCAAGCTTACAAATTATAATTGGAATATTTTCCTCCAACGCAAACAAGTGATTTTCATGCAACTCTGGAGAGCACAAGTCTCTAAAGAATAGGCTTAACTCCGTTAATGGCTTCCAAATATTGTCGGGTAGCGCTTCGAGGGCAATGGGGAAAAGCCTTTGCATCATAACATGGCAATCATGACTCTTCATTCCATACATATTGCAACCAGCTGTATCAATACATCTCCCAAGATTCGAGGCATATCCATCAGGGAGTCGTAAAGATTTTACCCAGGTGATCACATCTTGCCTTTGGTTAACATCAAATGTGAACCTCGCCTTTGGTTTGAATGAACGACCATCATCAAGTGGAACCATGTTTAACTCCGGCCGATTACAATAAATTTCCAGGTCCTTCCGTGCTTTCACATTATCTTTCGTTTTGTTCTTAACATCCATCACAGTATTCCATATATTCTCAAACACGTTCTTCTCAATATGCATAACATCAAGATTATGTCGTATTAAGTTCGTGGCCCAATATGGTAACTCCCAGAAAATGCTTCGCTTCGTCCAATTATGTGATTTCCCATAATCACACGGTCGATTTTGTGGACCATCGTTACCAACTGATGGAATCCATGAGATTCTTTCAAATATATCTTCACCCGATAAGTGCGGAGGAGGCAATGACTTTTCTAATTTCCCTTTTTTAAAGCAAGTACAATTCCTTCTATATGGGTGGTTCCGGGGGAGGAATTGCCGATGACAGTCAAAAAATGAAATTTTTCCGCCATACTTAAGTTGGAATGCCTTACTTTCACCCATACAAATAGGGCAAGACAATCGCCCATGTGTCATCCACCCTGATAGCATGCCATAAGCCGGAAAGTAATTAATGGTCCACATTAATGCTGCTCGCAGAATAAAATTTTGTTTCAATGACACATCCCATGTTTCGACGCCATCAAACCACAGATGTCGTAGCTCGTCTATTAGAGGTTGTAGATAAACATCAATCTTATGATTTGGGCTACGTGGACCTGGAATCAGCAACAAAAGGAACATATAGGGTTTTTTCATGCACATCCAAGGGGGCAAATTATACGGAGTAACAATCACAGGCCAACAAGAGTATTGTTTCCCAGATGGTCCAAAAGGTGTAAATCCATCGGCACATAACCCCAATCTGACATTTCGTGGTTCCAAAGCAAACCATGGGTAGGTCTGATCAAAATGTTTCCAAACTTCACCATCTGATGGATGTTTTATCACACCTGGGACTTGTGTTTGCTCCTTATGCCACCTCATCTGCTCAGCTGTTGCCAATGACGCAAATAAGCATTGCAGACGAGGGCTAAGTGGTAAATAATGCATGGTTTTCCTCGGTCGATCTTTACCACGACCTCCCTTTTTTGGCTTATATCTCTCAGACCCACAGTACTTACAAATACGATTGGTACTGTCATCTTTCCAGAACAACATACAATCATTCACACAGACGTCAATCTTCTCGTGAGACAGACCCAACTGGGAAACTAATTTCTTAGTTTCATACCAATTTGATGGCATCTTACTATCTGTTGGTTGGGTCTCCTTCATTAGTTGGGCAATGCCATTAAAGCATCCTCGTGACATGTGATACTCAGACTTAAGGTTGAGAAGGCGGACAGCAGCAGATAACTCAGAATGACTTTCGCACCCATCCCATAAAGGAGTTGATGCTGAATTCAAAAGATTAAAAAAATTTTGAGCACTTTCATTCGGCTCCACAACATTGTCTTCCGGAAATTGATTGTAACTAGGGCCAACGGCATCTAATACCATCCTTTCATATGGATTCGTCGAACACCCCTGGTCAAACTCCCTAAACCCACCCACACCTGGAGCCGTATCTGATGCTTCATTAAATGGCTCACCATGAGCGGTCCAATTCAAGTAAAAAGGCGTAAACCCCCATTTGTACAGATGAACTCTGACCTCATCAGCCTGATTAAACCGCAAATTCTTACACTTCCGACAAGGACAGCGAATGCATAACCCGCTCATAGTTTCAGGGTGGGATACAGCAAATGATATAAATTCTTCCACCCCGGACTCCCACTGTTGTGTGTAACCAGTTCGGCCAGGCAAGAAACGGTTACTGTACATCCAACTACGGGCGGATTCCATTACACAAAAAATCTGTTCGTAATCATAAACACCTCAATCTATTAAATGATATACGTACTCAAGTTTTATATTGAGTTAGTAAAAATAACAAAAGTATGCTTCAATGTTTACGTACTCAAGTTTACAGTATTTTTAGATAGACAAAGTTTATTCTCAATCTAGTTGTTCTTATGATTAACGTACGGTCATCATTATTGTTCTTATTGTTCTTATTACTGTCATTGTTCTTAGTACTTAAATTAATAATTTTCAAAGGATATTTTATTACATATAGGCTTTACTAACTACAAAAGGTAATGAATAATGAAAGTTAATGTTTACCTTAAGGGTTTAAAACTGTCCTGATTATTCCTTTATGGTTGAGAGTTTTAAGGTTAGAGTTTGAGGGTTTATGATTTGAATTACGAGCTTATAGTTAAGGTTAAGGTTAAGGTTAGAGTCTTGGGTTTATGGGGATTATTTCGGTTCAGATTTATTGTATAGCGTTTATGGTAAAGTACAAGTTAGTGTTAAGATTAGGGTCTAAGTTTATGTCTATTAGAGTTTAGACTTAGGTATAGGGTTTATACTGCTACGATTATAGACTTATAGTTTAGGTTAGATTTTGTCGTATTTAGGGTTTTAAAGTTTAGGTTCACGGTGTTGGGTTTAAGTTTAGATTTATGGTCTAAGGTAAAGGTTAGGGTTAGGAAGAAGTTTGGCGTTCAAGTAATGTTTGGTACAATCAGGCTAGCTGGATTTCTTCGAATGACAGTGACTCCTCCTCTTCAGTGGTCGTCATTTATTTGTTTTAATATTTTCTCTATTGGTCTCCAAATTAATTTTTTTATTTTTTCAGAATTTAAATTATTGTCATATTATTGAAACATGGTTTTATTATAATGATTAAATTTTTATTATCAATACACCATTACATAATATAACCATTTACACTAAAGCACTCCAACTAAACCATAACTACACCTATTACCATGAACTTATACAAATAATCATGTCATAAAATAATATATACAACGCACAAAGAAATTACATATTGACTATAATCCAGAAGAAAAAATATCCACAGATAACAAATAATTAACATAAATTGCATATTCAAATCTAAAGCCACTGTGTTCAAACCATAGTGACAATATATGAAGTTTTATTATCAATATTAGTAATTAAAACAATTTCCCTTAAAATCATCCCGTTTTCAATTATATAGGAAAAGAAATATAATCTAACCTCCAACGACTGCAAACGCACAGGAAAAACAATGGGTACTTCTTCACGCTTTACAGGTGCAGGGAGAAACTGAAAAAAAGGGGCAAAATAACTTAAGATCCTGGTAATATAAGAAATTTCTGCAAATGAAACAAAGTATCATTAATGTACACGAGTAATTTAAACAAAATACGTTAGGGAGATTATTATTTGTTTCATTATAGTTATGTATACTGTTCATGTATAACTCTTTTCTCTCTTAGACGCATGATTTATTTTAACTTATGTATAACTGTTTTAAATTGAGACATTTTTTAAAAAAATTTCACATAAGGCCAACACATATTTTGTACATATCTAGTTTCCATCGTTGAGTATAGAATTTGACCTATATATATATATATATATGGCAATGAGTTTATGTTTATGGCAATGAGTTTGAGTTTTTGGAACTGGCTTTTTTTAATCGCTTATTAATATCAACTTTGTTTAACTTGTGAGATCATTCTTTGAAACTAAAGTTGGTATTCTACCATATAATCTGTTCGATAGTTTTTTATTTTAGAAATGAGTTATTAAAAGTTCTAATGCAATAGTATATGGTTCAAGTGAACATTCCATAATTAAAAGTAGTTAAGTATATTCCTTTGGGTATTTTAAAAAGGGATCGAGTTTCATTTTAATTTTTCTTCATTTTTAAGTAATTTAATTTGTTAGTTCATTATTTTAAAAATGAATCATAAAGAGTTGCCATAAAAAAGGGAACATAAAGAATAAACATAGTAGCATCCACTAATTGTTGCACTCAGACACAGTACCAAAAAAATGCTTATTATATTTACATAAACAAATATTAATAATACGTTAAATACATTAAATGCATTTACTTCTAATAAACTTTATCTATCTAAATAATTTATATCTTTCTCAATTTACTAATAATTTCTATATCTATAATGGATTTTAATATTTATAAACCAATACTTAATGCTTGTTGCAATATTAATATTAACTTGTTTAACATTTTATTCATTTTTCAATTACTTCAAAAATAGAAGTATCATTTTTTTTATAAAGAAATTAGCAAATCTAATTTTTATTTTAAAAATTATTTTTCACCATATGAAAAAAATATAAATATTCTACAATATTTTGTCATTGGAAAATGTAAATATACTACCTAAACAAATCACTTAAATCTAATTTTTTCATAAATTCTAATTAATCCCGAAAATAACAAAAAATTGTAAAAAAATGCACATAAAAAAACAATTGTAATGGGTAACCTAAAAACTAAATCTCCAACCAAATGCAACACAAAATAACAAATATTGCACATATTTCAAACCAAATTAACACAATATAATCCGAAAATACGTAATTATTAAGGAAAAAAATCAAAAAATCCGAAATAAACGCGGTTACCTCAAACACCTCCAAAAAAAAAAATATTAACTTCCTTGAAACACCTCCAAATCGCTTCAATCCTGCAATAAAAACCAACATCTTCAACCCATTATCAACCAAGAAGCTCAAATAGGGAGAAATACATCAAAAAAAAAAATTCAAAATTCGCTGAAAAAAATAATTAACCTTCAGATCTAAAAAAACGACAGCAGATCGACGAATCTCCGACCTCAAAGAAGAAGTTTCCGGTCCCAATCGAATGAGACAAGTGAATGTGTGTGATGTGTACGTGAGATAGCGAGGAGAGAGAGACAGGAGAGAGAGAGAGAAAAACCAGAACAGAAGAAGAAGGAAGAAGAAGACGCGCGGCTCGCGACGCTGGGGGGGGGGTGTTTTAAAATTTTTTACCAAAACGCACCGTTTTACTTAAAAATTTTCCAACGGCTCAAGCCGTTGGTAAAAAAAAAAAAAAAAACACCAACTGCTGGAAGTTGGAATTTAGCCGTTGGTAATTACCAACGGTTTGCACGTTGGAAAAAAAAGTAAATTTTTTTTAGCACTCACCAACGCGTGCACGTTGGAAAATATTTACCAACGGCTAGCCGTTGGAAAATCACCCTTTAAAAAAAAAAAAAATTACCAACTGCTGGAAAGTTGGAATTTTACCAACGGCTAAGACCGTTGGTAATTACCAACGGTTTGCACGTTGGAAAAATAAAAAAAACTGTTAAATTTTTTTGAAACCATCACCAACGCGTGCACGTTGGAAAATAATTACCAACGGTTCTACGGGTTGGTAAATTAGCAGTTGGAAAAGCGTGTTATTTTAGTAGTGGATGATGACGATGCGAAGCTGAATTTGGTGATGGCGACTTGAATCTGGTGAGAAAGAAGTCGAGTCTGGTGAAGGAAAAGTAGAGAAATAAGAAGCCAATCAAGATTTAATTAAGCAAAGCTAAGTAGGTGTTGCCACCAGGGAACATGATGGGAGGAGATGCAGTGAGAAGAGATGTGATAAATCTGGTTAGAGGCATCGGAGTGATTTGAGATGAATGATTAGCGATGAATGATCGGAACGATTGGCAATGAACAAATTACAAGGCTGGTGGTGAAGGAGTCAAAGGTGGTGGATGGGACAGTGAAATCAACGTGAGAGACAAGGCACCGTTGGAGATGGGGCAGCGCGGGAAACGGGGTTGATTTTCCGCCGGCGATGGGGCAGCACCAGAGATGATGATGACGATGCGAAGCCAAACTTGGTTAACATTTGGCATGGTTAATGTGTTTAATTTATAAATTTTAGGGTGTTAGAAGTATTATGAATAAATTCTACAATGTTTAGAGTATGATGTCCGAATTTTAGGGACTAGAGTTGACCTTAACAAGATACGAAAAATAAGTTAATGGACCTCTTTAGAATAAAATGAGTTATGTGACCCGTTTATGAAAAACATTAAAAAAAAAAATCTACTGTAGAGTTTGCTCAAATAAAAAAGTTGCAAAAGATTTAGGTATAAAATTGATCTTTCTCCCTCCAACTTGAAAAATATGTTTTTTAGATATAAAAATTTCTTATATTTTTTAATTATCATCTAAGTGTTTTTTATTTATATTATTTTTATAAATTTAGAACAAAATAGCTTAAAAATATTTTTTTGAAAAAAAAATTAAAAATAGTTTTAGAAAATATTAAAGGATGATTAAAAGTTTCAAAGAACAAAAGACATCTTAAAATAAATATTTTTAGTTATAAAAAAAAATTCCACCAAACTCATACAAAAATAAGAAACTTATTAATGAGTTTGAAAATTTTCTAAATGGATTAACAAGATAATAGTTTCCCCACATTGGATAAGAATATCAATGGGACCTATTGAAAAGTGACCTATTTGTATGCCAGCTACTTTCTATGCTGGACCAATTGGGCATTAATTTAAACGATGACAATAAAGAAATCATCCACAAAGTACAGTTTTTTATCATTTGATGTATAAATAGAAAAAATATTGTATATTCTTTGAAAGAATTGAAAAGAAAAGATATGTTCTTCTCACCCTAAGAAAATGGATGATCAATTTTAAAAAGTATTCAGACAAAAAAAACAGTGAGATGCAAATTGGCATTTTCCTTTTATCTAGGGAAAGACCACTTTCAGTCCTAAGTGTTTTGCAAGTTTTCTGTTTAAATCCTAAAATTTTGTAAATTTTTAATTAAGTTTAAAATTTTACAAATTTTTATTTGAATCCTAAAACTTGTAAAATATGTAAACAATTAGTCTTAAAGTTAACTTAAAAACATGTGGCCAACATTTTAAAACTAACTGTTTGCAAGTTTGAATGTTTTGAGACTCAAGTAAAAACTCACAATGTTTTAGAATTTAGAAAAAAATGGGGTTAATTACAAGCATTGACTCTAACTTTTAATTTTGTTCATATTCTAACCCCACCATGCATTTTGTTCGTAATGTACCTCAACCTTTAACATATTTTATTTTGGCCCTTTTTTGAATTAAAGTCATGATGTTTAACGGAAAATACCATATCAACATAGGATTATAGAGAAAATGCTAATTTTAACCAGTGGAACCTTTTTCCTTTGTCAAAGGATTCTTAAAACTTGGAAACTATCCGGCCTCCCCATGCTTAGCCATTCTCAGCCTCCCTCTCCGGCCAACCATCTCCCACTTCTCCAGCCCCACCCTTCTACCACCTCCCATGCTCCATCCCCTTTGCTCCCTCCTCGATGCTAACAACCTACCTCTCATCCACCCCTACCATAGTTTTTAATTGGTTAAATTCACTTAGGTATTTCATCGTATATATCATAAGCAGAACTTAATTTGGAGTGAAAAATGTGTATACTAGTAATCATTCATCACCAACATTTAGTGGAGGCGTTAGGAGCGGCAGGGAGATCAGATGGCGTTGACGGGGCAGTGTTCCTACTTAGTGGGAGATCAGCAATGATGGTAGAGAATTTATGGGTTGGTCTAGGTTATTTTTTTATGGATTTCCTCAGTGGGTCAAAGGGAAGCTAAGAAAGATGGGAAGGAAATGACGAGCTTGTATGGTGGTGAGACGAAGGTGATGATAATGAAGTAGGGAGATATTTGGCAGCTACAACAAGAACAAAGTAAAAGCAACAAGAAAGAAAGTTTTCAGGAGTTAAAATCAGTATTTTCCTTTTCTATCTTACACTGATGTGATGTTTTGCTTTTAATATAATGACTTTTGTTTGAAAAATAAATCAAAATGAAATATTTTATTAAAGTTAAGATATGCTACTAATAAAATACAGGATAAGATTAGAATAGAAATAAAGTTAAAAGGATTAATGTCAATGTGTGTAATTAATCCTAAAAAAACAATTAAAATTTTAGAATTGAATGTGTTGTTGAAAAAACTAGCTGATAGTAATAAATTTCCATGCATTAGAACCAAAGCAACCCGTTGTACCGCAAAAAACACTCGCGAAGAACAGAGAGCCCGGGAGCAAAGGAAAGAGTAAAGTAAGACACGATGGAATTCATGTGATCCGGGCTTTGGCTGGCAGTGGCGCAAACACGAACCAACATTGTTGCGGTGCCTCACCCCTCAATCCGTCTCTCCGCTTTCATCGCTTTTCCGTGCCTCAGACTCCCCCAATTCCCACCCACATTCCCTCTCTCCCATCCCCCCGACCCCTACCTCTCGCCGTTTTTCTACTTCCCATCACCCCTCAGAAGTTCTCAGATCTCCTCCTTTTCTTTTCCCTTCCAAATCTCGGTTTTAATCGTTTTTGCTGATCTGCCGCTTTCGCCATGATTTCGTTTTCAGTGCATTAATACGTCCCTCCATCGATTGCTTCTCCCGAGACGATAAGCTGCTGCTCCTGCTCCTGCCCCTGCCCCTGCCCCTGTCCTCGGCGCTTGCTGATTCAGAAATTCAGTGTTGCTTTTCTAAAGCATCGCAATCATTTGGCCATTTCTGTCAGTTCTTTTTTTGCAGTTTTGTCACTGTGTTGGCCACGGGCAGAGATCTGGATCTGATCTGGGGACCGCTCCGACTCTGACCACTTTCCTTCCACTCGGACTCTGATGCGCTCGATTCATTGCTTCGGGTTCTGAGTTCCTGTCGCCAACTGCAATTTTCTGCTCTTTCTGATTCGGAGCTTCCGTATGACCCAGGGCCACTTTCGAGATTTTCGGGTTTTTATCTGAATTTGGATTTTGGGACACGGCGTCGGTAGAGGGTCTTCTTCTGTTGCTGCTGTTGAATAAACAAGCTGGAATCTTGGAGGCGTTCAAGTGTTTTCTCTAGGTGGTCTGGTTTGGATTTTCCTGGCGGAAATTAGGTAGTATAAGTTCTCCAATGGGTACATTGGAGAATGATATATGATCTCTGATCCTTCTCGCTCGACGCATCGCCGCGGTGTTTCGGCTCGTAGCGTTGGTTCACTCAGCTGCCTGTGTCGGAACTTGTCTTCGTCTGCTTCTCCCCTAGATGAGACGCGGGACGCTCTTTTGGAGGGAAGGGCTGGAAGCAATAATGAGGGAGCTGTTTTTGTTGGAGATGCCAGCTCTCACTTAGAATCGCGCGGATCACTTGCACCTTCTTTCCCCACTGTCCGGAGAAAAGCTGCCTATTCTGCTGATAGTCATTTTTATCGGCAGTTATCATTGGAATGCCCCACGCAGAAGCGGAGAAGCCCGGTCTCGTGGGGTTCCATGGAGCTGCGAAATAACAATAACACTTCTTCGAGCTTTGAGATATCAGGGGGTTCATCTGGGGTGCAAGAAAAGGTTCCTAGAGTTCCTACCAAAAGCTTGGATTTTGATGATAATCTGTTGTATGCTGAAAATTCTAGGTTGATCTATATTAATGATCCGCGGCGAACAAATGACAAGTATGAGTTTACTGGAAATGAGATTCGGACTAGCAAGTATACTTTCATCACCTTCTTGCCCAAGAACCTTTTCATTCAGTTTCATCGTGTTGCTTACTTATATTTTCTGGCAATTGCTGCTCTGAACCAGCTCCCTCCCCTTGCTGTCTTTGGGAGAACAGTTTCGCTTTTCCCTCTCCTATTTGTGCTTTCTGTTACGGCTATTAAAGATGGCTATGAGGATTGGAGAAGACACAGGTCTGACCGCAATGAGAACAACCGGGAGGCCCTTATTCTTCAGGATGGTGAATTCCGCTTCAAAAAATGGAAGAAAATAAGAGCTGGTGAGGTTGTGAGGATCTCTACTGATGAGACTATTCCTTGTGATATGGTTCTGTTGGGGACAAGCGATCCTAGTGGACTCGCTTATATCCAAACCATGAATCTGGATGGGGAGTCAAACCTGAAAACAAGGTATGCAAGGCAGGAAACAGCTGCTTCAGTATTTGAAGTCTGTAGCGTTTCAGGTCTTATAAGATGTGAGCAACCTAACAGGAATATTTACGAATTCACTGCTAACATGGAGCATAATGGGAAGAGATTCCCCTTGAGCCAATCAAATATTGTTCTGCGAGGTTGTCAGTTGAAGAATACTGACTGGATAATTGGTGTGGTAGTCTATGCTGGTCAGGAGACAAAAGCAATGATGAACAGTGCATCCTCCCCCTCCAAGAGAAGCAAATTGGAAAGCTATATGAACAGGGAAACGTTTTGGTTGTCTATTTTCCTGTTTGTCATGTGTTCTGTTGTGGCTCTTGGTATGGGACTTTGGCTCCACCGCCACAGGGAACAGCTTGATACATTGCCTTATTATAGGAAGCAATACTTGAATAAAGGAAAGGATGATGGGAAATTATACAGATATTATGGGATCCCAATGGAGACTTTTTTCTCCTTCTTGAGTTCAATTATAGTCTTTCAGATAATGATACCAATTTCTCTTTATATTACAATGGAGTTGGTTCGTGTAGGGCAATCCTACTTCATGATCGGAGACAAGGATATGTACGATAGCCTCTCTGGCTCAAGGTTTCAGTGCAGATCTCTCAATATCAATGAGGACTTGGGGCAAGTACGATATGTCTTCTCAGATAAAACAGGGACTCTCACTGAAAACAAAATGGAATTCAGGAAAGCAAGTGTGAATGGGAAGAATTACGAAGCTGATTCCTTCAATGATGGCAAGATCTCAGGTGCATTGTACTATTAATTACTCTATCATCTTAGTATTGTTATTTAGTGCCTGTGTATGATTTTGGAAACCTAATATATGTTCGATCGTATTTATGTTTTCTTCTTTAGGTTTTCTGTTCATTGGTAGCTAAAATTTGGGTATTTTTTCAAATGATATATGTGCACGGTGATCAATTTCACTTATAATGGGATAAGCAACCACCTTTCATGTCTCAAAGAATGCATCTAATGTATGGAAGAGCCGAAGAGTGAAAGGAAAGAAGAAGTGCGTCAAAGAATCTTCTTGAAAGAGAAAGTTATATCATTTGTCTTAAAGGGTAGATGTTTTTACAGTGTCTTTTTTAGGATCAGTTGAGCCCCAATGATTCCTTATGTTGTTATAGCTTCTTACTATAAAAGGTAATTACATTTAAGTTGCTTCTCTTTTATCTGTCCCTATTGCAGTTTCGTGCTTCATCCCCCCTCCCCACCTGCTTCTTCCTTTAACTGTTAAGTTAGGATTTCTTTTATTCTTCAATATTCTTTGTTTCAAGTGATAGCAGTATTTGTAATGAACTGAGGATGCTTTTGGTTTATTAGTAGGGTGATTAATGTAGCATATTATAAAGAAAATTAATAGCAACTTTAGCATTTGTAGTGTAAGAAATGAGTACTATTTAATGAAACTATATACTAGTAACCTTTTCTTGAGATGTCATTTTGTACTATTTATTTCACATACTCTAGCCCTGCTTCACTAAAATGAATGTGTTGGGTCCAATTGTTTCTTTATACTGTTGAACATTTATTTTGTAAGTGATCTAGAACCACTTATAATCATAGTGCTGGTCAGAAATACTTTTGAGTGCTTTTTCCTTTTTAGTTCTTTATAATTTCTATTTTAACTTTTTTTTGTTGTAACATTCTCACTATAAATGGATTATTTCAACTTGCATGGGATTAAGGATTGGATTGACTATTATTGTTGTTGCTATTTTGAGGAGCTTTTAGTCTTTTTGGTTGGTTTTTTTTTTTGTAATACTCACTCATGCTTGGATGGATATATGCATAATGAATTGAATGTACTTTCGTATTGGCTGATTGTGATGTGTAATCTTTATATGCGCCATCATGTTTTTGTCATTTTGCAGATGCAACTTTTGGTAGAAGGGAATGGACACTTAAAACTGAAATACCTGTCAATTATGAACTCATGGAATTGTTGCATAGGGACTTGTCCACGGATGAAGGAACGGCAGCCCATGAATTTTTCCTTACATTGTCTGCTTGTAACACTGTGATTCCAATTCTTTTGCACAACACAGCTGTTGGATCAGTCAGAAGTGAATTGCAGGCAGATGTTAAAGCTGCTATTGATTATCAGGGTGAATCACCAGATGAGCAAGCGCTTGTTTCTGCAGCTTCAGCTTATGGATATACTCTCTTTGAGCGTACTTCTGGTCATATTGTGATTGACATCAATGGAGAAAAGCTGAGGCAAGTATTTGTCCTTAACACTTGTAATGTATGTCTATTCTTGTTTCTGTTTGTCTTCTATTTCCATGTGTCTGTGCAGTTGAAAAACATGCTTGTAATGCAATATCTTTCCCAAGTTCAAATGCTCAAATTAAGAAAGCTATGGCTGATACCCCAAGTATGTGTTGTTAAAAATGGAACATTCATGTTGCAGGCTTGATGTTTTGGGCCTGCATGAGTTTGATAGTGTCCGCAAGAGAATGTCAGTTGTAATCAGATTTCCAGACAACACAGTTAAGGTTTTGGTGAAAGGGGCTGACTCCTCAATGCTCAGCATTTTATCAAAGGACACTGAATATTATCATCAAATAAGAGATGCAACTCAGAATCATTTAACTGAATATTCATCACAAGGCTTAAGAACCCTTGTGGTCGCTGCTAGGGATCTAACAGAAGCAGAACTTGAGCAATGGCAGAGCAGATATGAGGATGCCAGTACGTCTTTGATTGACAGAGCTATAAAGCTACGCCAAACAGCTGGTCTCATAGAATGCAACTTAAAGCTTCTTGGTGCAACTGCAATTGAGGATAAACTACAAGATGGTGTACCTGAAACTATTGAGGCCCTTCGTCAAGCTGGAATTAAAGTCTGGGTTCTAACTGGTGATAAACAGGAAACAGCCATTTCAATTGGCCTCTCTTGCAAGCTCCTGACCCCAGATATGCAGCAACTAATTATAAATGGCAGTTCGGAGGATGAATGCAGAACTCTCTTGGATTCTGCTAAAGCTAGATTTGGTATGCTGTCATCACATAGGAAAAGTCGTGGAGTGAAATCTCAGAAGAATTCTGAACATGGGTACCGTGCGATGTCCTCTGATAAACAATCTACCATTGCAGCAAATTTGCATGCTGTCAAGGAAGAATCTGCTATATGTGCTCCCTTGGCACTTATAATTGATGGGAACAGTTTGGTGTATATTTTGGAGAAGGATTTAGAGTCGGAGGTAAGAATACTTGTCTTCTGGTGAAGATGTCTACTGGATATTACCATTTTGTACTTGCTTATGTATGTCTACCATGATTAGTGAGAATGCTTTATGCTACATGTGTATGAGTAATTCCTTTTTTCCTTGAACAGCTATTTGACATTGCAACATCCTGTAAGGTCGTGCTATGCTGTCGTGTTGCACCCTTGCAGAAAGCTGGGATTGTAGATCTTATCAAGAGTCGCACGGATGATATGACATTAGCTATTGGTGATGGTGAGTTTATTAAAATTTATCTTCATTTCAACCAAATTGAAGCATGTTTTGCTATGTGATGGGATATTGTTTTTTTTTTAATTTTCTTATTTTTTTTTTTGGCCCTGGGGGGGGGGGGGGGGATGGATTCCTTTACAAGCCATTCC
The DNA here is from genome assembly GCA_005392925.1 of Aquilaria sinensis. Lineage (NCBI taxonomy): Eukaryota > Viridiplantae > Streptophyta > Magnoliopsida > Malvales > Thymelaeaceae > Aquilaria > Aquilaria sinensis. The sequence continues at coordinate 16,688 of SMDT01002502.1, forward strand.
AATCTAAATAATGAAACAAACTGTTTTATCTTAATCAATTTTTTTTTAAAAAAAGGAAATTGCTGCCCTTGTCTAAGTTGGTCATACGGTGAGAGCACACATGTTAATTTGGAGTGCTCCTCTCTTGTTCTTGTCCTTTAGGGTTTGCTATTTAGTTGGAAATTTAAGGACCAAATTAACTCAATCTCAACAATGTTGGTCTGTTGTTTTTCAAGTGTTTGTCCAGAGACATGCTACATGCTTCAGCATTTAGGGATTAGTATAGGACTTTACAAACTTCTAATCAAAGGGATTAAATATTCACGGAAAACGATAAACTATACTTTGATGCTCGTTTGTGAACCTAGTGTAAGAGCAAGAAATGTTTATGTACAAATCACAGCCACGTAGTTTTTGACATGTGTACTTCAGATTAAACATTTTCTGTATTTCAATTCTAATTGGCATGTGAGAGTAGCATCTTTAAATTTTTGTGTGAGCATTCAATGTCATGGTACTGTATACCATCATGGCCTTTATAGTGTGATTTTGTGTGGCTTATTTCTCTATGATCACATATTTGCAGGAGCTAATGATGTTTCAATGATCCAAATGGCTGATGTTGGTGTTGGGATATGTGGTCAAGAAGGACGCCAGGCAGTGATGGCATCAGATTTTGCAATGGGCCAGTTTCGGTTTTTGAAGAAATTACTTCTTGTGCATGGACATTGGAATTATCAGCGTATTGGTTATTTAGTTTTGTACAACTTCTACCGTAATGCTGTCTTCGTATTGATGCTTTTCTGGTATGCACAATTCTTCTTTGTATCACAAGATGAAGGCTTTATCTTATGTTGATATTCTGTTTGAGTGTTGTTCTCTGGCCTTCTTTTTGTTTGTCACTAGTTTCTTTTGTTTATAGTTTTGGCTGCATTTGTCAGCAGAGAAAATGTGAAACTTACCATTTCATATAATTATTCTCCCCTTTTTAGTCTAAGTTGATAATTGTAGAGGGAAGGAGATTTGGGTACACTATATTTGTTTTATCAAAATGGAAATTTATGTGGTGTGGATACCTGAAATTTTTAACAGATTAAGTAATCAAATCAAATAATAGCATCTTCAAAAGCTGGTCAACAGTGCTTTTTAACATTACTCAGTTATAAAGAAGAAATGGGATCAAGCAGAGCCTGTTGGTCTCTTCGTTTAATGGCAATCTGAATGTCAAGTTCTATTCTTAATTTAATAGTTACAGAGGTGTTTGACATGGGATTGATCATATTTTGCAATTTCTTTTCTAGGTACATCTCCTGCACAGCTTTTTCTACTACATCTGCTCTAACAGACTGGAGTAGTGTGTTATACTCTGTCATTTATACATCTATCCCTACAGTTATTGTGGGGATCCTTGACAAGGACTTGAGTCATAGAACACTTTTGCAGTATCCCAAACTTTATTGTTCAGGCCACAGACAGGAAGCTTACAACCTGCAACTCTTCTGGATTACTATGATTGACACATTGTGGCAGAGCCTTGTCCTCTATTATATACCTCTCTTCATCTACAAGGTTAGCACAATTGACATATGGAGCCTTGGAAGCTTGTGGACAATTGCTGTCGTTCTGCTGGTTAACGTTCACTTGGCCATGGATATTCAGCGTTGGGTATTCATTACACATGCAGCCGTTTGGGGATCAATAATCATTGCAATTGCATGCATGGTTGTTTTGGACTCAATTGCTCTTTTCCCTAATTATTGGTAAGTCTTTTGTGAAGCCCAAGGAATCATAATTTAATTTCTCTTGCTATCTCATCAATTTCTATGTTTGTAGCTAAATGTATTGCTTATATTTGGCAGGACAATCTACCATGTTGCACAGTCACCTAGTTATTGGCTTGCCATTGTGCTTATAGCAATTGTTGCATTACTCCCCCGCTTTCTTTTTAAAGTCATACAGCAGAGATTTTGGCCATCAGATATCCAGATAGCCAGAGAAGCAGAAATTTTAGGACGATTGCCCCATTGTTTGACTTCAAAAAGGGATATACGTTTTAGTTGATGCTGACTTTATGCCATACTTTCAAATGCTTTTGGGTGTATTTTGGCGTGTGAATTCACGTGCCATGCAATTGCAAGTAAAAGGTATGCATGCTTTCTTTGCTATCTCTCTTCACATCATGGAGGGAGCTTTACTTGTAAAGGAAATCATCATTATGATTTTTTATATATATTTCTGGGCAATGATTGTATGGTGCAATGCTATTTTTGTTCAAGTGTCTATTTATCTTCAAAATACATGATAATGCTGGGTTCCAACTGTTGTATGTGTCTATGCCGAAATGACCAGAGATGATGGGTCTGTTAGTGTTGAAGAAAAGTTTTTCATTTTGCTTCTCTAAATCTTCTTAAAAAGAAATCTGGTTGTATGTGGATGGATGTGGAAAATCTCATTTTCTAGAATTCAGAGAATTCTTATAAAATACAAAAAATGCATTTTATGATTCTCATATTTTCTTTAGAATTCAAGGTTTTATGTTCTCCGGGCAATTTGCTTTTTAGTTATGATGATGATTCATCCAAATTGGAAGTTACTCAATTTCCTAGTGACCTAGGTGTTTGTTATGCGTAATGTGGTTTATGTTGCTCATCTGTGTTCTACACCATTTCCATGTCCAGAAAGGCTAATTAACTAGCTTTTGACAACAGAGTGCAGTAGAGTCTTGGATTTCAAGGAATAAAGGGAAGGATTAAGACCTGAAAGGAATCGACCATTGTGTATAGTCGTATTACTGGATGGCTAAGCCAGGCAGCTGGTTCTGATGAAGTAGGGATGCGAAAGGATGGAGACTGCACATGTCAGATGTGGATGGAACTTCAAGGAATTTGTGAACTGGAACAGGAGTGTCCAGTCGAGATGAGAGCAATGAAGAAGGTAGAAAGAAATAATTATAAGTTAGTGTATCATATCTGTGTAAAGATTAGAGGTTTTCTTAATCTATTCTTTTTTCTTGATAATTTAAAGGAGGAATGACAATTGGCAAGGTTATGGGAAGTTGAGTTGGTAGTGGAACTTGTTACTTGGCAGTTGCCATGTTTGTTGGGAGTTATGGGATTAACATTCTAACATTGTGGCTTGGGTGCTGGACAGGGTCTTAGTTTGGGAAGTCTCAGTTACCCTTAGAGCGTCTGATTGTAGTTTAGAGGGGCGGTAATGAACAGTTATTTGAGGAAATTGTACAGTACGTACGTGTAGAGTAATACTCTATTTTCTGTAACCTGGAGGTACCGTCTTGTTATCTTTATTCCTTTCCGTTTTCTCTATTCTCTCTGCATTTGACTTGTGGATTTATTGACTTCCGTCTAATTTAGTGGACCGATGGGACTGAAATGTTTGAAGTTAGTTTGCGTTAATCTGCTCATGTGTTGGGCTTGGCTGACCATGGACATGAAATCATTAGTTACAGAAGAGAAGGAAAGAAAAAGAAGACGCAGAATTATATGAAAGAAAAATGGTACTAGTAGTACACAGTGGGACTAGTAGTACACTGGTGTGAAGGTGTGCAGTTGAGAGATGTGCGTGAAGAGGGGGTGAAGTCTCATGTCTTGATAGAAGCTACGGCTACCTGGGACATAGAATTGGGTCCTACTCCTTGTCCAGCCAGCACTGACAGCCATTTTGTGTTACTGGTTTTTATTTGAGTTGGGGGTTTTCGTGAATTGTGCTACGCCTGGCCCCCAAGGTAAGATGAAATGAATGTACGTAAGATGACAAATTAATAGGGACTCGGGAGAAAGGACTGCTCAGGTACGTGAGTTGGTTTTGACAAATCTATCATCGCTTTCGTATTCCGTACATGCCGTAATGGTGGCCAACAATAGTCAGCAAATGCTACTCAATGCCTAAATTAGGAAAAAGTTAAATAAAAAATTATATACTTCTGGCCATTGATACATTTGGTTATCATTTTTTTGCTAAATGGTGTCAAATGCATTACTGAAGTTTAAAGTTAGGCTTAACTTTATGATTAGGCCTTTAATTTTGATGACGTGTTAATGAATAGGTGAATTAGCAATTGATGACGTGTTAAATGGGACGTTTAAACTGTTCCATTGGTCCCCAATTTGACCCATATGCTTCATATTGTCTATTGTGCCTCCAATATTTCATTTGTCTCATTTAGGTACATAACCCTCTTAAAATAGTTACCCTAAATCCACCGTCATCCTTAATTGTCCGACCCGACATCGCCGCCATTTTCAATCACCCAACCCTGACACCGTTGCCACCCTCAATCGGACCTGCACCCTTAATTGAACACATACCTTAATTGCCTCAAATCGGTTGTGCACTACTTCTAATCGAAAATATCCTAAACCCAGAGCTAAGAAAGCGTGTCGATGAGTGTTAGACGAGGGAATTGAAAGATTTTCACCAAAAAAAGAGACTCAGCTTGTTGGTTACTCCAAGTTGGCATCGGTAATGAAAAATGGGATTAAAGTGGAAAAGTTGATAAAATTAGAGGACAAAAAATGTCCTTCCCATTTTGCCTCCATGTCATGTCATTTCATCATATTGATTGCCACACAATTATCCTTTAATTGCCACATAATTTTCTCCTTACGGAATATTCTAATATTTAACAGAATCTTTCCATTGGCAGTAACATCGATAACTTATTTGGCCCCATTTCAAAACTTTGATACTTGATTTAGCACCAAATATTATTTTTAGTGATGCATTTGACACCACTTAAAAAAATGGTGACCAAATATATCCAGCTAAAAGTATAATAACTTTTTTGGCACTTTACTAGCCTCAATTATTTGCCTCACTATGCTTAATGTGTTAAAATGAAAAAATTGCACATCTCAATTCTCCAAAATCAAGTTTTTGATTTTTCACAACGTTGGATATTCAAAAAATAGCGGCTTGCAAGTTGGATATTTGCAAAACGTATGACACCCTACAGTGGTCATTCATTGAGAAAATAATGACAATTATGCAATTCCCAACCAAATGGATCCAATTGATCAATTAACGTGTCTCAACAGTCTCATATTCAGCTTTGGTTAACGGATGCACCAAGGAATGGTTTTCTCCAAGGGCAGAAATTCATCAGGATGACCCTCTATCCCCATATCTATTCATTCTTTGTGCTAAAGCTTTCTATAGTTATCTGTCTTACCTCCAAAGATCAGGATCACTTATTGGGCTTAGGGCTAGTCGTAACGGCCCTGTTATTAAACATCTTTTCTCTATCGATGACTGCCTCATGTTTTTTCAGCCAACTAAGGACTATGTCTAGGTCCTTGAAAATACTCTAGCTTTATATTTGAGGGCAACAGGCCAGGAGGTCAACTTTAGGAAGTTGGAATGGATGTTTAGTAAAAATGTTGCATTATCTCAACAATAAGAGTTCTGTCAAACACTTCCCTTTCAGATCAACATAGGTATTCTTCATTATCTGGGTGCCCCTTTATGCCAAGATCTTTCCAAAAGTACCGTATTTCATTTCTTGGTAGATAAGATTAAATCTCAATTGAAAAATTGGAATGGAAAATGCTCAATAATGTCAGGAGGCTTATTTTGATCTAATCCACCATATCTTTAATCCCAGTTTACATTATGTCGATGTTCAAAGTTCTTGTTACTCTATAGGATTTTATCTAAAAAAATCTCATCAGGTTTTGGTGGTCAGAATCTAGAGCTCAAAGACATTCATTTAAAGTAGAAAACATTGTTGATGCTTCTGAAAGGGCTTAATGGTTTGGGCATAAAAGACATCCATTTATTCAATCAAGCATTATTGGGGAAAACTTTTTGTAGGATTTTTATAGGAGACCCAAATAGGTTGGTCTTTAAGGTCCTTATTTTTAAATATGGGTCAACTCACTCAATATGGTTGGTGGAAGTTAATAGCTTAACTTTTCCAATTTGGAGAAGTTTAATATATGGAAGAGAAATTTTACAGGAGTTACACCAATGGAAAATTGGAAATGGCTCTTTTATTTGGGTTTGGGAGGACTAGTGGATCCCGAAAAGAAGGCATCATCAATTAGTCTCTCTTGCCTCTTATCATGACCCTGCCCGATGATTAAAGGGGGTAGATTTTGGGTTCACTAATAGGGAAGGGTGGAATTTGCCCTTTCTTAGATTGTTTTTTTCTAGAAATTATTGTTCGCAAGGTTTTCACCATTGTCCCCTGTAGCAACGTCGGGTTTTCTGGAGTCGCCACCAATCTGTTTCACCTAGGTCGATTGGTCACCTTAAAACTGGTCTGCGAGAGTTCGGGGTTCGGGAGTACGGTTACGCTAAAACAACTTTGTTATGGCGCCCAAAATTGGCACCTTAGTTGATTTTAATTTTGTTTTACTTTGCTTTTAAATAATTTTCAGTTAATTTTATAGGATTTTAACTGAATTATAGTCGGTTGTGGATTTTTGGTAATTTATTTGGATAAAATTTGATACTTCCGAACCATGGACTCTGCCGAGTCACCCGGACACGGAAGATTTAATTCCGAACCATGGACTCTGCCAAGTTACCCGGACACGGAATTTGACGAAATTTTAATCCATATAGTAAAAATATGGATTTTTTAATCTTTTTATTTAATTTATTTATTTTAAAAGTTTGATATTTTCCAAACCGTAGATCCTGCCGGATCATCCGGATATGGAAATTAATTTAATTATAGTTAATTATTTAATTATGAAATTAATTGTTAGTTTAATTACTAATTTATAAGTTTTTATTTATGAAATTTTATATTTGTTAATGATTTTTAAAGGATTTTTCTTTTTATTCTTTTCTTTCTTTCTTTTTGTTCTTTTTCTTTTACTTTTTAGTTTTCTTTTGTATTGTTTTTTTTAATGAAAAATTTTGATTATCTATTTTATAAATGGATAAAAATAATTTTATTTATTTGATCTAATATTAAGATTCTTTATTTGATAAAGAAATTAAAGATTTTAAAAAAAAACAACATTTTATGTTATGTTTATTCTATTTATTTGATTTGATAAAGGATGAACCAAAAAATTATTTAATCCATATTTTATTAAATAATAAAGAAAACATGTATATTTCAAATAAAAAGAAAAGTCCTAATATTTTATTTGATAAAAAGGTGATTATTTAATCAAGATTTTATTTAAAGAAAACAAAATAAAAGAAATGTCTTAATATTTTATTTGATAAAAAGTAATTATTTAATCAAAATTTATAAAGAAACAAAAAAAATTTGTATATATATTTCAAAAGAAAAAAATCTTAATATTCATTTAATCAAAATTTTATTTATTTAATAAAAAAAAGTCTTGATATTTCTTTTAAAAGGGAATTAAAAGTTTAATTATTTAATCAAAATTTTATAAAAAAAAAAATTATATGTATATTTAAAAAAAATAAAAGAAAAAATTTAATATTCCTATATTTTGTTTTTTTTTTTTGGTAAAAGATTAACCAAAAGTGATTTTTATAAAGAAACTATATGTATATCTTTAAATAAAAATAATGTTTTAATATTTATATCTTTTATTTCTGAATAAAGATTAACCAAAAATGATTTATTAATAAAGAAATCAAAGATTTATATGTTTATTTTAAAAAATGGAAGTTTTGATATTTATATAATTTATTTTGGATAAAACATTAAACCAAAAATGATTATTTAATTAAGAAAAATTTATATGGATATTTAAAAATAAAAATCTTTGATATTTATATTCATTTTTTATGTTCTTTTTGTTTGATAAAAAAGATTAAATAATTTTCTAATTTTTAAGTCTAAAAATAAATCTAATTAATAAGTCAAAAAAATATTTAAGAGAGATTTAATTTTTTATTTTTATCACCTTTTATTTGTAATCATTTGGATAAAATTTTATTTAATAAAGGAAACAAAAAGTTGTATATTTTTATTATTTTGAAAGAAATAAGTAAAAAAAAGTAAAATATTAGCCCAAAAATTTTTTTTTACTCTTTTATTCTTTTTATTAATAAAGAAACTAAAAAGTTATATTTTATTATTTTTCTGGATAAAGAGCTAAGTAAAAATATTACCAAAGTTTTTATTTTTTAATAATAAAGGAAAAAAATATTTTATATACTTTATTTAAAATATTTTCCAAGCCATGGATCCTGGCGGATCATTTGGACATGGAGTTTAATTTTTATTTTATTTTTTTAATTATTTAATTAATTATTAATTAAAAAAATCATTACTTTTAAAGATATATTTGAAAAATGATTTGTATTTATTTATTTATTTATTATTTATTTTTATTTTTTAAATTATTTCATTGAAAAAAATGATTTATATTCATTTATTTATTTATTTATTTTTCATTATTTCATTATGTTTGTTTATTAAAAGGAATAAAAGTTATGTCTCAAAATGATAAAAGATAGTTGGTTTTTTTTTATTAGTGATTTTTGTTAGCCTTTAAAAATTATTCACATAAAATTCCCTTTTTATTTTTTCAATCATAAAAAAAAATTAATAATAATAAAGTGGGGCTTTTTGGCCATCCACTTTAATAACACAATAATAATAAAAGTTAGCATAGTTAATATGGTTAGTTGTTAATAACAATAAAAAGAAAAGTTAGTAAAGTTAGATTAGTTGTTAATAACAATAATAAAAGTTAGTAAGTTAGTTGTTAGTTGTTAGTTGTTAATAACAACAAAAAAAAAGTTAGTAAAGTTAGATTAATTAGTTGTTAATAACAACAATAAAAAAAAGGGTTAGTAATAATAACAATAATAAACAAATAAATAAACAAGTAAAAAAAAATTAAAAGAGTTAGTAATTAATTCTGCAAGATCAAAATAAAAGGTTAGTAACCAAAGTGAAAGAAATTGAAAAGATGAAGGATTAAATGAGAGTTGTACCTTTTTATTTTGAATTTTGAATTCCCAGGAAAGACGCGACGCGGGCGCAAGGGGCGAAAGGGGGGGGCAGCTGGGCACGGCGGCGAGGGCGTAGGGCGGCGAGGCGACGGCGGCGTGGGACGGAGGTGCAACGGCAGGTAGGCAGCGAGGGCGTGGGGCGGCGAGGCGACGGCGGTGTGCAAGGGGAAAAGGGGCGACGGCGGTGGTTGGCACGGAAAGAAAAGGACGCGACGGAGGGGAAGGCAGCGGGCGGAACAACGGCGACCGGCGTGACGGCACGGCGGCAGGGAACGGCGGCGAGCACGGCGGGATGGCGGAGTGACGGCGAGGGAAAGGACGGCAGGGCGGAACAACGGCGACCGGACGGCGTAACGGGAGGAAAAAGGTGGAAACGGCAAGGAGGATAACGGCAAACAGGAAAAGTTTGGGTCTTTTTTGAGTGAAGAGGCAGAGGCTAGGGACAAGGACTGAAATTTTTGCCTTTTTTTAAAACGGAGCTCTAAGCTTTCTTTCTATTTTTTTTTCTGTTCAGCACTGAATTTGGAGGCCTATTTATAGAGGAAGTTTGGCTGAACTGTTGATGGATAAATTAATAAAAAATTTCAAACTTATCTTTTAAATTGGTAAAATGACAATTTCAGTCCTTTACGTTTCTCAGGCTCTGGATAAGTTTCAGAAGCTTCTGATTTTGACAATTTTGTCGTTTTCTGTGAATTTGGGCCAGAAACGTCCGTTTAGGCCCAAAATTGACGCAAAAAATTACCCAAAGCTCCTGGGACTTTCATAATTTGTCAATTTTGCCCGAAACTTCTCAATTTTGTCATTTTTACCTCAAACTTTTAATTTTTTGTCATTTTTTCCCTAAAATTTTCTTTTCTTTCAAACATACACATATAGATATATATATCATTTTAAATCAAATCTTCACAAAACAAAAATGTATTTTAAACTAATTAAAAATTTTCAGTAATAATAATAATAATAATAATAAAATTAATTTTTTTTTAAAATTTTTTTAAAAGGCCGGACGAAATTGGGTGTCAACATCCCCATATGGCATTTAAATGGAATGATGTTGTGGTTTGGAAGGGAAATTCTAGCGGCTCTTATACTACTAAGTATGATTACTCTTGACTTGTGATGTAGTGGTTTTCCCATCTATTACATCCTTCTGGAGGTTTGATTAGGATTTCTCTGAACCTAGAATTCTCTAAAGTTATGAAGAGAATGTAGGGATTACAAATTGCTCAAAAGTTTAAGATCTTTTTATGGAAATGTCTTCTAAATGCCTTTTCGACTAGAAATAACCTTGCTCCTCATGATGGACTTCAGATTCGCATTTGTCATAGGTGTAATTTAGATGAAATGACATCGCTTCATCTCTTTTAGGGCTGCTTTGGATCTACAGACTTATGGGGTACATTTTGTACTCCACCACCTGTGGATAATTCTATTTCTTTTAAGGTTTGGCTGACTTCTTTTCTAGCTTTCTTTGATAAATGTTCCTTCAAATGAATCATCTTTGTAGTCGCTACTCTTTGTATTATTTGGCTAGGATAAAAAAAGTGTATTTTCTGTAATGCACCATTTGATTCCCAGTCCTTGATAATTGGAATAGAAGTAATTATTCAATAGATTGTTTCATCTAAAGACTTTGTCCTCCCAAATGGTATTTTATGCAACTATGTCAACTATGGGGATTTAGGAAATTATTGGCTCTAGATAAAAATTCTATAGTATTTGTGATGGACGGTGCATGGTGCAGATTGTCAAGCTTTGGGACAACTACTTGGTTATGGATGGGGTCTGATGGCCATCTTGATTATCATCAAAAGAAAGTGCGGCCAAACTGCTCATCGAAATTGGAAGATAAACTAAAAGCAATAAGAGGGGCAGTTATTGCAACAAAGACTTTTTCTCTGCAATATATTATTATTTTTTTCATATTACTTGCAGGTCTTGGAGGTTTTTTGTACTCGAAAGCCATCAGAACTAGCCTTAGTAAGCTTAGCAGACTAGATTGTTAATGAGATGGAAAAGTTTTATCGCTATTCATGGGGCTATAGTTATGTGGCAATGTGTTTCTATGGCACACAAACTAGCAGCTACTATTTTCCCTTAAACTCTTTTATATATTGATTCTAAATACTAAATAAAAAGGGGGTTTGAGAAAGTTTTTCCTTGAATAAGATTTGACGAGGTTTAACCTCTTGAAGGGAAATTAAAAAAAGAACACAAATATTAAATTGATTGTATAATTGACTTTTTTTTTTATATCAATACTACCATCTTCTAAAGGCCCATTAATACATATTCTATTAATAGTGCTTAAATGTATTTTTTCCTATATTTATTTTTAAATTATTCTCCTTATTGGTAGAATATGTCTTCCACCTTGAGTTATCAACCCACCTACCCTTAGTATTGAAATGACTCCTTTCTTCTCAATTAACTCTTTTCATTGGGTAATGACCACAAATATTCATTTCACCTTTTAAAAAAAATGATTTTACAAAGATAACATGATGAGCAGTCATCGTTGAGCTAGAATTGTGTTGTGCAAGACCAATTTAAACTCAAGTTGTTAAAACAATTACTCGATACATTTAAAAAAAAAAAACTTCAGAGGTGTAGCTCTATTCATTTTCATCACATTATGCTTAAACTTTTATAAAATCATTATTAGATAAAATTTAATTTAATATAAAAGTAAAATAATTTTGCATTCGCTTGATTGAATATATATTTCCATGGAAGTTGTCATGTACTAAGTCACACAAAACATCCTAAAAGTGGAAGCAACAAGTAGAAATAAGAGTAGAAAAATGTCTTTTTTCTAAATTTATATAAATAAAAATGCTGTAAAATAAGAAAGAATGGGAGCCACAACAAAAAATAGAACAATTATGTAACTTAAGTCATGCATATAGTCTTATCTTAAGTCTAGCCGATCAAGCAATCAAAATCAACTTTCAAAGCTTTCTAATTATAAGCCGATGTTTGGTTAGCTTGCGTCAAAATGAAAGATTTTAAAAAAATAAATAAAAAAGAAAAATTACTTCTTGCGAGCAATGTCGGTAAGAGAACTATAAAACAAAATTTGAGCCTCAGTTGTTTATTTTAATTTTTCCTACTATTTTTTTAGAGCTAATGTCGTTTCAAATATAATATTATGTTTATACTTAATAATTTTTTGGATATTTTTCCCAAAGTTCTATGAGTTTTTTCCTTTGTCAGCTTGGGAAAGGAATCAATTTAAATACTTATATTATTACCAAAACAATATTTTGAATGTGGTATTCAAATCTTTAAAGTGTAAGGTTTTAATTGATAGATTGGTTGATCAAATAATCATTTACAATCACTTTTTAATAATATTCCAAAAGACCAATTTAAACATTCAACTAATAGTTGATTATTCTGATCAATCTTTCAAGTTAAAGATATTACCAAAAAGGAAAAGAATAGAAAAAGAAAAAGGAAAATTATGTGCGCAACCTTTAAATTATCATTCTATTTTAGCCATTAACATATTAATTGTTCTATTTTGATCCTAAACATATTAAAGATGTTTCACTTTGATCCCTTATTAGATAGAAATTTTAACTTATGGGATGAAAGCATTTGGCCCTAACTCGAAACCCATCCTATACATCAGGTTAGGGTTAAATCAGTGTTTGAGGTAAGTAGGATTCGGGCTTATCTAAACCCAACCCAATCTAAAGAAGCAAAACCTGGGTTGGTTTGGGTCCATCCCAAATTGACCCGATTTATACCCATCCTAGCCTATCAAGTATCACTAACCTTGACTAAGTCCCTAACTCCCTCTTAATTCTCAATCTTACATGCACACACGATAGCCTTCTTCCCTCACACCCCAACCATATCATGCAAGAGTTACAAGCAGTAGAACATCTCATCCCTTGCCCTCCGTTCTTCGCCCTTTGTTTGCCTCACTTTTCGTCCACCTCGCCCCTCGTTCGGCCTTCGTCCTCCTTGCCCTCAGTTTGGCTCACCCTCTACCCTCATTGTCCTTTGTTCTCCTCACCTTGCCCCCCCTTCCGTATTGAAGACAAGTGGTCGAGCACCCCGAGCCTCTCCTACTTTATCACCTCTGATAAGTTGATAATGAATGGTCAAGTGTGATTTCTTGATTTTGGTGATGAAATTGAAAGTCTTATTTGGGGATTTTAAGAAATCTATAGAGGAAATGATGGATGCTATTAGTTCTGCATTGTTGCCGGCCGAGGGGACTATAGAAAGCAAAGCAATAGATAAGTAGTGATGAGTTGTCAGGTTAAACCAACCAAACCTAACCCTAACCTAATTTTTCAGGTTAGGGTTGGTTTAGGTTGGAGGCCTAAATCAGGTCATTTCAAGTTAAGATTTTGAGGCTTTGAATGAGTGCAATAATTTTAGGTTTGGACCCAAAACTTGAAATTTTCACCCCTAGTTAACTCAGAGTAACTATATCATAGCAACTTTTTGTACTATAGTTTAAGCTATTTGGAAATTGTCTTATGATAAATTTGATATGTACAATAATTTCTTTATATAGTTAATAGACACTTCAAATCACCAGTTTTTTGTTGTTGTAAATAAAACTTATTTTATTCAGAAATAAAACACTACTTCCTCCGTTTAACTTTCTTTGCTTCATTTAACTTTTTTTTACTAGTTTGACTTGAATTTATTTATATTATTATTTATTAAAACAATTAAAAATATATATAATTAGAAACTATAGGTCTTGATTTATTATTCATATATAAAGATTTTTCATTTAAATGCTAAAATGTTGAAAATAAAAAATTATAAATTAATTTCTAAAAAAGTGAATTGTTCAAAGAATTTGAGACGGATGGAGTATTAATTTAAATTATTTATTAATTTTCAAAAAAAATTCACACAACCTAAATTTACTAGAATTTAATTACTATAGATTTAAAGTTAAAATATCAAAATTTTATGTGAGGCAATTGTTTTTAAATTTGTGAATTTCATATGATGAAGGACTATAAATGAAACTATTTTAACTGATTTATGATCAAATATAACAGTAAAAATAATTAGAGACTAAACCAAAACAAAAATTAAAGGTTGTGAACCATTTATTAAACCAAAAAAAATTGTGAAAAAGCCAAATACCATTTCTATGTAAAGAGGAAATTAAGGTATAATTAATACCGTTACCAAACTTTGACAATGAATAAAGGTGGAGCATGGAAGAAAATGGGAAAGACGAAGCAGAGAATTGCGGCTCGCTGGGAACCCGAACCCTACCTCGCCCTTTGCCATGAACCTCCCTCGCTCACATGCTGCGCAAACAGAAGAGGCTTATTGTCCTTATCTCAAAATTAAAGCACCCCTCAACTTTTCGGAAATTTCACAAATGCCATGTGCGTCTAACTGGATTATAGCGCTTTTAAAGGGCATTTTGAGTACTTCATCAGCACGTAGCTCTGTATGCCACGTCTCAAGCGGGGTGACGAAACGTGGGTGATGTAATTGTGTGTGACGAAAATCTCGTCATGCTCCAAACGAACTTCAACAACCTCCTCGTGCATCCCACGCCCTTCATCTAACGTTACCGCCGTCAAATACTCCTCCCTATTCCTACAGTCAACGGTTAAAGTTCACTACAAGGCACCTATTTTAATTTTGAATTTTAAATGGGTACATGACCTTTAGATTTAGGGATGTCGATGGATAGAATTTGGGTGAGATAGTACTAAACTCGTTAATAAGTTTATATTTATTATATTTATTTCTATCATATTTAGTATGTTTTAATATGTTTTGAACCTTAAAGATATATTTTGAGTATATTTTGTAGCTTAGAGCATATCTGGACTCAATTGATTGAAAGTGAATTTAATTTGTAATTTTATAAGTTTTAATTTGATTGTGTTCTTTCAGGACTTTGACAAATTGGCGATGTTCCGGTAGAAAAATCATATCTTGAGCTACAGAGATCAGAATTGAGTGATTCTTGATTCATTGGAAAGCAAATATCTGGAGCTACAAATCATATACAGACCATGAAACCCAGTTTGCACGTTAAGATGGTAAAATTTAGCTTCAAAATTGTGATTTGCGTGTCACCGTTGGTTCATAAGCAGTTGAGGTATTTTGGGCATATCTTTAGCTGTAGATGTCCATTTTATGCGATTCAGGTGTCGTTTCGAATATAAGAAAGATCTCTACAACTTTCATACTATGTATTTTGATAAATAATGACTTAATCAAGTTTGAATCTCAGCTTGAAGTTGCTACTGCTGTTTTGGAGCATTGCTTGGCTGACAACTTTAAAACCTTCTAGTTAGTTTGAATCTTTTTATTTGTTTGGGGTACTTTTATAACAATATAGGAAGTTTAGGGAGTTTTGTGGATTTAACCATATTAGGTTAATTTTATAAAAAGGGGACCACGGACTGCACGACCCCCCTTCTCTGGCTGGTGGCTACCGCCACCCTTCTACTTCCCCAACTTTTTTTGTGTTCTTTTCTTATTTATTTTCTTTTCGTTTTAGTGTTTTTTTTTATTCCTGGTTAAAGGAGACTGAAACCCTGAATTCTTCAACACTGTAAGATCAAAGTTGTTTTTATTCATTCAATTAATATTTTGAGTATTTGATGTTTCTTCTATGATTAATTTCATGATTGTTTCGTTAATATGCTAGGAGGTCTACTAGTTGTTATTCGAATTCAATCTATTGTTGGGTTAGAAATCAAATCTGTAATTGTTTGGTTTCTCTTATCTGTGAAGCAACTGAGGTTTAGTGATTTGCTGCGTCAGAAATCATTAGGTCTTAGGGAGAACATTCAACTAAATTAAATACAGCCGCTTGTGTTTGTATTATTTAGTTTCATTGATCTCTTTAATTTTTAACGCAATTGTTAAATTAAATCAAAGCGTTTGTCTTAGGTTGTTTAGGAATTAGGGTTAATTAGATCGCTTGTTTTCTAATTAACTACGACTAAGGAGAGATAGGAAGATAGCTCCAACGATGAATATTCAAAGTCTTGATTAATCTATCTATGAATCGATGATCAGTTGTAGGAATTCGGTAGTGGATGTTAACTGATACCAAAGTTTGAATTCTTGATTGTTTTATTGGTTTCTTACTTGATAAGTTTTTCAATTTTTGTTCTCTAATCAGTTTTTATTTTATTTCATTTTTTTATTGCAAACAATCCCCCCAATCTTTTATTTCAGTTTTCTGTCATAAAGCTTTTAGATAAAAATTTTCCTTAGGATTTGACCTGGTTTCCACTGTCATACTACAAATTCATTTATTCTGAGTTGTTAGTGATACCATAATTATTTTTTGCGGTTTCGACGACTGACCACTCGCATCCTATCAATCATGTTGGATAACCAATCCATATTATATTTACCATCCATCGGTTTTACAATTTTAATATCTATATCATATCCATTTTAAGGCGGGTAAGATCAGGTAAAATCCACCTACCCACTGCATATTACTGCCATCAAAAGCAATAGTTATACAAAATAATATCACAAAAAACAATCAAATTTATCTTAAAAAAAAGGTATCAATTATAAAAGACATATAATCAAGTGCAACAATCTGATAACTTAAACATGCCGATAAAGTTAAATATAGCTATAATGTCTAGTTTCCATGGGATACAATATATAGATCGGATGTCAAATGTCAATTCATCTATGAGAATGGATAAAATGAAGCAAAGTGAAATTGTTTTAACAAATAAGAAAATGATGCCACATGACACATTCCTTTAATTATAGAACTCCACATCAGCTCGGTAGACTTCTTGGAATATTTTAGAAGTATGAAAAATGTATTAACAAAAGTTTAATTTGAAAAGGAAGATGAAAAAAATAAAAGAATTTTAGAGGGTGTCGATAACAAGCAATAAAGTTCAATTTCTTGTAATCAATATTGACTAGTAAGCGCTTATAATTGCAGCCTTCAGAATACAACAATACCTGTTAAAATAAAGTCTATTATAATCTTTCACTTCAAAGAAGACATCAGTGATTGTACTTTCATTGGTTCCATCAACATCAATATCATTATCAACACATCCAAGACGACTAGAAAGAATTTCAGCCTCATCACTTATAGGAACAACTAAAAGAAAAAAAAAATATAAACAAGTTAGCATTTTATACACAAGATTTTCATAAAAAAAATTAGTAATAAAGAAAAAAAATTATCCATTTTTTCTGCATGCAGCAAATTTTGAGAACAAGTTAATGTCTTAATAGTGGATGGAAGTAACCTATTTTGATGTAGGCTTATCAACCTTCCATTAATACTAAAAATTGACTCAGAAGCAATTATACTTACAGGTATAACATAAATGTCTTTGGCAATACGAGTAAGGTTTGGATACTTACTAGAACTCACATTCCACCATATTAAAATTTCAAATGATGGCGTCTATAGTATTGCTTTATCATCTAAATAATGGTCCAACTTTGTTCTAAGGTTAGATTTTTTTTTTCTTCTTACTATTTGCAAATTGGCAAAAGTCCATCTTTTAATTTTTATGACCATTTAGGGCAAATGGCTAAAAGTTTGAAGACATTCCCTCAACCTTGTGTCCCACACATTTTCTCTTATACTTCTCAAGCAAATTATAACAAATTTGAACAATTTTTTCAACTTTCTCTTGGGTGCAATTTGGATATATCTTAGAATATTAAAATTCTAGAAGAAAAGTTTTATACCTTGGATCCAAAAGAGTAACAACACCCATAATTCCATTCATTTTTTCCCAATACTTGTCAAACTTATTCAACATTTTTTTTTCCATTGTTTTCACTATGCCAACTTCTTCAACAACCCATTTTTTCAATTCCAATTTAATTTCACAAACTTGCTTGAAGTAAAGATTGACTAGAGAATAATTTGTTCTAAAAAATATCTCAGTTACTTCATAAAACATCTTGAATTTTTTACAAATATCTTCAGTAAAAATTCACTCTTCTCTAGTTGGTACAAGATTTGTAGTGCTTTTCAAGCACCCGTAGGCAAGGAAAGATATCTTTTTTATGTAATGGCTGTTTTAAGCATCAAGTAAGTGAAGTTATAACGAGTCTTACAATTAATTGACAACTTTTTGCTTGTTGGAAGATGGCACTGCTTTGTTGTCATCTCAAAGTTCTCCAGTCTTTTTGGTAATCTAGTTCAAAAAACAACATTATCTCAAATTTTCTCAACACAAGTTTGAATGACATCCAATCTATCTTGCATTATTCGATTTAGAATATGAGAACAACATCTCATATGGAATAACTCCCCATTTAGAAAAAAACAATCACTTGGAAGTTTGTGCACTAACTTCTCTACAACACCATCATTAGTAGAACAATTGCCAATAGTAAAAATGCTAAGCTTTTTATCGATATTCCATTCCATAAAGCATTTTAATAATTTATTTGCTATCACTTCTTTTGTGTGTGGGGCAGGAACATAGGAAAATCTAAAACAAAAAAAATTCTTGTGTTACCAAGCCAAACAACTTAATGTCCCAAGCAATAACAGGAAAATCAATCTACAAAATTGTTATATTCTCAAAGTTTTAGTAGTATGCGGCTCTAAAACATCAAGGCATCATTACAGGCATTTGAATTAAGAGCAGTAGAAGAAATATTTTACAACACCCAAACATCAAGACATCGCTAACAAGCATTTTAAGGTTATTACGCTACAAATTTTTCTAATATATTCTATTATATATTATCTCTATAATCAAAGATTTATTGCAGCATGAAGAGAGTTTTACTAAGTAAATTATATAAAATACTAAAATCTCTAATGCACACTTTTTTTAAATATGTATATATACATACCTTAGCACTCATTTTTGTAAGGTCCATGAGCTGTCAATGTAGTGTGCAGTAAAATGGCCATATATCCCTTCTTTTGATGTTCTGTTGTCTGCATGTCTGTGGTAATTGAAATTCGGCTATCAACTGAATCAAGCTCCTGCATGAGCGATGTTCTCTTTTCCTTATACAACTTCAAGATATCACTCTTTATTGTATTTCAAGAAGGAATTTTGAATAATGATTGAAGGCTTGTCGAGTAGCTCCGAAAACCATCATGTTCTACTATGCAGATCAAATACTCATGAACGATGATCATTTTCACGAGCTCTTTTCTTAAAGTCTCTTGAGCAATACGTTCCAACCATCATTAATTTATCTGCCTTCATTTGCCCTCTTAGAATCATTTGCCTGAGATCTTTATGTTGCATCTTGTGGTAGTAATTTCGGTAATGATCATTCAAGTGACTTGTCCCATTGTTAACTTTACATGAAAGGAGTTTGTCGCAACGGTTACACTTTGCTTTCCAAACACTATTTACTTGTAGTTTTGCAAAGAAGTCTCATGCCTTTGATGTCACTTCCCCTTCCTCATCACCACAAGAAGCCAATTTTTGCCCTTCTTTTACAACTACAGTACCAACTTGCTGGGACAAATGCGACTTTCTAACAAGTTTAATTGAGAAATTTTTGATTACTTGATCATTGGTGGGTACCTGATTCTTTCCATGTTCTACACCTGTAGGACCATCTTGAGGAGGCAAAGGAGGCTTGAAACTAGATTTAGAAAAATCATCTTGACTTGGTTCACCAAGAGATTTGCTCAACTCTTTAACATCGATTAAGGCTTCAAACTAGCCCTCTTCCATGTCCTCCATTTAATTGTAAATGGATGCAATATTTACAGTCAATTTCAGCCAAACCGAATAAAAAAGAAACATGACATGGCATTATGATTTTCCACATTTAATGGGGACAATTAAGTGTACAATTGCTTACATTAGCTTAATTGAACAATGTTCTACCCATGATAAGAAAAGATGACTAGAGACTAATAGTGGCATAATATTTCAAGAATCAATGAGCTAAAACTTAAAAAATAACCAGCTGTTATGTTGCTCATTGCATTTATTAAGTAAGAATAATTAAGTATAAGTGTCCTAATTTTTATGAAAGCTGCAAGATACAAGTGTCCTAATTTTTTATACTATCCATCTTTGTCACACTTAAGAATTTGAGGAGAGAAAAGCAAAAAGCAAGAAAAAATCCTCACAGCCTATCATTGCAAATAATTGAGCCATCAAATTGCTTGGTGTAATAAGAAACATTTATGAACATTATTGACCTCAATATTGCCTACTTTACATGTAATTATTGGTTCCATAGTGAAACTTCATAATTTTCCCAACTGCTCCAGTGAAGAGAAAATTTCAAAAAAGAAAAAAAAAGGTAACAAGGCCGAATCTAAAAAATCCAGCACCAATTTTGTAGTCCCTATGTGTTTTGCCGGACTACTATAGACTTCCTTTCGATGCTGTAGACCAAGTTACTTACACATCAATTTTTGTCTTGTTGTCGGAGAGAATGAAGAAAAAGAAGGGCTGAAAAAAACAAAATTTGACTACAAATCGTGAAAAGGTTGGAGATCTTGTTTTGGCTTATGCGAAGCCAATTGGGTTTTCTTTAAAATTACTATATCACCCTTGGTCTTACAGACACAGACACAGACATAGACACAAACACACACACACACACACACACACACACACACACACACATACACGGGTAGGATACGGGGATGGTAAACTTAAACCCACATCCTATTAACATCCAATGGGTACAAAAAAAAAAAAAACCCAAATTCGCTCCAAATCCATCTAATTAAAAAAAAATCCTATCTATCAGGTAAGATACAATTGGAGTATTTTCTAAATGGGTCGAATATCTGCTGACGTCTTTATTCAAGTTGGCTTATTAGAGTATTTTACATTTTATTGCACAACCTAATTAAGTACTTTCCACCAATTCTAGTGTTAAGTCTAATGAAAAATGCTAACATGACATCAAAAATTTTAAAATAAATCATAAAACAACACTTCTAGTTTTCTAACTTTTCTTATCAACATCCCTAAACATTAAAATTCTAAACTTTAACTTTTCCCATTAACCACCACCACCTCTTCCTCCTTTTTCCTCTATATCCTCTCCCTAACCTCCCTTATTCATGAATCTTAATTCAGACGGATTTGGCCTGTTAAGAAAGTTGAGTCTCCCTCCTTAGACCTTGATGAGAGTTTTTTTCTAGTCCTTGACAACACGAGTTCAATTTAGAGGGTGGTTTCCTTCAACTTGAAACCCAAGCACCCAACATAAATGAGAAGTTAAGAAAAACACAGCAAACACAATCATTCAAAAAAATTCTTTTTTTTTTCCCCCTTTTTCTTCAAACCTTAACCCTAATTTTCTCTCTCATCATTAAACCATCAATTTTCTAAGTTTCATGGATCAATTTCTCTTTTTTTGGGCTTCCATAACACCAAGATCTAGTATCCTTCAGCTAATCGATTGGATTTGAGATAGGGACCGATAAGGAGTGCCTAATGGATCCCTCGAGCAATTGATGATTACATAAAGCAATTGATTGACCCAAATAGTGGTCAACGTAGGCAAACATCTTGGAGAATGGAAGAGTTGTCGGTGATGGCTCAATTTTATCCTGCTCCTCCATTTTTTTTTGTGGCCTTTGCTTGGCAGTCTCTACATTGTTGCCAAGGTAGGGTGAAGGCAACTACAATGGTTCGAAACCTCCGAGAATAGTGATAACAGCTATATTTGTGAGGGGACGACCAAAATAACCCTATCAATACATCATCTTGAAACTTCTTCCCTTCCCCCCTAACTCTAACTTCCTCTTTTCCATTTTGCTATCTACAGGTTAAACATGAAGTGGAGCTCGATTTGTTGATTCTAAATCAAAACTAATATAAATTGAAGAAAAAAAATCTATTATTTTTGTTTTTCCTCCAAGAAAAAAGGTTTAGGGCCAATTCGTTTCGTCTTAAGTCAACTGACTTTTTTTAACTTTTTCATCTTTTTTATGTGAAACCAATTTCATTTGAAAGTCAATGTTATGTAGATGCAATAATCAATTTGAAAGTAAATTTTTAGGATGTTGTTAAATTTTTATGAATTTTTCTTTTTTAAGACTTGAAACTAGAAAAATTCATAAAAAATTAGTAAGATTATAAAAATTATATTTTTAATTGATTATTGTAACTACATAATATTGGATTTTAATTAAAATTAGTTTCAAGTAAAAAAGATGTAAAAATAAAAAAAAGTCATTTTGTAGCCAATTGGCTAAAGTCGAAACGAATTGGCTGTTAGATTTTGGGTTGGAAAATGGAGATCGGGTCAAAGGTTAGAAGTTTAAGATCTAGCATTGTTGATAAGAAAACTTAAAGGACTAAAATTGTTATTTTAGGATTTATTTTAATAATTTTTTATGTCATGTCAACATTTTCCAGCAAATTTAAAACTAAAATTGGCAAAAAGTACTCAATTAGGACATGTAATAAGATAAGACAGCTCAATAGGTCAACTTTAAAATCATATGCTCATTTAGAATATAAAAATAATCTTGGTGACCTACGGTGAACTTTACCCTATAGTTAGCTATAGTACTTTCTCTATCCATATTATATGAAATGTTTGAATTGGGTTTGAAAATTAATAAATAGAAAAGAATTCCACTTTAGCATGTAAACTAAAAGATGCAAAAAAAAAAAAAGTAGATATATAAATAATAGTTTTAGATGTGATATTGTAAATTGACTTACTGAGGAGTACGTAAATGATGCAAAGATTTGGAATGCCATTAAAAATATTGTAAATGATGTAAAAAACATAAGACGAGGGAGCATTTGTTTTGCAGTGTTCCGTATTCCTATAGTTAACTTAGCTTTAAATTGGTGAAAAGTGCAAATTGATTTGGTTATAGGCCTCGAAAATTTTTAGAAACCTACCTTCATTAGCTTATCATTTTTATTGTCAATGTTACTTCTTCTTTTCTAGTCTAAAACTAATTTTCAGAAAGCTAATACTTTATTTAATTTAAGAACTAATTTAATAATTTTTTACAACGTAATTGCTTTTTGATGAATTACGTTTCTTACTCAAAACTAAAAAAAAAGAAAGAAAAGAAAAATTTTATAGTAATAATGTTTTTTTATTTAAAACTTTTTAGGTATGTAATTCCAATTAGTTAATTGTGTCTTTAAATTTAAACAATTATAAAGTTAATTAATTTTGTTAAGTTATTTTCTCGGGCGTTAAAACTTAAAAGTAGCTAGTAACCTGAAATCAATAACTTATTTGTCATGACTCAAATTAGTAATTAATTAGAACAATTAAGTAGGTAGTTAAAATGTAAGAAGATGTGATCAGGCTCTTTTTATTTTAAATAGTCATGTGGGTGTTATTGTTAACGGAGCAAGTGGGGTTTGAAGTGTTGGTGGGCGCGTGGGAAAGCGAGGTCCTGGAGATGTGGAATTTTCGCACAAGTTTCCTATCTCCTTCCTGGCAAGCACCTGCCAATTACTGCCTCTCCCCTTTCCTTGCCCTTGCCTTACGCATATAGTTATAGCCAGTTCTTCTTTTTCTTCACTCCCTAACAACACTTTAACAGCCAGATCCACTACACTCCTCTATCTATCTCTTTCTTATCTAGATCTGTTCTATTTCACGACAAAAATTAAGACTTCTCTTCTCTTCTTCACTTCCATATACCAAAAAGGAACCAGACTTACTGTCCCCTAGCTACCTTCTCTCTCTCTCTCTCTGTGTTTGTTTTTAGTTTTGTCTGAACTATATATTTATATATAATAATGGAGCATAATCATGAGAAGCTGATTGAGGAGCTTCTGAGAGGTCGGAATTTCGCGAATTGGTTGAGGGATCGGCTTGGCTCCGAATCTCTGGGCCACGAAGCTCTGACCAGCCAACAGGATCTGGTCGGCAAAATCTTGGACTCCTTCAAGAATTCCCTCTCCATGTTGATGGATCGTCCCGTCGCTTACGACGAGCTCGACGGCCGGAGGTCGGAGGACTCTGGCGACAGCCTTAAGAGTTCGGCCCACAAAGATAGAAGAGGATGCTACAAGCGAAGGTATGGAGTAGTAATTATCTACTCTAACTAGCTAGCTAGCTAGTAATTACAATGATTGGTTAGTTTCTTTTAAAAAACTATCTAGTGATTAATCAAACTGGTGTTTGGTTTTAGCCTCTTCAAAATGGGGATGGGTCAGGGAAGACGGGACAAATCTTTGTCTCCAGAAAGCAATTGGTTTTGTCATCTGCCACTAATCTATCGCAAAACACTTTTGTTTTGGGGTTTATGAAATGTTGGTCCAATCAAAATGAAATCTTTTCCCTTTTCCTTTTTGTCTAATATTAATTATTTGGAGCTTAATCAGTAATCAAGTGATTAACAAATTGCTAATTGGGCCATGAAATTGCAGGAAGGGTTCGCATTCGTGGACAAGAGAGCACTCTACTCCCATTATTGACGATGGTTGTGCTTGGAGAAAATATGGACAGAAAAAGATCCTAGATTGCAAACACCCCAGGTATATATAATATATTACCAGTAATAAATTATTTATTCTCCCTTTGAAAAATTTGCCATTTCTCCAAAAACATTTTCAATAAAAAAAACATACCAAATTTACATCACTTACATTGTGCTTGGAGAAAATATGGACAGAAAAAGATCCTAGATTGCAAACACCCCAGGTATATATAATATATCACCAGTAATAAATTATTTATTCTCCCTTTGAAAAATTTCCCATTTCTCCAAAAACATTTTCAATAAAAAAAAACATACCAAATTTACATCACTTACATCTTATAGTACTATGTATATTGTCTAATTTATGTTTGTTATATATATATATATATATATATATATATATATATATATTTGATGTATGTCTAAAACTTTATAATTTCTATAAAATCATTTTTTTTTATCAAAGTTTAGGCACCTTGCTCAGTCAGTTCAGTATCATCAGTACGACGTCCATAATTACTAGCCCTACTTTTTAACAATACATCCGTCTAATCAATAGAAGAGATAAGGCTGGCGAGAGGTAGCTGCCGGGTGCATGCATTTGAATTTGAACATGAAAAATGTGACGAATAATTGATCGAACGCATTTGAAACGCAAACAGGACATGATGGTTAATCCAGTTTGTCTTATTATCCACCGAGTTTAAAGCTTTTGTCCTTCTCTACCCTACCCGGCCGCCAGGTACTCTCCTCTCGGCCACGGGCATGTTAGAAAATAAGTTCCAGCTTTTCTTAACATTTTAAAATGACACATAAATTAATGAGCAGTTAAACTAGAAAAAAAAAAATGAATCCATTTGATTTTAGCCCAAAATTTACCCACAACCACCACCAAAAATTAGGATAATTTTCTGAGTTACATGTGCAAATTTGCAGGAGCTACTTCAGGTGCACACACAAGTTTGATCAAGGTTGCCAAGCAACGAAACAGGTTCAAAAGATTGAAGAAGATCCTGTCAAGTACAGGACAACCTACTATGCCCACCACACTTGCAGGATTAATCTCCTCAAGAATGCTCCTGGTATCATCCTGGAATCTGACTCTACTGATCATTCCTCCATTTTGCTAAGCTTCGGTGCTGATCATCCCAATCCTACCAATAATAACTCCTACAACAGTCCCCCAGAAACCTGCCTCTTCTCGTCCGTGAAGCAAGAGAATGAGCCCTGCGGGCAATCCTCTTCGGCCTCGGATTATCTCCTCCCATCTGATGGTCTCACCGCAACATTCGAATTTTCGGATTATCATCATGTGGAGTCCGCTGTCTTCGACGATGTTTTGGATCAGTTTGCATTTGATGATGAAGTAATATAATATAAATATGCAACCTTCAGACTTAATTTGGTACTCTTGATGTAGAATATTTAGTATGTGCTTCGAATTTTCTCTTCCAGAAGACTGGCTAAATTTGTCGTCATGTCTCATATTGTAGCTAGCTAGGTTCTACTTTTGACCCGAATTTTTTTTTAACATTTCACTTTTTTTACTTAAATTTCATTTCAATTATTATTTATTAAAAAAATTTAAAAAATATATTTAGAAACTATATCTATTTATTTATTATTTAAATATAATTTTTTTTACTTATTTACTAAAATATTGAGAATAAAAAATAAAAAATTAAGTTGAGACAAAGTCAGTATATGTGTGTGAAATTCAATAATTTCCCATTTCTGTTCAAGAAATTCACCATATACCCTCTATGGAATTTGATGATATGCCTAATTAATTAACTGGAAGGGAGTAGTATTGGTTTAATTAAAATTCAATAATTTCCCATTTTTTTTAAGAGGCAATTCATTATTTAATCTAAGTCAATTTAATCTAACATATCTATTTTTTTTATCTTATACAAATTTTTTACCTAAAATTGATTTTATTTAAAATTTAATATTATATAGGTAAAATAATTCATTGAAGATACAATTTTTATAATCTTATTAAAATTTTTTCATTTTAGTGCCTAAAATTAGAAAAAATTATAAAAATTTAATAATATGGTAAAAAAATTACTTTCAAATAAATTATTACATTCAAATAATATTGACTTTTAAATAAAATTGATTTTATACAAATAATATATAAAAAATAAATAATTTTAAATTATGTGACTCAAATTAAAATGAATTATCTTAATTTTGATTGGATGAAGTTTAGGAAGACGCCCCAAGGGTTAAATTGGGCGTGAAGGAAAGGCTAGTAATGATGTGAGAGGTGGACTGGCCAGTGCCTGCCTTTCCAGCTAAGGAGAAAAACTTCGCAGGGGTTATTTGGATGTTTGGTGATGGTGATGCCCGAAAGCAAATGTGAAAGGTGTGGAAGGATTCATATTGGCTTCCATTTTTCATATTCTAAAAGCTAAAGGCGTGCATTAAGATAAGAGAGAAATGGTGGTAGCCAACGAAAACGGTTCTCGTGAGGCTTTGATTTTTGAAGGGCCAAAGGACACTATAAGCCCCTGAACTTGTCCAACTCCAACTCCTACGAGTTGGTCCTTAA
This sequence comes from Aquilaria sinensis, assembly GCA_005392925.1. Taxonomy (NCBI): domain Eukaryota; kingdom Viridiplantae; phylum Streptophyta; class Magnoliopsida; order Malvales; family Thymelaeaceae; genus Aquilaria; species Aquilaria sinensis. Next base: position 43,525 of record SMDT01002502.1, read on the forward strand.
ACTTTAACTCAGTCTGAAGAAGCCCTTCAACTTTACAACTCAGTACGTTTTAATCCAATTTATTGATTTGACTCCCCTTTTTTAATGGCTTAAATATATCAAGAGCCATCAAAATTTGATAACTTATTTAAGTTGGTCATCAAACTAGAACTTGGATTGCACTATGCCCTAAATTTTACAAATAAATAATAAGCATAATTAAAATTAATTAAAATTCATCATAAATTAAATTAAAATTTATTTTTTAGGTTGAGTAAAGAAAATTTATTAGAATTAATTAATTCATAAAAATATTTTTCAAGTGCTTATAAGGTAAATATAGAATTAGCTATAAAATGACATTAGTCCTAGATAAAAAAAATAAAAATAATGTATTATCTATAATGAGAAAATAAAATAATGCAAAAAATATGTTTGATAAAAAATATGGAAAAAAATTGCAACAAAGTTTCACTAATAACCACCTTTTATTCCATCCACCATAATGATATACTTAGAAAATTGCAAATGACCACCCATAGTATAAAATATATTTTTTTATTTGTACTTATATTTAATTTTCCTTTAATTTTATTTTCCCACTCTCTTTTCTGTGCTTAGCATAAAATATAATTTTACTTTACACCTTATGAATAAATACAGAATAAAATAACCCATGAACAAGTTCCTATTCACAAGTTATTAGTAACTAATAATTATTACAAATCATGCGAATTATGCAAATATTCTTTTCTTTTTATTTTTTTTGTTGCTCTGATATTAGGTCAGTTCATCCACAAACTTGATTTGCAATAGGAATTAAACCAAAGAGACTTTAATTAATATTTATAAATTAACTAATTTCATAAATTTTTTCTTTACTGAACCTAAAAAATTAAATTTACTTAATTTATAATTAATTTTAATAAATTTTTATAATACTCATTGTTTATTGTAAAGTTTAAGTCCTAGTGTAGTCAAAGTTCTAGTTTAATAGCCAACTTAAATGAGTTGTCAAATTTGAGGGTTTTTCATATATTTAAGCCATTAAAAAAAATAAGTCAAGTCAACCAATTGGACTAATACGTACCAAGTTACAAAGTTGGAGGGCTTCTGCTGACTGAGGTAAAGTTTGAGCATCAGCTCATGTGAGTTGGAAAAGTTCAGGGGCCTCTAGTGTACTTTGGCCTTTTTTGAAGGGATGAGATTCATGAGACCAATGCTAGTGAATGCTTTTGAATAGTATTAAATGTACCTTTTCTTACTTGTTAATTTGCTGAAATATACTGTTCCTTGCTTAATCATACTTTTACCTCTATATATAGTAAGAATCATACGCTTATTTTCACATTTTTTTTAACTCAAATAGGAAAAAAAATATTATCTTGGAGGGAAAAGTAACACTTTAAATTAATTATTAACTATTAAAAATTAAATAGAATAAATTTAATGAAGTATAATTATAAAATAGTTTAAACTATGGCCAATTCGTTTGAGCTAAAGTCAACCAACTTTTTCTAACTTTTATATCTTTTTTACTTGAAACCAATTTTATTTGAAAACAAATATCATATAGATACAATAATTAATTTAAAAGTAAATTTTTAGGATGTTGTTAATTTTTTATGAATTTTTCTTTTTTAAGGCTTGAAACTAGAAAAATTCATAAAAATTTAGTAAGATTATAAAAATTGTATTTTCAATTGATTATTGCAGCTACATAATATTGGCTTTTAATTAAAATTAGTTTCAAGTAAAAAAGATATGAAAATAAAAATAAGTCATTTTGTGGTCAATTGACTAAAGTTAAAACGAATTGGGTGTAAAATTTTAGATGATGACATTGTTGCTTTATTGGCGTAATGATTATCATAAGTGTGTTTATTTAAGGTTTAATGTGTGGTAGTGATTTAAAATGAGTTAAATGTGGATGTCACTATTTTTCATTCACATGCCTCAATGGGAATTGGTACTGTGGCTCATGACCATGATGGTACTGCTTTGTTGCTTATATGTCTAAAAAATTACCTTTTTATAAAAGTGTTATTCAAGTTGAGGCTCTTGCTCTGTGGTTTGCTATGTTGAAGCTTATAGTCAAGGGTGACATCAGGGTCGCAGGAGTTTACTTATCCGTTCAGGGTCATCTTAGAGGACATTATTTCTTTAGTTCATGATTTTATTTCAGTTGCTTTTCTTCATGGAAGTTGCAAATCTAACAAGGTAGCTTATCATCATGCTCAAGCTTCTTTTTCCCTTGCAAGTAATATTTATTTCGTTAGTCCGCTTTTAGATTGGCTGATTGATGTACTTCATTCAAATCTTGATTAATGCATGATGCCAGATTTCTCTTAAAAAAATTGAGTTAGTAGTGATTATTTTGAAATATAATAATTATTTGCTCAAGTTATATATCAATTGAAACTTTATGCTTAAATAAGTCCAAAATGTAATTTTAAATATTTTTTAAAAAATGATAGATATTTTCTATTGATTTTTCTTTGGCTGGATATGAAAAAATTCATAAAAAATAACTAGTTTCTAAAAATATTTTATTCAATTGATTATTCACTAAATAAATTATTAGTTTTTAAATATTATTTTTTTATAGAAAAATTTAAAAATAATAAAATTAACCAATTTTTAAGAATATATTATTTAAGTGATTATTTAACTAAATAAAATATTTATTTTAAACGACATTGGTTGTAGATAAAAAAATTAGTAAAAATAAAAATAACAAATTCTTTTCAATAAGAAAAGTAGATAAATATATACATGTAGATTCTTTCCCTAACAAGTGTGTCTTTAGATTTTATTTTTAAATAATAAACTATTTTGATCTTATCTAATATTCCCTCCGTCCCATAATTTTTACATAATTTGACTTTTTGTTATATTTGACTTGAATTTAATCATATTATTGTTTATTAGAAAAAATTTTAAAAAAATATATTTAAAAATTACATGTCTTGATTTATCATTCATATATATAAAGATTATATATATATATTATATATATATATATATATATATAGTGAAATATTAAATTGGAATTTGAAAATAAAAAATTCTAGATTAATTGCTAAAAATAAATGGAACAAAAATTTTGGAACGGAGGATATTATAAAAGCATAATACACTTTGGGCTATAAATGTCTTTTTACTTAACAAACATAATACTGTAATAAAATGTGACACATTTTTTAATTTTAGCAAAAAATCTCCAACTTTTTCACACCGATGTACCTAATATACCCCTCCCCTACAATTCCTTACACAATCACCAATATATGGAGTGTTTCATTCCACAATTTTGGAAATACTATGATGTGTTTTTTTTGAATCTATTACAGTGACGTTTTTCTTTAAACCATTTGTGGAAATTTAATAGTAATACAATTTAATTTACCCCTCCCTCTTAAGTCCCTGCATAATTACCGAAACTGGAGCGCTTCATTTTGTGATTTTAGAAGCTGGATGCCTGATATCATCCGTTTTTGGTATTTATTACAGTGATATTATATTAAATAAATCTCTTATGAAAATTTCAGAGCAATAAAATTCAATACAATACATATTTCAAGTTTAAAAGTCTGCAACAAAATTACCATATAAACAATACATGATAAACAGCTCCAGGCACGCTTATAAGCAAACAGTCAATTGATCAATAGAAGGTAATAAAGGCATGACAGAATGCTATTCCTATATTTATTTTGCGAGCTAATAGCACACTTCCCCCCCACCCCCGCGACCCCACACCCCCCCCACCCCCCACCCCCATTAGATGCCTTCAGACCTTTGAAGTTGAAAACCAATGATTACAATTTCTTTGTGATTCTAGGACTCAAGTATAGAATTATCCACCCTGAAGCTTAACTCGCAATTTTCATACCATATAACTGAAATTACAATTCTAGAAGGGTGAAAATGCCGTTTCTCAGCTCCAATAAAAGTTTTATCAATATTTGATCAGCAATGTTAGATACCAACAACCACATTCAGAGTGAAAAAAACAATTCAGCAACACAAAATTTTTCAAGCATCCATCCAAATCTAAACATCCATAATATATTTTAAGCCAATCTCAAACATTAATTTCAAATTCAAACATAATTAATAATAGACACTATTTGCCGCACCAATTTCTTTATCATCATCATCATCATCATCATGGGGCCTTTGGGATTAGGCTTAGCAACATGCATACAAAGGCTTGGGCCTATCAAGCCCACTAATAGAAAAATCGATCAATTGAATTTTAATTGAGCAAACTGAAAATTGAATCAAATTTTTATTTTTATTTTTAGTTATAACAAAAAACTGAAATAACATCTAAGAGAGATAATTGAAAATAGAAGTTTATTTTAATTATTCGGTTATTTTAAGTAAAACCAAAATTTGCTCATCCTTAGTCTAAATACATTGTTTTTTCAGTGATACGTATGACAAATTTTATGCAAGTTGATGCATTAGCGTGATGCGGTAATGGCAAATATTCTTGTATTGTCACCATGACTTAATTTTGATATTTCATCTGTCTCAACACTTAACATTTTTGCAAGGGAGAGATGCACTTATAAAAAAAAATGTCAAGGAAATTAACAGCAGTATTTTGTCCACAACATCCTTGAATTCTTTTAAAATGAAACAACTATATATAATTGTCCATAGGGAGGATTAATATACTCCTAATGAAATCAAACTTAATTGATGAATTTTTCTCTTTTTTATTTTTTTGTACTAAGAAAGTTTTACAAGATAAAAGTATAAGTGATACTTATTCTGTCCCATATTCTTTGAAACACTCACTTTTTATTAATTAATCTATGATTTTTTTATTTTTAATTTTTAGTATATAAATAAAAAAAATTTATATAAATGATAAATAAAAACTTATAGTTTTCAAATATATTTTTTTTAATTTTTTTCTAACAACCAATAATATAAATAAATTCAAATCAAACTATAATAAAAAATTAACTGTTTCAAACAATATGGGACGGAGGTAAATCGGAAGAAAAGAAATTCTAACATAAACTAGAACTTCGAATCCTGATCGAGCACGGTAAAATGTTGATATTCATACCAATCGAGTTAATATTTAATATGGAAACCTAATGGGTGTTGACAGTGATAGACCGATAGACGTATAAATTGGCGTGCCTAAATATATTAGGTAAGCAGAAAAGAGAGTAACACAGGGACACAATTCGTCGATCGGACAGGCCCATAGGTTTGCAGGTTCATGATTTGTAGGGGGCCCATTTGGACAGACCAAAGCCCATCGGGCCAATCGGGTTAGACTGACGTTGGCAACAACCAGGTACATGTCAACCTCCGTGGCTTTGCCTTGTGTGTGTTAGGGGTCAGAGACGAGTCGGAGTCGAGTTGCTAGCCTGCTACTCGACTTTTCCTCCACCAAATCGAACCCACAACGGCAACCGGAGAGCAGACCGGAAGCAAGTGAGAATCGACGATGGAGCGAAAATGGTCCTCTCTGAACTTCTTTTCCTTTGTGATGATTTCGATGTTAGTTTGCATCGTTCGCGTCGATGCTTCGATTCACGAGTACAGAATGGAAGCTTTTAGTCCCAAATCAAATGCCTTCTTCTTCCATGGTGGCAGTGAGGGCTTGTACGCTTCTAAACATCACGATGGTATCTCTTCTTCTGAAATCCAGCAGTCCCTTAAAGGAAAGTCTTTCATCAGGTACTTCTCCTTTCGGTTGACCCTTTTCTTATTTTTGTTTCTGCGTTATTCTGTTCTAGCTGACCAACTTTCTTATCATGAACACAAGTCTATTTCCTGATCATCTTTTTCGTTTGTGTTGCTTTCAAAAGCTTCATCATTTGATTGCCTTGTGCCATGCGGTACTGGCTAATGTTAATCCACTGGCTAGAGTAATTTGTTAAATGCTTCCATGTCGGAGCTTGGCTTATACTGATGCCAGATACCTTTTGCTTGCATTCTATGTGTTGGCATATGATACTAGTGTTCCATTGGTGATCTTTGGTTTACATAAGTTCTCTTAAGTCGCAATCTTCAGATCGATTCGTTCTTTGAGGGTGTTTGTTTTAGTGGTAATTGACGTCAGTGTTACCGTTGGTGCAATGTTAGGTTTGAATCAGTTACCTTTGTGAGGACAAAGGAATCTGCGAGCAAGAAGAACGAAATGGAGCAGAGCACTGGATTGGTGGAAGCAATTATACTTGAGGTTAAGGACAGAGAAAGAATTGGGGGATCTTATCTAAAGTATGATGTGATTTGCTGCACACCAGCTCTTGCAAAGGAGGGATCTTGTAATGTTGGCGAGGTTATCATTCACAAAAACCCTGATAATCCTGACTGGCCTAGACGCATTAAGACCTTCTTTAACGGGAATAATACAGAGGCTAAAATGTCTATTGAAAAAGTTGAAATCAATCGTACTGGAATGTACTATCTATATTTTATGTATTGTGATCCTCAACTAAAAGGTACTCTTATCCAAGGAAGGACGGTGTGGAAGAACCCAAATGGTTATTTACCTGGAAAGATGGCTCCTTTGATGACCTTTTTTGGCCTCATGTCCTTAGCTTACCTAGTGCTTGGGCTAGGCTGGTTTCTGAGGTTCGTGCAGTTCTGGAAAGATATTATTCAGTTACATTACCACATTACTCTGGTCATTGCTCTGGGGATGTGTGAAATGGCTGTCAGGTACTTTGAATATGCTAATTTCAATTCAACAGGAAACAGGCCTGTGGGCATTACACTGTGGGCTGTAACATTTGGGACTGTTAAAAAGACTCTTTCTCGGCTTCTTCTTTTGGTGGTCTCAATGGGCTATGGTGTGGTTAGGCCGACCCTTGGTGGCATAACCTCAAGAGTTCTTCTACTTGGTTTGGTTTATTTTATATCAACAGAGGCACTTGAGCTAGTTGAACATCTGGGTAACATTAATGACTTTTCTGGGAAAGCAAAGCTATTCTTGGTGCTGCTAGTTGCATGTCTTGATGCTTGTTTTATTCTGTGGATTTTCTCATCATTGTCAAAAACATTAGAGAAGCTTCAGGTAGTGATCTTCCTCACCTTCTTTTTATGTTTTATTGTTTTCCATCCTTTTTTGGGTTGGGGGGAGGGGGCAGCTTCTTTGTTGTCCTAAACATTCTTGATATTCAAAACTATTTGGACATCTCCAAAAATTCTTTTCACCATAATTGCGGAGAAATATATGCAGATTGGATGATCAGTAGATGATGGATCCTATGATCTCATCTTATTTTGAGCCTATCTTGGTCTTAAACTAGATGGACTAATTAACTGAATTGTTTCCCTTCTAGGGATGTTCATCTTTAGATGTTGTCTGATGTAGGTACTGTGCTGAAGAATCTATTATTAGATACTTTGTAGGCATTTGATCTGCTATACACCTCGTTAGTTTTTTGTTGAGTAATTTTTCGTTCTTGCTAGTTGTGCTTTCTGAGTAAGTTTTGGTTCTTTTAGGAATACATGGTTCACTCTTACCTTTTAGAAAATGGAAAAAATCTCCTTTTCCTACCTTTGTTTTGAAAATAATATTTTTCATCGTTTTTATCTACATTTCAAGCATGTGGAGCACAAATGTTTTGTTTTGTTTTCCCCCACTACAGGCAGTTAATTCTGTGTGAATAACAAGTTTCATGGCTCTAGAAATTACATTATGGCATACATTACGTCTCAATCTTCCTGATTTATTTTTCTTTTATCTACTGAACTACATTTTACAGAAAACCATCAAGCATAATATGCAAAAATAGTAGGCAGCGAAACCTATTTCTTCTGGAAGTTGTTGCCATGGAAATTTGAATGTTTTACTCCTATGGAACTATCAGATCACAATGTTTTTATCATTTTCTGATGCATATGCGTAGAAAACTAACAAATATAATCAAGATCTTTTCAACCTGCTGCTGCTGCAGTGACTTTACATGGAAGTGACAAGCTTTTTGGGGCTTCTTTCTATTCTACTTTCCATTTCCGTGTACTCCTCTGCTGCTATGTATGCATGGTCTAGTTTGACTATTTTTATCTTATGTTCAAAGCACCCTAGTGCTTTATAGTAGCAAATGTGAACTATTTGCTCATTTTCTTGTCCCCAAATTATTATCTGATTTTGGTGTGGCACAATAAGGGTCCTCAAGCATTTTTTAGTGAATTTATGCAGACAATTCTATGAAACTAACGACTATGTTGGGACTTTGCATACATTCTGCTCATCATTCTACTTTTTATGGGTGTAGATGAGGAGAAACTTGGCTAAGCTGGAGCTGTACCGAAAGTTTACCAACGCCCTTGCCATGTCTGTGCTGGTCTCTATTGCCTGGATTGGTTTTGAGGTAGAGTGTTTTGACTAACTTTTAAGTGAAAATAAAAGTTTCAGTTTGTTCTTTTTATTTCTTGTCTTTTCATATTGGTAATACCCTTAGCATTTGGCACCAATGATTGAAGAAGCATCTTGTGTTAGCTTTTAGCTTATTAGAAAAATAGTATCTTCACCATTAAACAATCACACAAGACTCTGACATCTGGAGATGCCATTTCCAAACCAAACCTATTATTTTCTTGAATGATGTAGACATGTTCATAGTTCAAGTTCCTGCCATTGGAATTTTTTTTTCAGCTCTACTTCAATGCAACTGATCCTCTCAGTGAGCTGTGGCGACTTGCATGGATCATTCCAGCATTCTGGAACTTGCTCGCTTATGCTCTTCTGGTAGTTATATGTTCGCTCTGGGCTCCTTCACGCAATCCAACGAGGTATGGTTCTTGATAAATGATGAGTTAGTTGCTTGCGAGCATATCAGATAAGGGCAACTGATGTTTTGCTTTTCTATGTAGCATTCACTGTTGGATTGTATAGATATATTGAAACACTTCTGATACAGTTGCCAGAATTAATCATTTTTGGGTTTATATTGGTATACTTATCAAAATCCCAATCGAACCAGTTCAGGTTCCCTTATACGGTGAGTTTTAGTTTTCTTAACACTCAAACATTAAGCAATAGTCTGCCAAATTGGTTGCGTCGTGGACATGCCCCGGCCTAAAGTCTAGTTCGAATCCTACTGGATGCGATAAGGCGCCACCACTGCCATTTGTAGCTTGTAGTCCTCTAGGTTTTAAGAAGCAGACATATTTTCCCCAACCTTTCCTAATATCCTCTAATACCCTTACCCTGTACTTGTACTTGCCTCTGAACACACACACACATATGTAGAAGATTAAGCAATAAAAATCCACTTCAACACTTCCGAAATCTTGTGTGTAATTCCAGCCATAGTATTTTTGAATGAGTTCCCAAACTAGTCATCTAAAGTGAAATGAATTCTATCTTACCCTTGAATGTCCCAGGTCTGCCCTATAGGGCATAATATTTATCTTGTGTTTTTCTTTTCGACTTTCATATCTGTTAAGTATATTGTTTGGTATCTGAGAGTCATCATAACGATAATGGATGTTGGTGTTGTATGAATTTGAAAGAACCTTGGTTGTGACCTTGGGAAATAACCTTCTTTTAAATTTGAATTCATAGATATGCATACATGGAGGAGAATGGGGAGGACTTTGACGAGGAGGGTATCTCGTTGACGAGCAGTGCTGCTGACATGGCGACAAAGATGGACAGAGTTGGAGAAGATGTTGAAGAGGATAAGCGAGAATAAGTCATTTCTACCTGTAGTTAGTGAACAAGAAAGGCGAATCAGAGTTGAAGCTTAAGTTGCATGATACCCGACGAATTGTTCTGTAGATCTGGCTATGAAGTATCTGATGTATGTACAAAAGGAGACCGATGACTGGAACAAATATGAAGACAGGTGCTCTGATAACTGTTAAAATTTCAGTGCCGGACTTGGACCTTAGCAACCGAGTAAGTGAAGTTCTCCTTGGGAGATTCTTGCTCCAAGGCATTGTACAAATACTAGGGAGAGTTCAGAAGGTTCCTTAATGAACCTCTACTCCCAAAAAAAAAAAAAAAACATCGCTTTTGACTGAAGTGAGTTCAGACCCTTTTTGCTGTGCAGAAGTTCAGAATGACTGACTGGATAAATGCTAGTGTACAGCTTTTCGACTATTACCCTTTTCTTGTTCTCCCCTTCTTCCCACCCCTACAGCTTTCCTCATCTCCTTGCTGGTCAAGTGCCCGATTTAGGTGAAACTCGTAGGATCGCAACTCTTTTGTGTGATAGCTAAACATTTCATGTGATGCAAGCTTTTGGCGAGGACCTTTTTTTTTTTTCGTAAGTACAAACCCTAATTATGTCCTAGCGGCTTTGGAAAAGTGGCGATGGAGAGATTTAGGTCCTATTTAGTTCTAGAAAATTTTCTGATTTTTCTGGAAAATTTTCTGAAAACTGAAAAATGAAAAGAAAACATGTTCATATAAGTAATTTTCTTTTCCAATTTTCTTAGAAAACAATTTCCCATATTTTATGGAGATTTGGAAAACACAATTATTCAACGTTTTCACAATTTTCTAACCCCTCTCATGTCTCCAACTCTCCGTCTCTCCATCAATCTCAAATTTTTCACATTTGGTGTTGGCATACTCTTTTTGCAATTGCCAATTTTGTGTTGCCGCCGCTTACTGGTCAACATTATTGCCACTTGAACAATGTATCTGTTGTTGGCCTCTCTTGATCTCGATCTAACTTTTGCACATTCCGGAGGTGCCGTATCTCTTTCTGTTATCATCACATCCCCTTTGCCACTTCCAACTAGCTAATCTCTCCCTTGCTGCCGCCACTCGACCAACGACCTTATCACTGCAGCCTGACCAGCAGCGGAATATGGGGCTTGAGATTGAGCTCCTCCTCTTCCTTCGAACCATGTCAACAATTATTATTGACGGGTTCGATGGAAAGCATTGGTGTTGATATGTGACTCAGTGACAAGCGATAAGGCAATGGAAGACGACATCAGTTCTATAATGTCACACATTTGGTAATGATAGAGAAGGTGGTGTAGACGTAAGACATAAAAAAGTTGGAGCCTAAGCGGAAAAGAGCAAAAAGTTGGGGGCTGGCTTTAACAATTTTTCATTTTAGTTTTGAAGCTGATAAATTTAGGAAAATCTCTAGTATAATGCATAAAATTTTCTTTAACTTTCAACTAAGGCACTGAACTTTTCTATTGTAGTGCATATGTGTATAATCATCTTTACTTGATTTAAAACAACTAAACATGTTTTCAAAAACACATTTTGGAAAATTGTACATTGAAAATGAAAACTGATAATAGAAAAGGAAAAGGAAAATTGTTTCCTACATCCAAACGCTACCTTAGTGTTCAACTTCCGTTTTTCTCACATTCCTATTCAATGTCATTAAAAGTTGGTTTGTGCGTCTTTTAGATCTTGAAAATGCAAGTGTTTCCCCTTTCCTATGTTAGAGGGTATTCCTTACCTAAACTTGTAAAATGCTTTTGTGTGTGTGTGTGTGTGTGTGTGTGTGTGTGTGTTGGTTAGTATTAATAAACTTGAGTTTTTTTAATTTATAGCTGTTCTTAGTACACTCAAGAGTATCTCCATTTGGTAAGTGAAGACTAATCTCTTTAGATATGATTGGTCCTAAAAATTTTAATAGGTAGTTGTTTGTGGGTTTTATTTTATTAACCAAACACGCCAATGTTTTTATCCATAAAGCCATTTTGATATGAGTTACTGCTTCCTTAGATGGTTGGAAAATAGGAGATAGTCGTCTATGAGAAAAAGATGGTTGATGGCAAGACCATTCTGACTAGTCTTTAATCCAATTACTTGACCAAATCATTGGAGATATGAGGAGAATGTCTCAGCACACAAAATATAGAAGTAAGGAGACAGTAGGTTTCCTTGTAGAAAACCAACTTGAGGATTAAACTAGCTTGTGGTATATCCACTGACCATGACAGAGTAAGAAACAGTAGAAATATATTGCATTATAATATCAATCCACTTGTTAGGAAAACTCTCCAATACTCTTTTCCCCAAAAACCACCTCATTTTATCATAAGTTTTCTTGACATCTAGCTTTAAAATTGATTTGAAGCCTCGAGGACTAGCATTGCACTTGACTTGTTTAACTGATTGAAGGATTTCATGGGCCACTCTTATATTATCTTGAATACAGAGATAGAAACAAAAGCATTCTGGTGATCCGAGACTAGTGAAGAAATAATTGGCTTAAGCCTATTTACCAAAACTTTGGCAATAACTTTGTAAAGTGTATTACATAAACTAATTGGACAAAAGTCCTCCACTCAATTTGCTCCCTTAATTTTTGGCATTAAGGTAATGAAAGTTCAGCTTATCTAGCGCAACAGAAGACCACCATTAAGGAAAGATAACATTGCTTTGGTGATGGAGTCACCTATGATATGCCAATATTTTTTTAAGACCACATGAGGGATACCATCTTGGTCTAAAGCTTTGCAATTACCCAAATCAAAGGTTAACTCTTTTTCAGTCAATTTTATCTTCTACTCCAATATATATTATGTCTCTTTTCAAAGTCCCAGTTATTGTTTCAGATAAATTATCCAACAATATAGCTAAATTTTGGTGGTCCAACCATCTAGATAAGAAGGGTTGTCATTTAAAAAACAGACAACTACTTTTATTACCCAAAGGATTAGGTGGATTAGGGCTATGTGATATGCGGCTATTCAACCAAGCATTGCTTACCAAAACTTTTTGGAGAATTTTCTCATGGAACCCTAATTCCCTTGTCTTCAAAGTCTTGCATGCTAAATATGGTAGCTCTCAGTTCGTTTGGTCAGTAACTTATAAGAATAACGTTTCTCTAGTTTGGAAAAGTTTATTGCATGGTTGAAATCTTATTAGTCCACAGCAAAGTTGATCTATTAGAGATGGTAGATCTATAAAAGTGTGGTATGATTGGTGGTGGCTTCCAAAGTTTTCCCTATATATTCTTCATTCTTTAAGTGCCAGATTTCAATCTTATAAAGACATTAAATTGGTAGATCTAGCTTCGGAAGATGGTTTGCCTTGGAATTAGGATATTGTCCTTTTTTTATTTCCGAATTCAATTTTTCAGCAGATTTTTCTTCTTACTCCACTGATAGAATTTGAGGGTTTGGATTTAGTAATTTGGCATGGAGATCCTTCAAGCAATTTCTCAGTTAAAAAAAGTTACATTGATCAAGTACTTAATAACCCTACTAATATTGCTAATCTTCATTATAGCTCCCATGGTCTCTTTCAAGATAGTATATTCCTTAAGGTCCGGAAAAAGCTTTAGGGATCTTAGCTTTCGCATAAATATAAAGTTTTTCTTTAGAAATGTTTAATGAATATACTTCTGACAGTAGCAACTCTAGTTGAGCATGGGTTTGATATCAATCCAATTTGCCAATGTTTTAATACCTAGTACGAGTCTTCGATGCACCTTTTTTGGCATTGTTAGGGTCCTGCTAACATTTGGGATTCATTTATCTCTAGACCTAGTTTGAATACAACTCAAACTTTTCATCATTGACTATTCAATACTTTGGCTACTTTAGAAAAATGGGATGTGGATTGGCTGTTTTATCTAGTTTCCACATTATGGATCCTTTAGCCTGGTCGGGAATGAGGTAGCATTCCATTCCACTACTTTTAATAGTTCATCTTTAAGGTTTGAAGAGATGAACTGTTTAGACTCTTCCATTCAGCTAATCATGCCAAATTTCAAGATCGTCTTCTCACTTCTTATCACCCTAATCCTTTATGCCATGCTTGGGGCTCTCAAAATGGTTCTAACCTTCAGTTCGGCAAAAGATATTTATTGTGGACAGTGCTTGGTGTCAATCATTGTCATTAGGTATAGCAGCTTGGATTTGATAAGGAGTTGATGGTCCTATAATCTTCAAGGATGGCTGCCTTCTTCAAAATTGTTCATCTGCCTTGGAAGCAAAGTTAAGGGCCATCTATGGAGCTGTCTAGGTAGCAAAAAGGTTCGAGTCACTTAATCTTACAATTCTAATGGATTGTTCGAAGGCTCTACAGGCTCTTCGAGGGTTGTATAAAGGTAATATCGGCCTTTCCCACCTTATCTACAATACTATGTCAACTATGGAAAAGATACATCGCTGTGTTTTGATAGTCGTTCCTCTCCAATGAATCACTCTTGCTCATATCTTAGTGGCTATGTACTTCATCTAGTCTTTTTTTTTCTTATTGCTGTGTAACAAAAATAAAAATCTTACAATAAGGTACTACGGCTGGATATCCAAACTTTGATTGTTTGGTTTTTTTTTTTTTTTGTTTCTCATATTATGAAGTTTTGCATACAATAAATTATGGGGTAAGATAAGAGGAAGGAGACAAGTTAGAGTTAAATGGTTTTGTGCCTAGCTTTGGGCTACCAAGTTGAGATTTAAATTGTGGCTAGGTCCAAGGTAACGCCACACATGATGTCATTCATGTGATTCACGTTTTCTAAAAGGAGTTCTTTTGGCAACCACAAACCGTTAAAACAAAAGACAACGTAGGTTAGTGTCAATAACCACAAAATTTTTATTCATGTATTTAGTGTCAATAACGAATTAGATAGACAAAGTGGAAGAGAAGAGTTGGGGAAGTGATTCTGTCAGTTAATAATTTAATCTCTATGCAAAGCGTTTTTTTTAATTTTATTTCCCTTTTCCAAGTTTAATCAACTTAACAAGTTGAAGGGTTCCATTAAAAAAAAGCAAGTTGAAGGCTTCATCATTTGTATGAATAACTATATTTATTTTTATGAATACCTTATTAATAAATATTAATGTTGCAGCGAGTTTACACGATTGTATAAAAATTAAATTACACATAACATCCAAGAAATATAATACTTCATATAAACAGCAACATTTGCTTGTTTGAACATCCTTTTAGAACGTTATTAATAATTGGGTCAAATGAGGCGCTTTTTGTTAAATAGTGAAAATATTTCTGTGTTAAATAGTGAAAATATTTCTGTGTGAAATAAGCATATTTTTTAAATAATTTTTTTTTTATGATTGAGTGAGATGAATTTATTTTATTATAAATTGAGGGAAAACTAGATATTACGGTTTCTTAAATGTGTTAAAATTTAGGTAGAAACTGAGTAATGAAGTGAAATTAGCATGCCTAAAATGAAGAAATGTATTCTATAATTGATCTGCTACTAGCATTTATTAGAAGCCAGAATTTAACCCTGAATTGACTATTTAATAGAGAGGGACCACTTTGTCCAATTTAAAAACATGAGTTGTGTATTTGTACTAAAAAAAATAGTAATCGATTTAGACCAAGTTACAAATATTGGTGAATTTTTGTGATTTTTTTAAAAAGTAATGGATAATTTACTTATGAAGTTAATAGTAACCAGAATAAAAATAATTTTATAAAAACTCGAATTCTTTCTTTTGCCATCCAAAACATGTCAGCAGCGGCGTTAATTTTTACCATTTTTCGTGGGTATCCTACTTACTATGCCCAGTTGGTAGGTTTTTTTTTTTAATTGGATGAATTTGGACCGGATTTGAGTATATTTTATTTTTATACCTGCTGGATACAGGTTTTGTATGGGTTTAGGGGTCTATCATCCCTGAAGCAGGTCTGTATATTACCCGTATATTATACATAGCATATAAGTATCTAAAATGTTACGTATATTATATATACATACCAAATTCTAGTTCCATATAACCCAAATATATAATAGAATTTCAACCCAATAAATCTTAAAATTCACAATTATATAACTAGGTTATTTTATTTTTGGTTATGTTATATATTCATATATGTCATATTTTCTTTATTTTTAATTTTATATTATGTGATTACTTGTGTGGATATTATGAGTACAACACCTCACCCTACCCATCCTAATGTGAGAGGGTTTAGGCAAAAAATTCATATTTATTATAGTTGTAGAGAGGGTTTGAGCAAATTTGTTATATTATAAATAGGGTTTGAAAACAACTGTACTCTCCGCGAACCTGATCCGTTGGTATTCCTATTTAGTAGCAGTTGTATGGGCCGGCTAAGGTAATGCTGAATCGATTCAAGGCTTTTTTCGGGTTGCAGTGGTGGTGGTTGTTTTTGGTACACAAAAGCCGGAGTAAACTAAGCTAAACTGCAGCAATTCACGCAACTGCAACAACCAACAACCACGTGTAAAAGCACAACATTAAAAACGGTGACACGTGGGCCCCATGCATCCAATTCTCTATCCCGATGGTCGCACCTAATTAGTCCAACCCATGACACAACGTAAATACCTTGACAACCCCAATCCAAAAATCACACCAATCTTGCAGGCGCAGCCGCGCAGGCGTAGAAAGAAAAAAAAGAGAAAAGTAAAAAAAACTGAGTTAGTATTAATTAGAAAAAAAAAAGAAAAAGAAAAAGGCCTGTTAACAAACGAGTTTAGAGTGGTCTTCGGTCTTCTTATTAAAGCGACCTCTCTCATGCCCAGGTCCAATTTATATTGGCAATTCAGATTATATCAGAAAATCAGAATTTTATTTACTTGAGTAGTATTTTATCCTACTCGTATAGTTTTTTCCTCCGAAAGACACCAGGAAACTTAGGGAGCAAAAAGGTTATCTTCTCTGCTAAGTAATTCAATTCTTTTGGGGTAGTCAACAGAATCGAATTTTTGATCTAGGAACCAAACCATTCCCTAAGATTTCTACTTTCTCTCGTTTCCTTATCCGACAATTGCTCTGCTCTACCGAGGCCGTCTTTCTATCTGGGTTTTCCTGATCTGGGCAGTTCTCTTCTGATCCGTTTGGTCCATTGGAGGAGAGTGCAATCGGGGGAAAGATGAAGGGAAAGTTAGCGACTCTGGTGTTCCTTCTGGCGCTGCTATGTGGGTCTTGTGTGGGCAGATTCGTGGTGGAGAAGAACAGCTTGAAAGTGACCTCCCCAGAACCGATCAAAGGTGTTTATGAATGCGCGATTGGGAACTTTGGGGTTCCTCAATATGGAGGGACGTTAGTTGGTATTGTTGTTTATCCGAAAGCCAATCAAGGGGCATGCAAGAACTTTGATGAAGTCGACCTCAACTTCAAGTCAAAGCCCGGTGGACTTCCCACTTTTCTCCTTGTTGATCGTGGAGGTCAGCGTTTTCTTTTAATAGAAAAGCATATCATATCTGATTGCTGGTAATTAGTTTGCCTGCTGATTATTTTACTGTTCTCCTTCGGTCCCTTCTTAAGAATGTTACATTAATTGTCTGGTTAGTGGCGAACTGCAGCAATCTCAATCTGGTGAAAAATTTCCTGCTTTAGAAGTTTTTGATGAGAGACTGAACTTGCTTACAGTCGATGAGGACACCTTATAAATGGACTTGGTTATTTCAGGTTTTGCTTTTTATGGGTTTCGATTAGCAAAAGCCGTTCCCTTTTAATTGATTTTTGTCTGTTTTATAATTGGCTGATTCGTTCTCCTGCTATCCTTAGCATTCCATATGTGGCGGGAAATTTGGCAATTAGTTGTTCCTAGCCTTCTTGATATGATATGGTTATTGCTATATCTGGAACAATAGGTGATCTTGGTTAGAGTTGCTAATATCGACATTCTTATCAACTCTAAATCTGTTGCTGTAACAGAGTGTTTTTTCACCTTGAAAGCATGGAATGCGCAGAAAGCTGGAGCAGCTGCTGTTCTTGTCGCAGATAACAAGGATGAGCCCTTGATTACTATGGACACCCCTGAAGAGGAGAATGCGAGTGCTGATTATCTGGATAAGATTACCATTCCCTCAGCCCTTATAAGCAAGTCACTTGGCGATGGTATAAAAAAGGCCCTTTCTAGTGGGGAAATGGTTAATATTAATCTTGATTGGACAGAGGCACTCCCACATCCTGATGAGCGGGTTGAATATGAATTCTGGACTAACAGCAATGATGAGTGCGGGCCAAAGTGTGACAGTCAGATAGAGTTTGTCAAGAACTTTAAAGGTGCAGCCCAAATACTTGAACAGAAAGGATATACTCAGTTCACCCCACACTACATTACTTGGTATTGCCCAGAAGCATTTATTCTGAGCAAACAGTGCAAGTCTCAGTGCATCAATCATGGGAGGTACTGTGCTCCTGATCCTGAGCAGGACTTCAGTAAGGGTTATGATGGGAAGGATGTCGTAGCTCAAAATCTACGCCAAGCTTGCTTTTTCAAGGTTGCTAATGAAAGTGGGAAACCATGGCTTTGGTGGGATTATGTGACTGACTTTGCAATCCGCTGTCCAATGAAAGAGAAGAAGTATACAAAAGAGTGTGCTGATGGAGTTATTAAATCCCTAGGTATGTCTTGTACCAATCTATTTGTGTCTAAATTTTTTGCCTTAGGTGTGCTACCCTATTTGACTGAATCATTGTTTAATATGATTGCGTTCTTCCATAAACACCTATCTGTATGACCTTTTGTAAACGGGCTGTGTTCAAAACAGAAAATCCAACATATTAAATTTATGGAACCCCCCCCCCCCCCTCCCCAAAAAAAAAAAAAAGAAATCCTCCAAACACACACAAACCAAATTAATGATTAATGGTTAGAGAGCATTGATAAGTTTTGTCCTTTGCTTTCTGTTACACAGGTGTTGACCTTATGAAGATTGATAAATGTATCGGTGACACTGAAGCTGATGTGGATAACCCTGTTCTTAAAGCCGAGCAAGATGAACAAGTTAGTCTCATTAAACCAATCATTTTGTGACTTAATATGCCTTTCCTGTCCAAACTCTAATTATTGTATGTATGTTATGGTATTTCAGATTGGAAAAGGTTCCCGTGGAGATGTGACCATTTTGCCTACTCTTGTAATAAATAACAGGCAGTACAGGGGTATAAGTCAGAAACTGGTGTTTTAGAAAAAATAAATGTTAAATCCATTGATTGGATAGTATTATCTGAAACTCATTGCTGTTTTCAGGGAAGTTGGATAAAGCAGCTGTGCTCAAGGCAATTTGTTCCGGTTTTCAAGAGACAACAGAACCAGCGCTTTGTTTAACTGAAGGTTATCATCCGTCAAACTTGTGATCCTTTCTCTATTGAAGTATTAAAATTTTCTGTCAATCATGACCTGAATTACTTTGCTTCACTTGATACCACCATTTGCTTTTTGCACCAAACTTACCCTAATACAATTACTGTCAGTGGACACATTATCATGCGACATATTTGGAAGCATTTTATGAGCTTCAGTACCAGTAGTCTCTCTAATATGAAGATCTATTTCTATGCCACTATTAACATTAAATGACCAATATTTATTTTTTGCTTTATACCGTGTATTTTTGTAAGAGATCCTAGAGATGTTATTGATTGTTTGTTGTTAACATATCTTTCTGCAGATATTGAAACAAATGAGTGTTTAGATAACAATGGTGGCTGCTGGCAAGACAAGGCTGCTAACATTTCAGCATGCCGGGTATGTTCATTGTGAGGAAAGTTCTTTACACCTGTAAATGTAGGACTTGCATTTTTTGCTCATGCATAGGATCTTCTTGTAGGACACTTTCCGTGGGAGAGTGTGTCAGTGCCCCATAGTTAACGGGGTCAAGTTTACCGGTGATGGTTATACCCATTGTGAAGGTACTTTTTCTCCCCAAACTTTGGAGAAAAATGCTTTGGGAACAAACTTATTGAGATAATATTTTCAACAGCTTCAGGTCCTTTGCGTTGTGAAATCAACAATGGTGGATGTTGGAGGAAGACACAAGATGGCAAGACGTTTTCAGCTTGTAGGGTAAGTCTTCTATCAGATGATTACGCTGGATTCTGTGCTTGCATTGCCCATGGAGTTACCATGCCCTCTGGAGTTTTCATCTTTCCTCTTGCTTATAGTATAATTGGTTCACATGTTTAGGATGATAACTCCCAAGGCTGCAAGTGTCCACCAGGGTTTAAGGGTGATGGTGTCAACGACTGCAAAGGTACTGCTTTATGTCCCCTACTATAACCTCATGGAGAAAAATGACTGAACAGCATATTTAAGTGTTGCAGCAGTTGGGTTGCATTTTGTGCCTCATCCTTAAATATGTTCACTTTGTTTTCTAGTCACACAAAACAAGCGTAAACATTTTTCATGGTTATGTCTCTGGATTTTCATGGACTTTCCTAAAGCTAAATACTGCTGCATATGTAATTTGAGATGAGCAAGTGCATCTTCACAGTGCGTGCATTTGTACTCGGGGCTCACGATCTCTTGCAATAACATTTTTTCTTTGAAGACTCTGCTGTGTGTAAACCTTCCATTTTTTTCTCTGTTATAGATGTGGATGAATGCAAAGAGAAGCTGGCCTGCCAATGTCCGGAATGCAAGTGTAAAAATACTTGGGGCAGTTATGAGTGCAGCTGTAGCAGCGGTTTGTTGTATATGCAAGAACATGACACGTGCATTAGTAAGTTCCTTTGCAACTCTTTATGATGTACGTATGTTTCTTGAGCAATAGCTCTTGGTTTGGGGATAGATATGATACAAAAGCTAGCATAGTCGAGTGCCAGTGTGTTGCTACCTTTGGATGTCTAGTATTCCAGTACCTGATGCATGGCTGAGTTGCCCTTTTTTTGTTAGTCTCTCATGGCATTTACTTTCAATATGATATGGCACGTTATTATACCCATAGAGGCCTGTTTGGGTTGCCAGTATTGATTGTTCTGGCGGAATATGTTCAGGTAAAGACGCTAACACAGAGGTGAGCTGGAGCGCTGTGTGGATAATAATTCTCAGCTTAGCTGCTGCTGGTGCTGCTGGATATGCTATTTACAAGTACAGGATTCGGGTACACATCTCCCCCACACATAGAATTCTGCATTTTTTATTGACTATAAATAACTCTTTAAATGCATCTGATAGGTGTTGCATTTAGCTTGCAGCACTGAAATTACATATGAGTAGTATTATAAGGTTTAGAGAAATTAAAATGGATGTGGATGGTGTACGAAAAAAAATGTATGTGGAGCAGGGAATTGTGAGAGATGTGAAGCAAAACTTATTGGTAATGGTGTTATGGCAAACTTAAATGCAGAGATACATGGACTCGGAGATAAGGGCAATAATGGCACAGTACATGCCCTTGGATAATCAGCCCAATCATGCTGTTGCTCATCCAGACATCTGAAAATGGCAGAGGCAAGCTGCTGTTGGGAAATGATATTAGTTGGGGAGGTGAGATGAGGATACAGAAGAGATTGTCGAGGCTTAGCAGCGACCTTTTTCTTGCCCCGTGACGTTAGGTTAGGATCCCTTCACAGGGACCATTATCTCTTGATAGACCATTTTGTAAATTTTAAGATCCTGTAATTTAAAACCGATGGGAAGCTTATACGACAGACTTCATTTCATAAACCTTTTTCAGGTTTGAAATGAAAGAGCACCAGCCTTTTTCCTCCTTTCTGGCTATCACACGATAATTCATTCCATGAGTATACTACCAGTGATAGAATGTTGGTGCTATTGAGATTTGAGATTCTTATTTATTTTCATGTTAGTATTTATGAATTCTGTTCATTAATTATTTTTCCAATGCAGCGGATCTATTTGAGCGTCGAGTGCCATTAGTACGCGGATCTATGAGGAAGTGTATTATTAAGAAAGTGTTCATAGCGATCGGAAATGGATTCCTCGGTTAACTTACTGTAGGTATTTGTTTTGCGAGACGGGGAACGCAACACGAGTGCCTGCTAATTGCTATTGTATTAGCTACTTTTAATACGTTCACATCCTCTGTGTTCTCTTTATAGGTTGTATTACTTTCTCCTTCCCAAATTGGTGGGAAAATTTTGTGCTGTTTTTCATTTTTGTCATCACCTTTCACACAAAACGAGACATGGAAAAAATAAATATTGCAATGATAGTTCGAAGAATCATTGAACGATTGAACCTTAACTTTTAATTATTATTTCAGTTTTAATCTCAATCTCCAATTTACACATTTAGACTTCCTAACATAACTCATTAGTTTTGATGAAAAATGTTATGTTAGCAATGCATTTTAGCGGAAAACACTAATTTTAATGACTAAACTTCTTATTTAACAAATAATCCTCAAAACATTTGATTTTAACAAAAAACTCTCCTCCCCTCCCCTCTCCAGGCAACTCTCTCTTTCGTCTGCCTCCTTGTCCTCCGACCAGTAGCAGTTGTGCCATGCCCCCATAAGGAGACCAGCGCTCACATTGGAGCCGTTTTTAACTGTTGCAATGAGGAAAGGCCGGTGATCACCCTAATCGGAATAGAAGCTCGAGTTTCGCATGATCAAAGTTGGGTTTGGCCAAATCGAAGGCGAATTGATGTCAGGGATGGGGGAGAGAAAGCAAATCGAGGACGGTGTGCAAATCGGTGACGGAGGAGCCAATCAGGTGACGGTGTGCAAATCAGGAACAGAGGAGAGGGAGGAGGATGGAGGAGTGAATCAAGGACAAAGGAGAGTGAGGTGGCTGGAGGCGAGAGTTGGCCAGAGACGGGAGGGGAGGGGAGTTTTTTGTTAAAATGAAATGGTTTGAGGATTATTTGTTAAAATGAAAGTTTTTAGATATTAAAGTTATCATTTTCCTGACAAAGCATTTCCTATCAAAACTAATGAATTTCATCACCTAAAGATAAGAAATCAAACGTTTAAATGAAATTAAGAATTCTAAATATGCAAGTTTGGAAGATAATGTTAAAACTGAGAGAATAATTAAAAGCTAGAGTTTAATTGGACAATTTATCCCTGTATCACACACGTAGGTTCATAAAAAAAGTACTCACCATGTAAAAAAAAATTCATTTTCAATCATTGCACGTAGGTGTAATGATTACATAGCATTTAATGTCTAATCAATCTTAGCATCTCTTGGGCCTAAACTGGAAGATTTAAGCATCCTATACCTCCAATGACAATGGATCAAAGTAACGTTGCTGACCATGGATATTAACCCAATGGAGAAACAAAGATTTTTTCTTCAAACCCCTTTCTTTTCCACATTCCAAATATATCCACACAAATTCCAAAAATTCTACACAGAATCCATTTATATAAATACCCAAGCGACACTTCCTGCAATAACTTATTACACTAACGGCTGAATGGATAAAAAAAAATGAAGCAAACAACTTCCAAGGTGAACTACCAACATTATGATACAAAACGAACAACTCCAACATTTGGTACCTCAACAGCAAATCCTATCAGTTAGAGGACTTCCTCTGTAATTATGACATAAAACATGGACAGGTGGCTTTAACCTACCCATGAGTAACCTGCCTACTAAAAAAACAGCAAGACCTAAATGCAAACAATAAAGAAAAGCTGAGGACAAAAACCCGATTATTATACCATAACTCAAAACACACTTGTCACAACCATATCAACATCTGGTATTTTAATATATATATATATATAGTGGGAAGGCAGGATATGCATGAGTCGGCGACGCGACTAGCATTTGAAAATAGGGAACAGTTAGTTATGCAGGGAAACAATTATTGGTATGGTATCTGCCGCTGGACATGAGGGTGAGGCAGGAGCAACCCAAATTAAACGGGAACCTACTATGATTGCTTCCCATTACATATCGCATTGACAATTCCCTCTAAACACTTTCTCTACGACAAAATAAAAGCTAGACTCCGCACACCTACAACTGTAGCCTCTTTGGTACTAACCACCGTCAACTTCTGTCATTTCCCTGGATGTCGATGCAGCCCGCTTATCGCCCCAGATGCCAAACTGAGGACCTCACTTTGGGGTCACTACTTCAATCTGCAATATTTCTAAAATTTAGCTTGAAACAGCAACATTCAAGGAAAGCACAAAAAAAAAGCCTTGGTTTTTGGATCAGGATGGGCAGCTCAACTCGCGGATTAAAAAGCATTATGGCCACCTTGTAAGATGGTGGGACTGATTTTTAATCCTATTCAAACTCTGAACAAATATGTTTGAAGCAAAACAAGTCAATCGTACTGACCTTTAGGCATGTCTCAGTTCTCTGCTCCTGGCTCCAAACCTCTCCTCTGTTTTCTGTCGGTTATCATCCTAAAGCAATAAAATGCTAGCATTGTACCGCTGCACAATAAACCAAGGCATTGGACAAAGTCAGTGCTTCCTACTGCCATGTTGAAAATGTTACAAGCTGCAAATTCTTAAACACGGATATGCTGTGCTTGCTGGTATACCATACAGCTTATGCTAGAACCCACAAGGGCAGAACTCAAGTATGCATGCCTAAGAGAGCAGACAAAAAATAACATTCAGATAACCTCTGCCAGAAAATATGCATATTCTAATGTCTTATTTCTAATCCATATCAAGGTTTCAACTAAAGTAGCTTAGGCTTCTCCCACATTTTGCAACACAACTTGTCGGCAGGTATCTATCCCTTGAGGAGTAAGTGTAAATGCACTACAAACTGGCAGCTCCCATACCCATGTACTTTCTACCCTCACCCAACAGCTTCAAAGCTTTTGATAACCACTGCATCGCCACCATATACAACAGAAAGATTCAAATGAACATGGAGGTTATGAACCTGAGTATGGTGGAGATCAATGTAAGGAAACCTGATCCCTGTCAAATTGAAAATGACAAGGAAGATCATTAGTTTCAATAAACAAATTGACAAGGAACTTAAAAGTGATAAAAGATCATGGCACTTTAGAGTATACAGACATACAGCCCATACCTGAGACAGTAAGCGTAAATCTCTCAAAAATAGGACAGCAACTATTGCTGCAGGATAAGAAAACATCAATCAGGACATGAACCTTAATTGCCATTTTCTTTTCCACACGACTAAATGTACACACATTGCACATTAGATATTCTGACACATAATTAACTTTGAAAACTAGTCCAGAAAACCATGAGGAAGAGGGAAATTGGATCCACCAATCAATAGATAATAAAATGCACTGGAAAATCTGTACTTTACACAGGAGACACAGTTGGTCCAAGTGCTTTGCACTAATAAATCTTTTCAATCTGCAAACACATTCCTCGTTTTTCAAAGCTTGAACCTTACACTAACCTGCTTGTCCTTTCAAGGCTAGACCAGAGGGCTCCCCTCTTTTATATGATTTTAAGCATGATATGCTTAGAGCCAAAATAGCACCACCTAGAATAACTCCAAACCTAAGCGCATCAATGCTTCCAGAGAGCATGAAGGACAGAAAACCACTCACACTAAGAAGCAAACCTGCGAACGATAAAAAGCGCGATCACCGGTAGTGCACAATCATTAATAGAATCCACTAACATCAACTAGGAATCTATCAGCATCACAGCCTGTATGACACATACCATATGGGATTCCCAGGCGAAAGTCCGGGACTCTAGAAATGTCACGGTAATCATGGGTGGAGGAGGAAAATGTCTCCACGATCTCCTTGACGTCTTCGGGTGAATTTTGGGCAGCTGCGGAGATGTAATCTCTTCCCTCTTCGCTGATCTCCTTGGCAATGGCAGCTAAATCATTTGTCGCCTTCTCAGCCTGAATTTTAAGCTGCTCTGAAGCTTCTTTCAGAACAACCAAAGCCTTCTTGGAGTAAATCTCATACGCTTCTTGCGAAACACTCTGCATCTTCATAGCTTGTTCTTTGAAGGCAGCGAGAGTCTGTTTCCAGGCTTCTTCCGATTCTTCGGCTTTGGCTCTAAGATCCTCGCCTTCCTTCTCCACTTCGATGTCCGAAGGATTCTGGAATTAAAGAAAAAAAAAACATCAATCAGAAGGCTCGCAATCCAATGTACTGAAGAAATGAGACTGAAGGGGATCAAGATAACTCACAGATTCTTCGTGTGAAGCTGCTAAAGCAACAATCGAGCGATTGAGCGAAATCCGAGTGCGGATAGAGCGGGAAGAAAGCGCGAGGGTGAAGGGAGATAGAAGAGCGGCCTGAGATACGGAAGGACGAGGAAGTGGAAGAGAATAGAAGCGCAGGGGCGATGAAACACAGGCCATGGAAGAGGAGACGGCTCTGATCGGCGGCAGAAGTGGGGACTGGGAGGTAGGGTTAGGAGTTTTGAGGGATAACATCTGCTACGAAGTGGCTGGCGGAGCTGGGTACGGTGGTAGTGTATCCGTGGGCGGAAGTTCTTGGCGATGTGCACTAGACGGAAGCGTGAGGAACTTGGGAATGGGAAGCCTAGGGATTTAGGAGAGGCGAAGCGACGCCGTTTGGGGGATCCGCCTGCCTCCACCCGAAGCACGGCACGTACTGAATCTTTGGTGCTTCGGTTACACGCAACATAACGTAATCAGAGAAAAAGATAGCGAATGTGGGACCCAGGAGGATGCTTGGCCTGAGTCGGATTCCAATTAGTTCCAATCCTCCATCTATGGACTATGCCTTCCGTATCGGTGTTGTTTTGTAAAGTTTTCCGAAGTTCCGCAATGCAGCCATCAAGAGCGGAGCCATGCATTGGAGGGTGGGTCGAAGGAAGATGCTGAAATGGTGAATTAAACCTTTAACCGTTTACTTGTTGCATGGCCAACAAAGATGAAAGTCACAAACCTCAACCTCGCTTTAAGCGTCACATATACGTCCAAGCTTTTTTGAGCTGTCTGTGTTCTTCCTCCTTTTTTTTTTTCCTTTTTGAAAGTGTGAAGTGTCTGCATTCTAGTTCTACTCAGTCATCATATTTGGTTAACGCTTGTCTATTTGCACGTTCAAAAAAAATTACTTGGATATTTTTTTAAGGTAAAAATATCAAATTTGTCACTAAAATTTGGGGATGGGAACAAATATGTCATTATAGTGTTTCCCCCCCCCCCAATCTTCTACTAATATTTTAAAATGAGGTAAATATGCCATTGAAGTTTCAAATTAAGAGTGAATACATCATTGATCGTTAAAAATTTAACCGAAAACGTTAAAAAGCCAACAAAAAAAATGTTAAAACTAACATGTTTTGAAATTTTAAGGTAATGATGAAAGTTTTAAAGAAACTTCAAAGACTTTTGGTAATTAAATTCTCTCTCTTACAAGAATGTCAACGAGGAGATTAGACAGTGGAGATAGAGGAAGGGCAGTGAAGGGGTTGAGGTGCTGGTGATGGAAATAGTAATAGGGCTGAAGCACTAATGACAAAGGTCAGAACATCTTTTGGTAAAAATTTCAAAAGTCCTAATATTTTTTTAAAGATATATAATAACCCCCAAGATTTCAAAACCTGCTATTTTTACCATTTTTTGTTATTTTTCTAAACGGCAGTAACATATTTGGCCCATTTTAAAACATTAGTGGGAGATTAGGCCAAAAAAATACTATAGTCACATATTCACTCTTTACCCAAAATATTAGTGGTAAATTTGATATTTCTACCTTTTTTTTACCTAAAAACATTCTATTATGTAGGTGTGGACAATTCATTTTTTTAAGTTACAAACATAAAAAAGTCTGAAATAATGTAATTACTCCGACCCGATTGTGGAAAACAAAGACTAACTTTGCATGGAAGTAAGGCATCGTTAAGATATATGTCAAGTTCAGTAATTGGTACAGTTTTTTTTTTTTTTTAGGGCCAAGGAGAATATTTTTATTTAAAAAGAGAAAGTACACCCAAGCCAGGACGAGTTCAACAGGATGCTGAATCCTTATCAAACCTGTCAGCTAAACAACATAGCCACGAAGTTACAAATGGAAAACCACCAAGTTATTATGGAAAAACAACCACCATCACCCCAATGGAAAGTATACAGCCCTTTCCCTCGACCAATTTGTTGTTGCCAAAATCCCATTTTGGCATCGTTTAATCCAATTACATAAGTTCTTGGGCACCAATTGACGATCCATAGAAAAGCAAGAAATTGAATCCAGGAGAATATAATTCATCAACACTGAATGCTATAGAGTTGAAGACCTGATCATTCCGAGCACGTCACAAAGACCAGGCTGTAAGGTTCAACACTGCTGGGAATTAATACAACTTGTCTGATCTGTTCCAAGATTACGGCAGCTGATGTTTTAGGAGCTTTAGAAGACCCACACCAGTAGCACGAACAAGCAGCCACCAATCATACACTTCGGACCCGACAAGAGATGACAAGAGGCAGTAAACCAGAAGGTGATCCACGGTTTCTGAACAGCATTGGCACAGCGGACAGAGGTTATCATCCATAGGCACTCCCCTGGTAAGCAAATTCTTCCTCGTCTGTTGAGGATGGCTCTCCACATGAAGATATTGACTTTCAACGGGACCGCGCGATGCTAGCACTCCCTTCCTGACGAACTATGAACCTGTACTGAATGTTGATCAACCAAAACATTGATCTCCTTAACCAAATATTTCCCAGAAACACTTGATGACCAACAGCAAGAATCATCAACCGTAGGTGAAGAGATAACACCATTGCCAAGTTGAAGCAACCAACTAATTCTCCACAATCTCTCCCTCTCACCGACCAACCCAAATTCCAAGCCCATTTATGGCCAACCCAGGGCCCCCTCTCACATACCCGATCGAGCATCCTTTTTAGTTTCCAAGCTAAATAACCTATCATTTCCTGCCCACTTATCTAACCAAAACCTGTCATTGGTACAGTAATATATATGACATCATCTATATATGTAGAGATAGATACTAGATTACGGCCCGCAAGTTGTTGCGGGATGAATGATGAAAATACAACTTTTTATGGCTATTATATTAATAAAAAAATATATATAAAAAATTATGAATTCAGAAATAAGATATGATCAATATAAAATAGCTAAAATCTTTGAATGATTGGAAAGTATTGGTAATACATTTGTAAATAGAAAATATACGGTATAAGATTAATATTGTAAATTTGGGCTTTCAGGAGAGATCAGAGCCCTTAAAGTCATTCATGAAAGTTGGGTACCTAAAATAATCAAAAGTTTTAGGAGAAAGTGGCAAAATGTTTGCTTTCAAAGACTAAGTACCAAAATGTATCACCGAATGCAAATAAAGGACCAATTTTGTAATTTATCATTTTTCAACAAAAAAACCCAAAAAAAGAAAAAAAAAACCCCCAAACGCCAAAAAAAAAGACAAAAAAAACAATTTTAGGGGCACAAAACCAAAATGCAAAAAAAAAAAAAACAGGGGAAAAAAACCCAAATTAAAAAAAAAAAAAAAAAGAGGCTACTGTAGTGGAGGCCGGACTGTTCATAAACACTGTTAGTAGGCACAGGCTAGAAAGGGAGGGCGAAATTCAGCCGAGAGAAAAAGATAAGAAAAAGTTACTGGAGCAACAGGGAGAATAGGTGGGGGCGGACAAAGCAAAGAAAGTATGGGCAGGGCCGCAGGGGCCGCGGGCTGAAACAACAGCTACACAATAAATAAATAAATAAATAATAAAGTAAAAATTAAAAATTAAAATAAAATTACTGTAGCAGAGCAAGTCATTGTTCCTAATGTCTCATAAAATAAAAATTGTCAATAAGTTGAATTTGAGTTGAATAAAGACATTCCCATATTCTACTTATGACCTTAAATACTTTACCCGCATTTTACTCATCGGGTAGATAATTTTTATATTTATATCCTACTTTTATTTATTAAAGCAACTCAAGGCTTGTTTTTAATTGGCCAAAATGCATAGTTGGTCCTCTAACTTTGAAAACTCGTACGAGTTAATCCTTTATTTTTTACTCAATTCGAGTTTGTCCTCTAACTTAGCAAATTAATCATTTTGGTCCCTCAACTTTACTAAATTAAACTAATTAGTTCTATGAGGGATGAAAAGTGTCCACATGAGGTAAGCGGCGTGTG
This sequence comes from Aquilaria sinensis, assembly GCA_005392925.1. Classification (NCBI taxonomy): domain Eukaryota; kingdom Viridiplantae; phylum Streptophyta; class Magnoliopsida; order Malvales; family Thymelaeaceae; genus Aquilaria; species Aquilaria sinensis. The sequence goes on from SMDT01002502.1 coordinate 73,194, forward strand.
TGCTGGTTGTGAGGTAACTGCCACGATAGTTGATTCTGCCACATCTTGTCAAATTTTGAATCAACAATCATCAGAACGGTTCGAGCCCTGTTTTGTACTTGGCCACAGAAACGTCTCAAAAGACTTCGAGGGGAAAAGAGCCAACGGGAGATGAACCAATGGGATAAAAGGTGATGGGAGATGAATCGATGGGGGAAGAGATGATGAGATACAATATCGACAGGAAAAGAGATCGGGAGGAGATGAAACCTCCATGGGAGAAGGGCATCAGGGGCATTGACGACCTCCATGGAAGCAACACCAATGAGGAAAAGATAAAGCGGTGTCAGGAAGAGATCAAGTGAAGTCGATGAGAGAAGAAATCAGGAAACACCGATGGGAGAAGAGATCAAGCAACACTGATAGAAAAAGAGATCTAGCGGAGTCAAGAAGAGATCAGACAATGCCAATGGGAGAAAAGATTGAGCGGAGATGAGAGGGACTAACGCCATTTGTCATTTCGTACACCAAGGGACTAACTCTCTCAATTTTTCAAAGTTGGAGGACTAATTTGTACTGAGTTGAAGTTAAATGACTAACTCATGCGAGTTTGTCAAGTTAGAGGGCCAACCATGCATTTTGGCCTTTTTAATTCCATATAACTTATCCATTATACTTTTATTTTCATCACATAACTAATATTAATATATTATACACACGTGCACACACACATATATATAGGTCAAATGTAGGGCGAGTGAACATAAATCCGTATTCTACTTAAATCCGATAGTGGGTGAAAAAAACAAAACCACATCCGACTCAAATCTAATCAATTGTTAAAAAAACCCAACCCATTGAATCAGATTCAACCAGATGCCCTTCGAAATGGACATTCATTGACATCCCTACATCAAAGCCTACTACTTTAGTTAATATAATTATACGTCGTATACTTTTGAAATAGCATATAGCAAATCTATTTAGCAACACTTATATGAATATCTATATCTATATATAAGTAAGAAGTATATATGTGCCAAAATATTGCTTGATTTTTTACCTTAAGATATGTGTTATTTTAATATTCTAATTACACCTATTTCTGCAAGTTAACTTAAAATATTAATTATTCCAAGGTTTTAGCAGCACATACTTAATTTCACACAAAATCTTGGGCACCGGTGCTTCTAGGTTTATAAACAAAAAAAAAACAAAAGCTAGAAATTGAGTTGGGTTCATTCACTCCCTGAACCTTATTAACTCATACTTTTTACCCCTTGATCTTTGAGTTAGGTTTATTTAGCCATCAAATTTTAGAAATTGATACCTTTTATCCCTTGACCCACTTAAATGATTGTTTAAATTATATGAGGACCAAAACAAAAATAAAATGAAAGATGAAGGTCCAACTAACCATTTAACTTAACTTTTACATTATTTCAATTATCTGCCTTTAATCTTCTTAATTCTAGCAATTTAGTGAACTACAGACTCTGTATAATCTACACAATTTAATCAACATTCTATATTAAAATATGATTTATTTAATTCTAGCACCCAACTCATTTCACAGAATTAGAGGTTTATGTGGGAAAAATGACTAGTTAACTTTTCATCTTCCATTTTATATATCTTCATTTTAATTCTCATATCACCTAAACAGTTATTTAAATGAGTCAAAGAGATAAAAGGTATCAATTTCTAGTTTGAATAGTAAGTACACCCGAATCGAAATTCAAGAGTTAAAAGATTTGAATTGGCAAAATTCAGGGGACGTAAAAGATCTTAGGGGGGGAAAAAGAGACAAAGAAAAACAATCAAGTAAGCCCCTTTGATTTTTCTTTTATAGAAAATTGCATAAAGTGCCACCTTGATTGAATTTTGAGAACAAACATGGCCTTCATTTTCTATCACTGTTAACCAAGCTCTTGAACACTATATTCTTAACTTTTCGAACTTGAATGAAATATATTGCTAGATTTTCAATTTAAACCATAATTAAGCCTTTGAAGGTCTGTTTTATCTGATATTTTTTTTAAAAATGGTCAGTATATATTTCCATATATAGAGATTATTTGCTTAATTAAATTATAGAGTATACTGTTAATAGAAACTCTACACCTTAAAAAGCTCAAAGAACACTTTTAAAACAGTTTTTCAATGAGATCCAAATTTTACATTAATAAGGAGGGGAAAAAAACTCATTTGGCATCATGCCTTTTGCGGCATCTGTTTATGCTTTAGTTTACTACTTTGCCCACTAAACTCAATTAATTTTAATAAATATGACTGAATTTTTATTACCCTCTCTGTCCCATTTTGTATGATGCATTTTTTTTCTTTTTGCATGGAATTAAGACGTGTCTAATTTATGTTGTTCTTTTCATTTTTACCCCTAAAGCTCAAATAAAAAAATATTTTTGGATTTTGTATAGTGAGAGCTTAAATGGGAATATTAAAAAAAGAAAAGAAAAGATTCTTTCTGTAGATTTTATGCAGTTTTTGGGTTTTGTAAGCTTAAATAAGACTAATAAGATAAATTAAATATTAAAAAATTCTCAAAAAGGCAAACTTCTCATTTGTTTTAGACAGTAAAAAAAATACTTATCATTTTTTTTTAGATAGAACAAGTACCATAAATGTAAAATTGACTTGAAACAAACTTTTTGTCAATTAAGTTTGTTTTCCAACTCCATGAATTAGCACAGAAATTTAAACATTTAGGTGCAGTTACTCGAACATTAACTTAGATTAATCCAAAATGGTTTAATTTCCATCCAACTCATCTTAACTTAAGTCAATTTAATCTAAAATAGTTTATTTTTATTTTTACATCTTTTTTACCTTAAACCAATAATTTCATTTGAAAGTCAATATTATTTTGATGTAATAATCCATCGGAAGTAATTTTTTTTAATTTTATTAATTTTTTATAATTTTTATTTTTAATGCATATAAAAACAAAAAATATGAAAATTTAATAAAATTATAAAAATTTTACTTTCAATAGATTATTACATCTATATTATATAGGCTTTCAAATGAAATTGGTTTCAAATAAAAAAAATAAAAAAATAAAAATAATTTATTTTTCTATTTAGTCAATTTAATTTAAAATGAAGTGGATATTCATTTTTATGGCTTTTATTTGTAGACTTAAACACTTAATTGTCAACAAACTACACCTTACAATCTTTTGTTCGTAATATTTTTTTTTTTTTGCCCCAAGAATCTTTTGTTCGTAATTAGTAATACATTTAGTAATGATAACTGGTGTTCTGTAAAGTTTATACTTAATTTTTTTTGTTATTTTACTTGGGGAAAAACGGGGGGAAAAAGGAAACTTTCTAGCTTAGAATTTAAGTATTTTTACACTGAGATGCCATAAACGAATTTCAGCCCCTTGATCTCATGTGTCACAAGACTCACAACACCAATTTAGCTACCCTTTTAAGTTATTCTTATTAATTTATTCTTCCAAATTTTCTTATTATTTATTTAATTAGATATTTTAGCAACATTAAAGTATCATAAATATAATAAGAAGCAAAGGGTCAAATCCAAATTTGGTCCCTTAACTTTTTAATTTATTCAAAAATGATCCCCTAACTCTGAAAGTGACTATTAAGGTCCCCTAACTGTCATATCAAGTTCAATGTTAGTCTCTGCAGTCATTTTGGCTGTTATCTAGGACAGAAAATGCATACGCGGCAATTGCTGGTCCCACGATACCACGGTGGCATCGTCCAGCTGACAAAAGGGTATTTGGGCAAGGTAGGAACAGATTTGGTTGGGGGCGGGAAAGTTACAGGGGAAGAAGATATATTTTAGATGAGAGAAAGAAAAGGGAAAAAGAGAAATGACTGAATAGAAATTTAAGAAAACTTACTGTGGGGAGACATGTCGAGGGTGGACGACGATGATGGGATCCCACACTGCTATTGTGGCTTGCGTGCAGAGTTAAAGATGGTGTGGACTAACCAAAATGCTAGAAGGAGGTTCCATAGCTGCCGAAATTACGGGGTAGATTTGCTTTTTTATTTTGTTTTACTTCGGGTATGCTTGGCTGAGATTTTTTTCAATTTTTTCTGACTAGTTGTTTATTTGCCTGAGACACAGGGCAATCGGTATTGTTGATTTAGGCAGTGGTATGATGACCCGACGCTTGCACATTGTAAAATTGTGATAAAGGGGCTGTTGAGAAGAGTGGATGAAGCTGAGACAGAAATGAAGAAAAACATAGCTAGAGTAAATGAAGTAGAGACAGAGATGAAGCGAATGAGTGGGAAGAAGGGGGAAAAAAATTGCAGTGCAATTGAAAGAAGTTGAAGTAAGGAAACTAAGAGGAAGGAATAAAAGAATGCTGGCACTTTTTCTAGTCTCTTGGGTATTGTGCATTTGGTACCTGTACGTGTAGATGGGTGGGAGATGGGTGGGCATTGATTTGGGGAAATTGGGTGTTATGGTAGTTGTTGGGTGCAATGTATGGCGAGTAAATAGGGAGGGTTGGGGTAGTAATGGTTGTTGTAGGTGTGTGACGTTTATATTGGATGAAAGATAGATATTAGGTAGCTTTTGGGGTATGACAGGGGTAGAATAACCTCAATTGTGTACTTACTCAAATTCAATGAAAAGAACTTTGTGTCATTTGGAAGTAACTATAGTTTGACAAACACAACTTCTGTGCTTAAAACACGATATAATGTTTATCAATTTTGCAACTGCAACTTCAACATGTTCCATTCATTATAGGTCAAAAGTGTCATCAGTTCTCTACATCCATTGTCCATGAAGAGTATTACAAAAATCCACAAAAAATAGCCAACATCCAACATTCAAAAGCATAAATCCAATTACAAAAAACTGCACAAAAACATCAAGTTTGGCCTTCATTACTGCCAGTTGCCTACATCAAACTTGTGTGCATCCTTCATTTTGAAAATGAATGCCCCCTGCCACTTGCATGACTCATTCCTCATGTTCCACCACTACCTTATGATCCAGCGTACTCTAAATTCATAGACTTTTGAGATTGTCTTGCAACAAAAGCAAAACCTTGCTGTGAACTGATGTCTGTTGACATGTAGGGACCTGTCCATGTTGGCCAACAGTTAGTATAAATATCTGATTGTAGCATAATGTACACTAATCTCATTAATACTTACATTTTGCTTCATCTGCAATGGTTGCTGCCTCTGTGAAGGATGTCCTCCTTTTTTTTTTTTGTTTTCTTTGCTGAACTTGCACTTCTAGCTGAAGTTGGCCTTGATTTGCAAGTGCTTTTATTATGCCCTTTTTGCTTGCATATAGAACAGTGAATGAACATTCCTGTTTTCCTCATTTTTTAACTACTTTCAGGCTCACCAGGTTCTCTTCTTCTCTTATTCTTATTCCATCCTCTCTTGACCAGCCCATTGTTTGAAGTTTAATGGGATTATGTTTTATGTCCTCACATTGCTATACACTCCTAATTGGGTTTATTACATTGTCATACATTTCCTTGTGTGTTTCAGTCCAATAACATTGGTCAACATATTCATTAACGTTGTTATGGTTTAGGGCAAGGGTAGAACATGCATGGTTGCATGGAATTCCAATGAACTGCCACTTTCTACAATTATATGTCTTCTGCTATATGTCAACTACATGCTGTGACATAGGAGTTGCAACTTGAAAGTTTGTCCCTCCTAACTACATTGGCCAACAGTTCCTAGAGTTATCTATGTTCTTGTTCAGTTTCTTTGTAATCTTGGGGCATAATTTACCAGTCCACTTTGCCTCAGCATATCTTTTCCTAACTATTCTAACCATGATCTTACATCTAATTACTTCTAACATGGTCAAAATAGGTTTATCTTTAGCTTCAAGGATGAATTTGTTGAAACATTGACACATATTGTTCAGGAGTGTTAGTGTTGTGCCCAAAAGGCCAATCATGAGATGATTGTATTTTTGCACATTGAGTCATGATATTTTATTAAGGCATTAATCCAGTAATTATGTTTATTATTTTGTTTCTACGTAACTTAACAAACATAATTATAATCCTAGAATAATAATATTCTCAAATGTCCCTAGTCTAGTATTATTGTGGAGTAGGTTGCAATAATACATAACGACTAGCATATATGGAGACTAATATGAGATATGTAGTCTGCATATGGGTACAAGTTAGAGAACTTGTGTACTGGACTGACCCACTATGAGAACACTACATGGATCGTTATATGAATGTCATAAGTGATTCTTATAGTGATCATGGTATATGTAATCCTTCGACCTAAGATCATCAAGGTTCCCTACATGTGAGTCACATACTTTGATACTTTCCTTTGTTGCTTGTAACTGAGTGAACTTGAAGGAGGTCATTGGGTATGTCACATATCATGCGAAGGGATTTGTATGATCAAGATGATATTTGTCCCTCCTATGTAACGGGAGTGATATCTTCGGGCCATTTGATAGAGTTAGACTTAGAAAATGCATGGCCATGCTCGGATGAGTTGATATACGATATCAATGTCATCAGCTTAAGTTAGTCTACTCGGTAATCAAGAAACCAAAGATTGGGCTATACGAGAGTGACACATTCCATATCTCGTGCTTAGTCTTGATATCTTGGACAAAGGGACAATGACATATATCGGTGATGATCATAAAGGTTTAGTCGAATCACCGACAATCTTATCACTTGGGTAGCAATGATGTGTTGCTAGACACCGCTCATTGCTTGTGATCATAAATGTGATTTATGATCATTGCCAACGTGGCAAGAGCCTATTGGGTCGCACACATAGAGCTATTTGGATCATTAGAGTGCATGGGTTAATTATTTGGGTTATGGTTTCACTTTAATTTCATATTAATAATGGGCCCAATAGTTGAGCCATTATTAAGCCCGAAATTAAAGCCTAATTGGATTAGGGTTTTGAAACCCATTAGGCCTGGAAGTTGAGTCTCACTATAAATACAACTTCTAGTGAGAAATTCGCAGGTCTTCTTGCCCTAGCCTCCCAAAAAGGACAGCGCACTCTTCTCTTGCAATTCCTTGGAGGACGTAAGCTAGCACTGCGAGCGAAAGAGAAACGCATCTGCCGGGATGTGGTGGAAGTGTGGTGATCCCGAGAGGCTCGTGTGGATACCATAGAGAGCCTGAACACGTCAACTGTTCAGGTTTTGTGATTCGACTCTACAGTTGAGTGAGAGATCTCAATTAAAAATTATGTATGAAAATTTTCGAACACTCGGTTTACCCCGTTTCACTTGGATCCTGGGGGGTTTTTGTTAAATTCCGCTGCGCTGTTTGGCTCCCAAAACCCAACAAGGAGGATATCACATTTAGAGAACTCCCTAAAAGAAGACCTAGTCCAATGTTCAGGGGGTATACAATTCAACCATGCCCATGCATTTGCATCAAGAACCTTAATTACCTCCATGTTCTTCTTGAATTCCCCTTTATATGAGCTCCTTGCTGTTTGCCAAACATAGTCTCTTAACCCCACTCCTGGAAAGCATCCTTTAAAGTTTGTGTACAGATGTTTGACGCAAAATCTGTACTCAGCATTTGGGAACAAGTTTTGAACTGCTGGTATTAAACCCTGCATCATAAAGCATCATTAGTAACACTAATTAAAATGTTAATATTACAAAATAAGGTAAACAACCTACCTTCTGTCTATCTGACATAAATGTCCAGAACTTGGACTCAATAATACCAAGTTCTTCAACTAAATGTACAAAAAACCAAGCCCAAGAGTCATATGATTCAACCTCAACAACTGTATAGGCAATCGGCCATATGCAGTCATTGGTATCTATTCCAACTGCTGTAAGTAATTGGCCTCCATATATCCTTTTTAAAAAACACCCATCTAAACTTATGATGGGTCTGCCCCTAGTAGGAAAACCTTTCTTACGTGCAGCCATGCAGATGAAAATCCTCTGAAAAAGTAAATTCTCCAACCCCAATCGAAACTGTGTTCCAGGATTCCTTGCCCTCAATTTTCCACCATAGTTTGCAAGCTTGGCATGTTGCTCAGCCTTATCACCCCTAAGCATCATCAATGCTAAAGTTTTCCTTTTCCAACCTTAGACCTATGAATTTTTATGTTGTGGTCCCTTCTGATTAGGTCAACAAGGGCAGCCATGGGTATTTCAAGGTTTGATATAATAATCTCCAGGAATTCCTCTGTTATCCACTTGTAGTTTGTAAACTTATTGGTAACCTGCCTTGCACATGTATGCATGTCCTCAAACCTTCTTATCTGTGCCCTAGGTCCATCTTTGTATTTTTCAGCAACCAATAGCCAATGGCAACTTACCTTGCACACTACTCGTACTCTTCTCTTATCATTCTTCTTGAAATCAACAGGCTATCTCTGTAAAATAGAGTATGCTCTCACACATTTCTTAAACACATCAAAGAAGGGAAAACCATTTTTAGCATAAACTTAGGGTCTTCTATATTTGTTCTAGGGTTGAATACAGGGATCCTCTCACCTTCATCACCACTAGACTTATGCACACTAAGCAACTCACCATCTAAATCCTCAGACTCACTTTGAACCTCTTTAAAATTATACCCCATAACCCTTCCACTACTGCCTACAGTAGGACCTGCCTCTTGTTGATTGTTTTGGGTTGAAGTTGCCTCTTGTTGACTATTTTGAGTAGGAACATTAACCTTCATCATCTGTTCTAGCCCAGTATCAACTTGCACTTCAACATTTATCCCATCATCATCATTCTTAATTTCATTATCCGTCTTATCGAACTCTATGTCACAGCTCCTACTCTCTATGTCAGCGGATGCCCTATGGTCCTCATCATCATTGTTATCAGATTCAGACTCTGATCCATCTTCCTCCCCAAAATCCTTTTCATTGTCTTCTTCTCTACCTAACTCCACTGCATCAGCAACTTCTGGAGACAACCTCTCCCGTATACACGCAGACTCTTCTCTGCTTACATCTAAGTTGTGCATTGTCTTCTTAACTCCCTGATGCCCATCCTCCCTAACAGGTTTAGCCTCCTTTAGGTGCCTTCCTTCATTTATCATTTGTTTTGTCTTGTTTGATGATGAAACCTCACAACTAGAGATAATAAGTCTCCTAACTGGCATACTTTTTCTTATAGGTGCCTTGCCACCACTTAGCCCACCTACTACCTTCCTACATGCCTTATCAGAACCATCTTCCGGCTCAATCTCAATAATCTTAGCCCTTGGTGGTGTTAATGGAGCCTCAATGTTCTCCACATAGGCCAACTCTTGTTTTGCCATTTCCTCAGGAGTCATTTCTACAATGTAAACCACAATCTTGTGCTCGTGTGGGAGATTGGTAAAAACTATGTCCATCACATCTTTGTCTGTTTTCAACTCCCTTATTATATCCTCCAATGGCATTGTGTGAAAAGGAATAGTCCAATAGTAGTTCATGAATCCACTGTATCCCAACTCTTCCACCATTTGATCAATGTCAATCATATTAATCTTGTCCATGTCACAGGCATCAAAATGATCCACCAAACCTTCCATATATGTCTTCCATGGTAGATTGGCAAAGTAACCCCCATGATGCATTTGGATTGTAAACCAAGTATCATTAGGAACTACATGATAACAAAGGAAGGAATAAATCAACACAATAAAAATACTCAAATAAAATACCCTACACTAACCCACATTCTTCTTTAAATGGACCCCTGGTCCACTGGTCCCCCCCCCAACAACTAACACGATGCCTTACTACAACACACATCTACCCTTTTTTACGCACTTTCAACAACTGATAAATACACAACAGAAAACAAAACTATTTTTATTTTAATACAAAACTTACGATAGTACCAGTCTCCTTTGTCCCCTTTTCTTCGTCTCTACTCGGTCAATCGAACATTTGCCTTCATCTTCGCCTTCTTCTTCATCGTATCGTATTTATGCCACTCCAACCATTGAAACAACCACCGATTATACTGAATTTTCCTTCGCTTTATTGCTAGGGTTAACAATTACTAGAGCACTAGCAGGGAGAAGAACAAAGCTTCGAAAACCAAGGAAAGTGGAGGCAGTTGGCGGTAATAAATTCATCCACTGTGTATTTCTGGGCCCCAGTCAGGGGTATTAATTGCCACGTATGCATTTTCTGTCTTGGATAACGGCCAAAATGACTGGATGGACTAACATTGAACTCGATATGACAGTTAGGGGATCTTAATAGTCACTTTTAGAGTTAGGGGACCATTTTAGAACAAATTGAAAAGTTAAGGGACAAAATTTGGATTTTACCCAAGAAACAAATCAAAAAATGGCATACATTTAGCATTTAATTTTTGGGAGAATTACTACTTTGACCTATGAATTTATTTTACCACTAAAATGAGTTAATTTTAATTAATATAATTGCCTTTAAAAATAATTTTTTTCAATTAATTAAGTTTCTTTTTCAACTGTAAGTTACTTTGCTATTTAATGGGAACATAATAGTCAGTTCGTTTTAACTTAAGTCAATTGACTTGAAAATGACTCATTTTTATTCTTATTTATTTTTATTCAAGACTAATTTTAATTAAAATTTAATATTATATAACTGTAATAATCCATTGAAAATACAATTTTTGTAATTTTACTTAATTTTTTAATGAATTTTTATAGTTTAAAGCATTTAAAAAGAAAAATTCATAAAAATTTGACAACATCATAAAAATTTACTGTCAAATGAATTATTGTATCTACATAATATTGACTTTCAAATGAAATTGGTTTTAGGCAAAAAAAATGTAAAAGTAAAAATAAGTCAGTTGATTTAAGTTAAAATGAATTTGCTCTAATTTTTTTCATTGCCTATTTAATTAGAGATTTAGTGCCATTAAATTACCATAAATATAATAAGAAAAAAATGTGAAATGGCCTGTGTTTAGGAATTGGTGTTTGGAAAAATTACTACTTTGACCCATAGATATACTTTACCACTAAACTTGGTAATTAATTTTAATTAATAAGACCTATGTTTGTACTACTATTAAAAAGTGTCTTTAAACATAAATTGTTTTTCAATTAATTAATTAAGTTTCGTTTTGAGCTTGGATCAATATAAACTATAAAAACATAAACACTTAAAATCTTCATCCGTAATTATTCAAAATTTTACCTGTAATGACTAATGTTATCTAAATCGCTTATAATTTGGTAAATTTTATAATAAATTTTGTGTTATTTTAGTTAAAAAATAAACTTTCTAACTATAAGTCTTTTTACATTAGGTTATAATAGAGGATTTTAAACTCTCAACCTTACGTGTCCCAATTGAAGTTTTGCACAAATTTAACTACCTTTCTAGGTTATCGTTTTTTATCTTGCCTTTCACACTACTAGAAAAAATGAAATTAGCGACGGCGTTTTTAGCGACAGCTAAAAACCGTTGCTAATTAGCGACGGTTAATAGTCGCTAATGTTTTAGTGACGCATAGCCGTCGCTAGTTTAGTGACGCATAGCCGTCGCTAAAATAAAAGAAAGGACAAAAATATTAATACTTCTCCTGCAATAATTATTTTTTATGCTCAATTGTTATCTACTGTAACATGAATAATTCTTTTAATGTATATATACTGAAGTTGGGATGTTTACCTTATAGCCGGATAAATATTTAGTAGGGGTTATGGGTTGCTAAATTATTATTTAAATTAATGACGGTTAACCGTCGCTAAAATTATCAACTAAAAAAAAAAATTCATAGTTGTTATCTGATATTTATTTTTGTTGTTAAATTGTTATGTACTAATACATAACTTATTTATTTTAAAAATATGTAATGAAGTGGATATGTGTACCATAAAGTCGTGTAAAAGTTTACTATGGGTTAAAAGTTGGTACATTTTAATTTAGCCCCGGGACGGCTTACTATTACTAAGTTAGTGATGGTTGCCGTCGCTGAGTTAGTGACGCATAGCCGTCGCTAACTTAGTGACGCATTGCCGTCGCTAACTTAGTGACGGTTAGCCGTCGCTAAAATAAAAGAAAGGACAAAAATATTAATACTTCTCCTGCAATAATTATTTTTTATGCTCAATTGTTATCTATTGTAACATGAATAATTCTTTTAATGTATATATACTGAAGTTGGGATGTTTACCTTATAGCCGGATAAATATTTAGTAGGGGTTATGGGTTGCTAAATTATTCTTTAAATTAATGACGGTTAACCGTCGCTAAAATTATCAACTAAAAAAAAAAAATTCATAGTTGTTATCTGATATTTATTTTTGTTGTTAAATTGTTATGTACTAATACATAACTTATTTATTTTAAAAATATGTAATGAAGTGGATATGTGTACCATAAAGTCGTGTAAAAGTTTACTATGGGTTAAAAGTTGGTACATTTTAATTTAGCCCCGGGACGGCTTACTATTGTTAAGTTAGTGACTGGTTGCCGTCGCTGAGTTAGTGACGCATAGCCGTCGCTAACTTAGTGACGCATTGCCGTCGCTAACTTAGTGACGGTTAGCCGTCGCTAAAATAAAAGAAAGGACAAAAATATTAATACTTCTCCTGCAATAATTATTTTTTATGCTCAATTGTTATCTACTGTAACATGAATAATTCTTTTAATGTATATATACTGAAGTTGGGATGTTTACCTTATAGCCGGATAAATATTTAGTAGGGGTTATGGGTTGCTAAATTATTCTTTAAATTAATGACGGTTAACCGTCGCTAAAATTATCAACTAAAAAAAAAATTCATAGTTGTTATCTGATATTTATTTTTGTTGTTAAATTGTTATGTACTAATACATAACTTATTTATTTTAAAAATATGTAATGAAGTGGATATGTGTACCATAAAGTCGTGTAAAAGTTTACTATGGGTTAAAAGTTGGTACATTTTAATTTAGCCCCGGGACGGCTTACTATTGTTAAGTTAGTGACTGGTTGCCGTCGCTAACTTAGTGACGCATAGCCGTCGCTAACTTAGTGACGCATTGCCGTCGCTAACTTAGTGACGCATAGCCTTCGCTAATTTAGTGACTCATAGCCGTTGCTAATTTAGTGACGCATAGCCTTCGCTAACTTAGTGACGGTTAGCCGTCGCTAAAATAAAAGAAAGGACAAAAATATTAATACTTCTCCTGCAATAATTATTTTTTATGCTCAATTGTTATCTACTGTAACATGAATAATTCTTTTAATGTATATATACTGAAGTTGGGATGTTTACCTTATAGCCGGATAAATATTTAGTAGGGGTTATGGGTTGCTAAATTATTCTTTAAATTAATGACGGTTAACCGTCGCTAAAATTATCAACTAAAAAAAAAAAATTCATAGGTGTTATCTGATATTTATTTTTGTTGTTAAATTGTTATGTACTAATACATAACTTATTTATTTTAAAAATATGTAATGTAGTGGATATGTGTACCATATGGTCGTATAAAAGTTTACTATGGGTTAAATTTTATTCCTATTTAGTGACGTCATGCCGTCGGTAAAATTAAAAAAAATTAAATAAAAAAAAAGTAATAGTGCATATGGGATAGTAATTTTTTATGCTAAATTGTTACCGACTAATACATGACTAATTTATTTTGAATATTTTTAATGGGTCCAGATGTGTTCCTTCAATTCGTTAAAAAATTGGCAAAATGAAAATTGGTTAAAAGTTGGTACATTTTAATTTAGCCCCGAGACGGCTTACTGTTGCTTTGTTAGTGATTGGTTGCCGTGGCCGAGTTATATTTTATCATTTAATTACGAATTAAATTTAAGAGTAGCGACGGGTTTTAGTCGCTAGTTTTTAAGCGACATGTTACCGTCGCTATGAATATATGTTTTTTACCCATGTTCATTCTCTCCCCGTGACTTAAGTCTCACTAACTTGCCTGTGTCTTCCTCTCCGTTTGGAACCTTGCTCTGCTCCTTTACCAGGAATCATCTACGCTTCATCCCCTTCACCAGCGAGGGCTCGCGACCCATTCTCCTTCGCACCACGTGTTCTCTTCCTCCCCTTCCTCAGCCGTTATCGACACCCCAACCGTGTTCTCTTCCTTCTCTTCCTCCTGCAAGACTCACCGGCAGACTTCGCTCCGCTGGTGCGATGGGCCCAATCTCCATAATCGATCCTCCCGCGCCGTTCAAATGGCCCCCTAATTTCAGGTACTGAAATCTCTCTTTCACTTTATTATTGTTTAACGCCTGCAATCGTCCATATATGTTTTAGGGTTTTAGTTAATATCATCCGTCTGAAACCAAATTATTGTTTCAGATGGGTATGTCTTCTTTGTTTTCCGATTTATTGCATAAGAAATCGGTTTTTATCCTATGTAGCTTTGATGGTATGGTATTGTTGGCCAAGCATTTTTACAAATGCCTATGTTATCTTCCCACACTCCATCATTTGTTACTTTCATTACACATTCTGTTGTTTGTTTGCCTGTGCACACGCGTGTGCTGTTGTTCCTGCTCTGTATCCTAGTCACAAATCTGAGAGGCTCATGCCTTGAGCTGGAAAGCATTAACTACAAAGAAGCTAAGCACAAAAAGATCTTGACAAGCCTGCCCCATGAGAAATTGGTTGGTATTTCCTGTTGCTCTAAATGGAAAACATAACCAAAAATCTGATCTATGTTCCAATTTTCCTCTGAGGAGATGCAAAGCTTTTGGCTCTGAAATCTTCAATGCTGAAGCGTTAGCCTAAGATTGTTTTCTCTTTCTGCGGATCTGCTTGAAGAAACCTGCATTATCTATAGTTGCTTCTTGATGGTAAGGAATTAGGAAGTTGTATCAATAACGTGGTGATTCTTATTAACTAAATTGTCTTTCCTCAGTTAATTGAATACCTTTTTCATCTTGTTATGGTTCTAGTTTTTCTTAGTAGTGCTGAAACTGGACTTTTGTATTGCTGGTTTCTCGTGATGATTTGTGTGAAGGTTCTCGAACTCACAGAATCAGTGTGTTAGGGCATGAACTTTTGCATTGAAGAATCTTATTCGAAAAGTGATCTTTCAGAGTGTACTGAATAAAACAGACAGATATCCAAAACAAACCCAAAATTCTAACATAGTAAATTGGTGCTACATAACTTGTTTCTCCTGTATTGCTTCATTGCACTCCTATTGCTTAATGTTTCAGCGTTGATTTTCACTTAGATCTGTCTGCCATATTTCTCATAAGAGATACTTCACAGTGGCACAACTGCAACTGCAATAGGGTACTTGTTCTTTGGCATGCGGATCAGTGTTGGTTGCACTGAAGCATCGGTTTCCAGAGGTCTCCACCTTTGCTGTGTATGCTAATGTGTTCCGGATTGCTTAAGCATTAAATGTGCAAAGATTTCAATTAAGTACTTGACTGTGCCAGTCATTGAAACTGTTGGAGAATGATTTGAATTAAGTACATGATTAGAGAAGGGGCAGCTCATGAAAACATGGTCCAGGGATGACTCATGTTGTTCACAGAGATAGCAGCGAGAAGCTAAGGAGATCCCTAAGTTTTGATTTTGTCCTGAGTTAGTAGGCCATTGTTAAGGATTCGCCATAACATAAGCCTATGTTTCAAAACAGCTAACTTCTCCTAGCAAATCATATGTGATTCCATCCTTTTTACTGATTTTTATTTCTAAAGACCTCAAAAGTGACATTTTGAATCTGCTTCCCTTATTGAACTCTGTCCATGATTGTCTTACCTGCCTCCACGGAGTCAGCCTTCAAGTAAAATCTTGTCCTTACCTTCATCATATCCTGCTATAGCCAAGAATCAGTAGAACTCTTCCTCATGGTCCATAAATCCATTCCTTTTAAATGACAAATATGCACCCATCAAAGCCACAGGGACTATTTCTCCTTATGGATAGCCAGAGCAACTTTAAGATTAAAATTGGTTCCACGCTTTCAGTTGCTTTGCCCCTCAGCCACAACTCATAAAACTGCAGCACATGCCTCCACAACAAAATAGAACTAGATGGTTTATCACCTCTGCAAATTAAAAGTAGAACATTTGCACAGGCTCAATGCGTTAGTCTCTGCTGAAAGCATTTCAAGTGATAGCTAAACCTTTTTCCTGCTTAATCTTCTTGATATATCCGAAGAACATCTCAATACAAATTACAAATAGGTTTTCTTGGTTGCTGTTCAGTTCAACAAAGAATATAACTGGGTTTCTGATGTTATCCCCACGTCTCTTGTTTAGCTGGATTGCAAGAGCTTTCTTATCCAGGCTGAGAACTTCCTGACCACTTTATCCTCCTGGATGATGCTAGGTTGCTATCTTGCTTCTTACTGAGATTACTCCAAAAAGCATAGCAGTTCACAATCCCACAGAGGTTGCTAGATTTGTAGTAAGTTTTGCAGTTTCAAAATGGGGTAGAAATTGCATTTTTTTAACAAATTCCCACGTAAAGTATTTTTGCTGTGTAGTTTTTATTGCTGCTACTTCTTAATTTTCAGTTGACTCAAGTTTTCCAAAATAATCTAGGTCAGGCCAGTGGCATGGCTGTCCTTGATATTGTATCCCGTCGGAAGAATTGTTACATATCTATCAATGGGAATGCTTAAAATTTTTGGTCAATTAAAGGCAAAAGGTGAAGGGAAGTATGTTTGATTTGTTAACAGTTTACGATGCATCTTTACCATTTTTGCTCTGCATTTTTAAGTAAAGTTGCTCAAATCAGTTCCAACTTATAAGTACTTGTAATTTGTCATTACTATGATTAAGTCTGTTATTTATTAATGCCTTATTTCCTTATTCTTAAAGCTAAGTGAGTTTTGTAAAAACCTTTTATAAAATATTGTTCTAATTTCAGGTGTTACTCTGGTATTTTTGTCACTTCACAGTATTGCTTTCTCTCTGAATGCTTTAATTCTTTTCCTTTTTCTCTCAAAAACTAGTGAGCCATATGTAACTGAGGATGAACTTAAGCTGATGTTGCGAGGAGCAGAGTTGAGCGGTGCTATAGAAGAGGAAGAACAGGTGCTTGAATTAAATAAGTTTTTCATTATATTTGAATCTGGTTTTATAATATGCCCCAAGATACTAGACATTCTTGAATCTTCTGAAAGCTTATTGCCTAACAAAATGGAACTTCACTTTAAATGTATTTTCCAATGTATAGTTTGGTTGTCATCAAATCAGTTATCTAAACACTAAAGGATAGCTTTTTTGCTTATCATCTCTACTTGTGAAGTAGATCCACTGGATCTTATTTGTTGTCTTATGAATACACATGTTAATGCACTCCCTTTGAAAATCTGGTTTCTGATGTTCCGATGAGAATGTGATTCATGGTTTTCGTTTTTGGGCATATAACTGGGCGCATGTTATTCAGGCTTGTTAGTAGGTCTAGTTAAGCAAGCTATATTCTTCATAGAGTTGAAATGTATTTCCTGAGGGAGCTTTATTGGTGGGGTGAAAGTAGGGGCAAGGCCGTTTTGGGGTTCTTTGGTATTGAGACTATTCCTATGTACTTCAGTGGCTGAAGTTGTTTGTGTTTGCGAAGCTAATTTCAACAGCTAGTCTTTAGCAGCATTTAAGCTGACCTGTAATATAAGAAAGATAGGGACTTCAATTGACATTGTGATTAATGTCTGTAGTTATTCAATGATGGAGATGCTTCAATTTATTTTGTGGTCTTATCATATGCTTTTGGTTTTTCGTTATCTTTCTCAATAGTTTAGTTGTCAAACCCAGGTAAGTGGATGAACACTTCAGCTGGGATGGCTTTTGCTCCACATGTAATCACCATTGGAGTTGGGGAGGTATGCTACTGTTTGTATATATTTCATGAGTTAATAAGTAGTATCATGTAGGCACATCTAACATTAAAATCATGGTACCCTTCTGTTGACATAGTATTTTTGTTGAGTGGAGAGAGCCTTCAAACCTCTAGAAAGATGATCACAGACCATCCAATAAATGTAAAATCAGCAAATGCTGGACAACAAATCTTTAATTACCATTACAATGTCCAAAGAAATTTCACAAAAAATGGTCATGCTGGAATCTTGACTGGATGTAAAGTCTATTAGCAGTAGAGGACTGTGTAGCTAAGGTTCGATTAAAAAAATGCTGTTTCTAATTAGCTTATATGTTTTGTTTGGTGATTGCTTTCAAACGAACTTAATCTGTCTGGAAAAAATGTCTCAAAAACCATTTGCTCAAAAGGAAATCATAATTCAGGAGACCAGTTTGTCCTGTTGAATCAAATTGCCAAACAATTAGAGAGCACGAAAAGAGTGAGCTTCCAGCCGAGAGGCCTTCAAGAGCAGAAGGGTTAATTCACGAACTTAATCTTTTTGTTACAATTCTCTCTCTCTCTCTCTCTCTCTCTCTCTCTCTCTCTCCTTCCCTCGCTCCTCTGTTCTGGATATCATAACTATACATCAATTAATAAATACCTTGTTATGGTAGATACTAAATATCAGGGAATAAATACCTTCTTACAGTAGATAATAAATATTCTTTCCTTCCTGTTGCCTCGCCATCTATATTTGCCACTCCTCCCCCTCTCTCTTTATTTTTTGTTTTCCTTTTTCCTTTTTCTTTTTCAAATAGATGCCCCTAGACAAAACACTCCCTGCCTTCTGTTATATGTGTATATCACGATTTTGCTTTCAAGACTTCACTCCATAACTTATCATTCTTTCTCTTTTCTTCTCTGTGATACAAAGTTTTCCTCAAATGCAAGATTAGAAAATCAATTTCAAAGACTTTTTTTGCAAGAAAAAAAAATCTTAGAAAGGAAATTCAATTCCTTTCTTAACGCTACAGTTGCTCACAATATTTCTATAACTTCATACAATGCTTCAGTTGTTATACCTCATGAAGAAACCAGTTATAAATGCTTATTACAAATGACCTCCTATATAGTCATAAGATGCTGTCAACATTCCACCTTCGATGATGTCCCCCGTAATTGACAGAAAGTTTAGGCTTGATGGGAGAGCCTAAACTAGGACAACAGAGATTTAGACAAGCTGAGTGCTCAACCAGGGGAATGAGGGATTGAAAGCAATGAACAACAGTAAACAAGCCTGTAAATGGTGAACCTTATCACAATATGTTGTACTGTAACTATGTGATTCGCTGTGGAGGATGTTGAGTTTGTAAAATGTCAATGGAACAATATTCTTTTGTACCCTGGTTAATTGGATTAAAATTAACTAGCAAATATACAGTTGGGATGAGTGGTGCTTGTACAGTTTAACTCACAGCATTTACTTTTAGTTGTTTTTTCGAATATTTGTATGTGATCATTTCAAAGGCAACCAAGTTGCATTTAGTTATTATATCTTCATGTACTGAAGTAGCAACATTGTTCTGGGCTATTGTACTAACTTCTATTGGTTGAAATGATCTTTTTAATGTCTTAGGGATTGAGGCTCCAAGCTTTATCTTTGGTCCTCCAATAGCATTGGCAATAGGAGCAGAGTTTGTTCCTCTGACGAAACCGGGGAAGTTGCCTGGTATTTTCTCCCTTTCCTTGTACTATAATCTGTACTTTCTATGAATCATATTAATTATGTAACTTATGTTTTCATCTATCCCTCTATATCTGCCATCTATTGGCATATATTCAGAGTTAGGATTATCTCAACTAATACATTCCTGTGTACAATCTTGTACAGTTTATTGTTATTGCTGTCCATTCAGCTAATAAAAAATCTGAGAAAGACTTAGAAGCCGGCCAGAAATAACTATTACACTATCGCTTCACACATACTGTAAGTTTTAATGTTTGGAGGCTTTCTTGGTGTCTGAATATCTTTCCTATTCTGGATACATTATCATGTCACGTGTAGTGGAAGTAACTTTCGCTAAGGAAGTTATGTTTGTGTGGCTTATAGGTTGATGGAATGAAGCATGATCCTTGATGTTTTCCCTTGTATGCCCAATCACTTGAGGAGCAGTACAGGGACACAAAATTGAAGATACTGCTGTTAAGAGTCCCTATAGAAGTACGGTAATTTGCCTGCCGTGCTTTTGAATCCCTTTTCCTCTTAACTGGTGTCACTTTTGAGCATTTGTGCGAATTGGATGACTTATGGTTGCATTAACTTGAAGCACAATTGACTGCTTGTTGCATGAACTTGACTCATGGAGAAGTTGAATGTTTGTGTTAAAACACTATTGAATGCATGGTAACTTTTACTGTTGTAAAATTTGCGGAGGTACCATCAAGTACTAGCTATCCCACATGTTCATATATTCAATGTTAGTATCTGTTGAAAGCATTGTTAACTGATCCGCTACTGCAACGTTATAAGGCATGACTGAAGTGTCAAAGAAAATTAGTTTAAGTGTTGTGCAATGGTATTGAATACGTAAAAATGTCCCCAGCTATGATACAGTTTAAAAAACTAAATTAAAGTAATTTAATGTAATTTAGAATAAAGGCGAACCCTGTAATCTGGTTTGATAAAATGTCATTTTAATAATATACTGATAGACTACTTGGTTTAGGGTTTAAGAAGTCCGGCCAAGTTTCATTGTGAGACATGGAAAGGCGTACTGCACAGATGGAGAAGTCATATCAGGATCAGTTAGCACATATGGAGCGCAGACACGAGGATCAGTTGGCGGCCATATGGCAAGCAATAGGAAAGAATCCGCCACCTGCATCAGAGTCTGATGGTTAGGTACTAATAGTCATAAAACTGGTTGTCATTAAGGTAGAAATATTTCCCATTACCTTGTTTGACTATAATTATTAACATTTATGGAGATGCCAAAATACATTGTGAGACTATATGTATTCTAAATATCAATTGTGATGTTTATGATATATGGACGTGTTTCATGTTACATTTGATTACTGGGAACAAGTTTTGTGTTTAGGTTGTATGGAATAGACACATACAGAGTATGATTCGTGAAAAAAAATTTTAGCAGAAATTAGTGACGGCAACGCGTCACTAACTAGCGACGTGTGCGCGTCACTAACTAGCGACGGCTACTGCAGTAACTAGCGACGGCTACGCGTCACTAACTAGCGACGGCTGTGCGTCACTAACTAGCGACGGCTGTACGTCACTAACTAGCGACGGGAACACGTCACTAACTAGCGACGACCGTGCATCACTAACTAGCGACGGGAACACGTCACTAACTAGCGACGGCTGTGCGTCACTAACTAGCGACAGCTGTGCGTCACTAACTAGAGACGGCAATAGGTCGTTAAGTTGCCGGCGGACCAGACACCGGAAATTTAGTGACGATCTTCGTAGCGACGATTAGCTGTCGCTAATTAGCGACGGTAGCCGTCGCTAATTAATTAGCGGCGAGTAAAGTAGCAACGGACCACTTAGCGATGGTGTGTCGTCGCTATGTCTTACTTAGCGACGGCAAACCGTCACTAATTGCCGTCGCTAAAACCTCTTTTTCTAGTAGTGTCAGATTTGGGCTCAAATTTGATATTTCCACAGCTACATTATAGTATTAGGAATTTTAAATAAAATAAAAAATAAAAAACGTGACACATATATATGATATACTAATGACATATATATTATATGTAATATTCTAAAATATAAAAAATTTAGCATATAGAATTAAATTTGTTTAAGCGGGTCATGAGCTATCTAAAACCATGCTTCTACTAAACCTAAATTAACCACCAAGATTTAATGTTTGAAATTATTGCACATAACCATATAAAAATATGAAATTACCTCATGCACATAACATATATGTAACTTCAAACTTTAAGGGTTCTTTTTTGTCTTTTTGTTTTTGTGTAAGAGTTTAGAATAAATGTTTACTCTATATACTGATCACAATTATTGTATGCAACTTTACTGTAAGTACGGCTTTTTGCCAGTTTTGCTGCTCTTTAATTTGCCGTAACATTGAACTTTTTACTGTAAGTACGATTTTGTGTGCAATTTTACTGTAAGTACGATTTTGTTGCCAGTTTTATTGCTCTCTAATTTGTTATAACATTGAACTTTTTATAATTTTAACATGTCATGCTTTCAAATTTAAAATTGTTACGCATAATTCTTGAAATATTAAAACAAATTTGTGTGATTTCGAAGTTTGATACACATATTATATTCTATTCAATATACTAAGTCAAAACTTTTCTGTGTTCCAAAATTTGAATGTGTTTATAGTATTTAAAATATTAAATAATCGTGTGATTTGCTTACATTTTGCCCACGTTCAAAGAACACGTTTGTGTGTGTGTGTGTATAAAAGTTATTATCTCTTTTTAAACATATAACAATGAGTCATCGATCATAATATTGATTAGTGTACATTATATTGTTTTAGCTAGCCAGTTGCAAATTGATGGTCGAAAAGCTAGCGAATAAGAGGTTGGGGACCATGCAAGCCTAGCAAATAGCGGCACTCTGATCGTCTTTTAACTTTCGTCGTCTGAAGGTCAACATATCAGGCATGGGATTCCTAAGGTGAAGTCAACCATGTGTACACTTAATTACACTATTAATTTGGTGGGTTTTAATTTGTGAATGTAAAGTCTGTTAACTAGCTACTAAATATGTGGATGTGTGTGTGTGTGTCCAACTTCAACTTCAAATTTATAATTAATTTGAAACAGAAAAGAGAGAGAGAGAGAGAGAGAGAGAGAGAGAGAGAGAGAGAGAGAGACCAAAAATATAAATAAATAAATAAGATTTTCAACAATCTTCGACATTTCAGGTACAGGGAAGTAGGTTCGATGGCTTACGACGCTAAGAGATTTTACATGGTAACTTGAGAACTTCGATTCTGTATAGGGTAAGTCTGGTTCCTGCAGCAAGCTGTGTGGCTGAATGTCCAGCAACTTGCCGGTTTCATCAATAAAGTATTACTTGCTTTCTGATAAAAAAATTTAAATAGAAAAAGGACTGTTTTAGTTTCGCGATCGAATCTTGACTTGAACATATATATATGTTCTTGGAATGCGCATGCATGTTTTAGTCTGAAGCTTATAATCTGACAGGATCAGGAATGTCTGTCGTTATTCCATTAACAAAATGCAGCTCCCAAGCTTGACCTAATTACTTTAATTTGCTCTCCCAAACATATTATATACTATTAATTAAGGTTAAGTGATCAATGAATTGCATGCAAAGCATAATCTCATATATATATATATATCGATACCCATCGGTATCTTACCCTCTAGAGCCTTAAGTAATTTTTAAAATTAATTCAGTTCGTGGACTGATCAGTCAGATACCCTAGCTAGCTAGCTAAAATAATAATAATAAAGAATACCCGAAGAAAAGTTAAAAAAGGGTTCTGTATTTTCACTGCACTTTGTGTATGGGTCACTGAGTCCCCAGCTGCCAGCTTCAACGTCTTGGACCTATTATACATAGTTCTGTACATGCTAATTATCTTTCTGCCCCTGCCCTTCCTGCTTCACTCTACAAATTTCTCTTCACCCTTTTATATATGTGAACATTAATTAAACACTAATAGGAAATGTTTAATTTTTCTTTTCATATTTTGCCTGCATATGTAAATGCTAACTAGTATATTTCATGAGACATATATATAGTATCGTATCATCAATTATAAATGTTCAAGAGCTAACTAGTAATCCCTCCTCACAAAAAATTAAATTAAAAATTATGTGCATAATGGCATAAAAATCATTAATTATCATATATTGATCATGCGTGTCTTTTATTTTTTTTATTTGAGAAAAATAGCACTTGCAATGTAAATTAGCTATCCATAATTCTATGCACAAACAGATTATTATGGTTGTACCACTTTATATATTTTATTCTAGCATTAAACAGTACCTCGATTAATAAGAGACTATACTTTCTTACCTAGCGGAGGATATTATACCCTAGATGAAAACGGAAAAAAGGATATTATACCCTAG
The DNA here is from genome assembly GCA_005392925.1 of Aquilaria sinensis. Lineage (NCBI taxonomy): Eukaryota > Viridiplantae > Streptophyta > Magnoliopsida > Malvales > Thymelaeaceae > Aquilaria > Aquilaria sinensis. The sequence goes on from SMDT01002502.1 coordinate 97,015, forward strand.
ATAAACGAAAAGGAGAAAAAAAAAACATCAATCATTCTACACTAGTAATGGAAATTAGCTGAGCTGAGCCTAAACACCATATATTTGAAATTCGGTTTGTTAAGAATTAGCTTAGGTCAGTGATTTAATAGCCTTGAAGATCAGTTTAAATAGTAGAGCTTGATTCAAGCTCAATTAAGATCCGTTATGCTCAATAAGAGCTCAAGCAATTTCAGGAATTATGGTATTATTTATTTTATTAAATTAATTATATTAGACCCGTTAAACTTTATAAGAGTTTAAGCTAAATAATATCAAACTCAAGCTTGATTCATTAAAGATTTGAATATAAAATGCATCTTGAGTTCATATTCAATACTTGTTAAGCTCAATTTGATAACTGAAAAATTGAGCGTGAGCTTGAACTATTTGAGAAGGGTTCAGCTTAGTTTCCACCCTTACACACATGAAAGTAAGATGAGAAAGCAAAGAAGTAACAAACACTATTAATGCAACTAGTTTTTTTTTATTAATTGCATTTATTGGAACATCAATTACTAGGCATACACTCAAATTTAGCAACTACATGAATAGCTAGGTGAAGCTCCCATTTTTGAACCATCTAATTGTCAAAAGTAAAAACAAGCCTATCTAGTGCATCTCCTACGCAGTTTGCCTCCCTACTTGTGTGTGCCACCCACCAATCATTGAATGATCTATGGATTTCCTTCATGCATGCATACTCTCTAAAAAGTCCTTTGACATCAGAGTGAATAGCCAAAACCACTTTGCAACGCATCCATTTCAAGCACAAGGCATAAGAGACCCAACTCTCGTGCTAGCCGAAAGCCTACCAATGTCATTGCTCACTCTGCAAAGAATGAATTGCCAATACCTAGGTAATTGCTAGCAAGCCCTACAAGCACACTCCTCATGTAATCTCGAATGACAGCTCCCATCCCCCAATCCTCGCAGGAGCCTACTACTACATTGGTATTGAACTTCACAAAGTTTGAATGAGGCTTGCACCAAGTCACACAACCTTTGCTTGGTGGATGGAAACTAGCCTAGGTCGTCACATTATTAACACCCTTCTATACCTTATAGGCTAGCACGGAATAAGGGAGACAGGATTTGTCATAGATCACATTGTTTTCTGTGGCTCCAAAAAATTGACACAACCATAGTAAAGCACTCCCCATTTGAAAACCCACCCTAAACTTAGCAAATTATCCACCTATACTGCTAGTGTATCTCTTCTTGCCTCTGTCATAACCCAAGCCGCTGGCCCCTTCATACCCATAGAGTAACATGGCAGCCCTTGAATGCATAAAATGTCATCTCCCCTTGAGTTTGGCACAATGGGCAAGTATCATCAATTATAATCCGGCGCAAGCACAAATTAACCCTTTTCAGAAGGTAATCATATATCATACGGCAGATCATATTCTTCAACTCATTTGACACTGGCACACTTTAAATATACTTCCATACCCTACTAGCTCCAGTCATCGTCGTTTGCCCCTTCCTAAGTTTCATGTATGTATGATATTTGTTGCCAATTGAATAAACACCATCTATATTAAAATGACAGATAAACTAATCGTAGCCATGTAGGTTAGCTAGTGGAATTCACTTAATAAGCCTCACATATGACTCTGAAAAATATGATTGTAGGAGCTCCATATTCCACTGTTCTTTTAGATTATCAATGAATAGGCTCACTGACAAAAAAATCAAGGCCTTACAACACCATCAATAAAGAACTCATGGAGTCAAGAATCCAAGGATCATACCAATCACTAATAGAAGAGCCATCATTGATATGCCAAAGAAGACCTAGCTATAGCTGCTCCCAACCATGCAAAAGGCTTTGCCATGTCAAAGAGGAATTGTCTTTGTTGTTACATTGAAGGAAGTTGGATGCAGGAAAATATTTTTCCTTAAGGGTTCGTGAAACTAATGATGAACGATTTTGAGTCAGTCTCCACCCTTGCTTTACAAGCATTACATGGTTAAAAATAGAGAGCTTTTGGAACCCAATACCTTTATCTTCCTTCCTTACCAGCAATCAATCCCAAGACATCCAGTTTATACTGCATCCTTTATCCATGTGAAACCACAAGAATCGATTGAGACATACTTGAATGTCCTCATAGATCCCTATAGGAATTTTAAATATTGACATGACATATATAAGAATGGCCGATGTTACCGTCTTAATTAGAATTTCCTTGCCTACCTAGGATAGGATCTAATATTTCCACCCATGCACTAGACGACTAATTTTATTTTTCAAATACCCAAAAGCCCCATTTTTCTTTCGCCCCATAGAGCAAGGAAGCCCAAAATAAGTATTAATAATAGAGTATTCCTCAATACCAAACAATCGCATGAAATCATGCCTTTAAACCTCTCCTGTTCGTATTGGGGCTAAAAAAGGCTCCCGATTTATTGAAGTTAACAAGTTGTTCCAATGCTCACTTGTACATTCTCAAGGTATTAACCAAAGCTATGCCTTCCATGTCTATCCCCTTGCAAAAAAACCATACAATCATCAGTAAATAATAAATGGGAAATGAAAAGGTCATACTTACTCGGTTTCAAACCCGACAAGGTTCCCTGGCTCTTCACCCTCCTCAAAAGTCTTAAGAGTCCTTCCACACACGTCAATTATATTTTTTAAGTTGTACAAAAAATTAATGAGAAAAAGTTATTTTACTCAAAACTTGGCTTTCTTATAGAGTACAGAAAAAAATGCCCTTTATTTTTAAAACTTGATTAAGATAATTAGTTTTTTATTTGCAATCACTCTTATATATGCTTAAATCTTTCCAACTTCTATGTCGTTCAAAGTCCAACACTTCAAAAATCTAAAATTTTTAAGTTTTCCTTAAAACAACACAATTTGATAATTTGTATTAATATCTACCTAATTATCACCTAAGTAGTACTCTTTCTGTCTTATGTATTTTTGCCTATTTTTTCATAGTAATTAATCTAAAATTTTTTTAATCTTCAACATTTTACTATATAAATGTAAAATTTTTAAATAAAATGGTAAACAAAAGTGAAGGAAATTTAAGTGCATAACTAATGAACACTTTCATTTCCAAAATATAGAATAAATGCAAAAATTAAGGCATACTTGGTTATCACTGTAAAACCAAGTGATAATCTCATTGATGAAATCCACCTCTTTGAGCATGTTGAAGACATGATTTATTGTAAACACTCAGAATCAGATATTTAATTAACCTGAAAATACAAGTAACTAAATATACTAATTCACACCCAATACTCAACCAGAACTCTTTTTATGATGATAAAGAAGTGTGCAGGGTGAAATAAAAGAAGTTAGAGCCTTTAGAAGCTGTGTTCACAACTCTCTAAGCACTTATGAAGAGTCATAACTCTCTATAAAAGAGTCATAACTCTTGATAAAATGTTATACTATTTTACCAAGAGATGTCCTTAACCACCAATAATTTCTTCCCTTGAAATAAGGAACTAACAACTCTTAAAATGAATGTGTTGGTTTGGCTATAAAGTCACAACTATTTTAAGAGTTATGTCTCTTTAAATCAATATCATAACCATCTCATAAAGGTTTTTAAATTCACCTAAAACATGACTTTTCACTAAAAGTTATATTATTTCACTAACCAGGGTAGTTGTGGTGCATAACTACCTCCCCAAGGGTTATATATGTTGGGATAGATATATCCTTTTATTTAAAGGTTATATCCCTTAATAGTATGAGTAGTTATGAAGTGGTTATTAAGAAATTATACCATGTGTTAAGGTGTACATATATACGCCACACAATTGCTACATGCTAGCTTCTTATTGACTCTAATATGATGATGTGTCACATATATGTGCCATGTCATCATAACCACTTAACTACCTTTAGTTAATGTTAGAAGCGACGATGTGAGTTAATGTAACAACACCTGACATATGATGTTGTCACATCAACCAGTGGTAAAATAACTAAACAAGTATATCTTAATGCATCTATAAAATTTAATAATCACTCTTGCTAACTAAATTTCAATAGAAAGGTTATAGTTTTAAAAAATATAGTTTTTAGAAAAAATCTAGCAAATAAAAACAAAAACAAATTAAAATCAAAGTAAAGTAAAAAAAAAGTGAAATGTGGCAAAAAAAAACATGAGATGGAGGTAACATTTTTCTAAAAAGCAATGCAATTGATTTTGATGATATTTTCAGGTAAAGAATCTATAAAAATATATAATCTTTTTCTACCAGGTATACGATTAGATGCAAGAAAAATAATTGTCAACACTTGCCGTTTCTATAAACCAATTAAGCTTTGTCATATGGTAAAATTCTACTCCATAGAATTTGAATAAAATTCTTAGCGCCAGAAAAAATTAAAATTTAAGATAACAGAAATGCTATGACCGGATGTAGTAAAGTCAACTGGGTAATGAAGTGAAACAAAGGTGTGTGTAAAGAAGAGTAGAGATAGATGCATGGTAATGTTGAGGTAAGGTGGGCAGGCATTGGATGAAGAAAATTCCTTAGATTAGCGGGAAATACCTGTAATGAAAAGATAAAGTTTTCGCCTCATTCTTGAGGAAGACTACCAAGGGGGCTAACATTTTTGTCCTTTTGTTGTCTGCAACTGATACTCCAATAGCCCACGTACTACCATTATCGTACTATTTTTTAGGGTTTTCTCCATTCAAATTTCAAACTGCTATTAACAAGAAAAAAAAGATAAAATCACACTACTGTTTGTTGAGCTATGCTCAGTTGCTCCCAGTCACCATCTTGAGTTGAGACTAAAAAGGAGGGTAGGGCAAAGCATAGCAAGAACTTGCTTGTCATCGGTTACAAGGTGATAAATTGAAGTTTATTGAGGTGATGGGAGTTTGAAACTTTGAACAGCTTTTTATAACAGTATTGAGTTGAAATCTGCAATGAAGGAGAACAACAAGAGATCATGTGTCTTTCTTTTAACCGTTGTGGGATATTAATGTACATCCAAAGCTAGGCAACTGCTCCCAACCACAAATTTTCAAAGTTTAGGTGATTTTTGTGATGGAATTTAAGTAATATAATACTTCTTATCCATGTATGAAAATTTGCATTTTTTCTACTATTTTTTTAATACCGTTAATCAGTCTTTAGTTAGAGCTATAAATATTAGGAATGGATGATCATTACACAGGGTTGAGCCAGAAAAAATTAGTCAGTGTGTGCATAGTATATAATTTTTCTAGAACATGCAATTACAAATATAAATGTAAAAATTATAGGTCAAATTGTAAATTTTATGAAAGAAATAACAATATAAATGTAGTTTTACCGAGCATTAGTGGGGCAATTGCCCCATAGTGCACTGTGGCTACAACAATCTACACTTTCAGACTGTTTTTACATAAAAACAAAATTTTTGAAATATTTGTTTTTGACATGAAAATTAAGGATGAGGAAAAATTTTCCCTATTGATCTTACTTTTATTATTTTTTTACATGCAAATTAATAAAAAAAATTAAAATAATAAATAAATATTAAAATAATAATTTAATATTAATATGATAAAGTGAATTATTAAATATAAAAATATAATAGTAAATATTGTAAAGAATGCGACATATGAAGTATATGATGAAACAGAATTGTTACCAGCTTTATTCTCCTTACTTTTCCTTTTAGTTAAAAGTTAAAGGCCAAAATATACATTTAATCTCTGAACTTATACAAATTGAGCGAGTTAGTGCACTAACTCAACACTCATTAAATATTTGACCCCAGAACTTTGTACAAGTTAGTGAGTTAGTCCAAAATATGCTATTCACAATTGCAGGCGTTGGTTCTCAGGCTGAGGTGGCTGTGGGTGGGTGATGTGGCATTGACGGTCTGGTCTCCAGTATCTTCTTCCGTGGGAACAGTGCGCCTTCGTCTCAACTCCGGTTGCAACCACGTGTGGAACTGAACCCACCACTTAGCAACCCATTTCCTCCTATCGATTAAATCTCAAACTCCAATCGCATCATCCGGTTCTGGAGTCAGATTTGGAGGGGAGTCTGAATAAAATGACGCCGGTTCTGAACTCGCTCAAGCAGACTAGGACTTTTTTTCCGGAATTTGAAAGATTTACATAGTTGGGAACGCATGGAGGTCATTGTCCCTCCGAGAACAGCCATTCTCTTCACGCTATTGGTGAGGCTTTCGATGTTGTTTCCAGGAGCCGCTGGTGAAGATAAAATCTGGAACGAATACAAACGGGCCCGGATTCTAAACAAAGGGGTTTGGGGGGCAATCATGGCAGATAAAGCAGGAGCCGAGCTTGCAAGCACAGGAGTTGCAGCGGGCGGGGCGGTGGGAGGAGGACTGGTACGAATTTGTGTCTTCCCAGATGGGGAGGAGGAGGGCGTTGGATGGTAGTGCTTCTGAAACGACGGAGAACCAACGCCATCAGTACATTTTGAACTGTTACAAAATTGAGGGGCCAATGTTTAGTGAGTAGTGAGTTGTGGACTAATGCGCTCTAGTTTTGTAAGTTTAAGTGCCAAATGTGTATTTTGGCCTTTGGCAAAGTCAAAAAGAACAGAAAGGAACATAACATGGACCGTTCTTCTGCCCTTCGCTTTAAAATGTTTCGGTTTGCTCCTTCTGTCCAAAAATGAGCTGCCCCTTTTAGCTTTTCTAACAGGTTCTATCTAAACAACGTCTTGCTGAAGGCATTTTCCTCTGTTTTCGATTTGATCACTTTCGTCCTCTTCTCGTTTATTCTTTTGTCCTCCTCCTACTGGCAGTTTCACCTCACCTCAACTCACTGTTTCCCGGTGAAGTAAAAGACACCTTTTTCGTGGAGGAATAGTGGGAAGTAAGGGAAAAGAAATGTTGTTGCTGCTAGTATTAAAGCTCGTCGCCTTTCTTTTTCTGCCTCCAGCTCTCTCTCGTTCTCTCGACACATCTTTCAATGACGACGTTTTGGGCCTAGTCGTCTTCAAGGCCGCTCTTGACGACCCATTTGCCAAGCTCCAGTCTTGGAATGAAGATGACAAGGATCCCTGCAACTGGGTTGGAGTCAAATGCGACCTGGAAACCAGCCGGGTTACCGAGCTTTCCCTCTCGGGTTTCTCTCTCTCAGGAAGACTTGGCCGCGGCCTCCTCCGCCTTCGGTTCCTCCAAAGCCTCTCACTTTCCTACAACAACTTCACCGGAGCTATAAATCCTGAGTTCTCTCAACTGGATCGTTTGGAAAATGTTGATTTTAGTGGGAACGGTCTGTGTGGGTCGATTCCTGACCAGTTGTTCTCACAATGCGGGTTTTTGAAGTCCGTCTCCTTCGGCGGAAACAATCTTGATGGGGAGATTCCACAGTCTTTGAGCTCTTGTTCGACTCTCCTTTATGTTAATTTTTCGTCTAATAAAATTTCAGGCAAGGTGCCATCAAATCTTTGGTCTTTGAAGAGGCTTGAAAGGATTGATTTTTCAGGCAATTTATTGGAGGGAGAGATTCCTCAAGGAATTGGGAATTTGGGTGCTTTGCAAGAGATTAATTTTTCAAAAAACAGGTTATATGGAGAGATTCCTGGGGATATTGGGAGCTGTTATTCATTGCGGTTGGTTGATTTCAGTGAGAACTCGTTATCTGGAAGTCTTCCGGATTCAATGCAGAAGCTCGTCGGGTGTAAATCAGTTAATCTAGCAGGAAATTTTCTCACCGGAAAAGTTCCTGACTGGATTGGAGAAAAACTGGAGAGTCTTGAGAATTTGGATCTTTCTGCAAATAATTTCTCTGGAGGGATTCCATTTTCCATTGGAAACCTTCAGTGGCTGAAGAAACTGAATCTGTCGATGAACCAGTTTACTGGGGAGTTACCTGAATCATTGGGGAATTGCTTCAACCTTTTGGCTTTAGATGTCTGTAAGAACCAGCTATCTGGCGACGTTCATTCATGGTTGTTTAAGTCTGGTCTTAGGCCTCTGTCACTTACTGGGCGAGGCCTTCAAGTGTTGGATTTGTCTTCAAATGCATTGTCTGGTGAAATTCCGCCTGATATTGGCGTTCTCAGTAGCTTGGTGGAGTTGAATTTGTCAGGAAACCATCACTTTGGTTTGATTCCTGCGAGCATAGGAGGCCTGAAAGCCGTGGAAATAGTTGATTTGAGTGACAACCTACTCAATGGAAGCATCCCTTCTGAGATCGCAGGGGCTGTTTCTCTCAAGGAACTGAGATTACAGAAGAACTTTTTGTCCGGAAAGATTCCTTCTCAAATTGCTAGTTGCTCATCTTTATCATCACTGTGAGTTTCCTTTTCTGCCGCATTACTTCTCTTCTCTCTTTATAGTTTGTTGCATCCACTCGTATTAGCATCTCAGGTCCTTGTCCATTCTTCCTTAATACCTATGTTCGCTACTTGAAGTAAGTTTTGTAATCCAATTTTTCTCTTCTTTTTATGGTTCAGAATTCTGTCTCAGAACAACTTCTCCGGACCAATACCACCAGCTATTGCGAACTTGAGCAACCTTCAGTATGTTGACTTGTCGGAGAATGACCTTGCTGGAAGTCTACCCAAAGAACTGACAAAACTATCCCGTTTGGTGTCATTTAATGTCTCTTACAATCACCTAAGTGGTGAGCTTCCACATGGCGGCTTCTTTAACACCATTCCACCATCATCTGTATCTGGCAATCCAGCAGTATGTGGTTCTGCTGTCAACCGCAGATGTCCAGCAGTTCATCCTAAGCCTCTCGTCCTCAACCCCAATTCTTCTGATTCAGTTGGTGTTTCCTCAGCCAGCCACCATCGCAAAAAAATTGTACTGAGCATATCCGCCCTTATAGCCATCTCAGCAGCAGCTTTCATTGTTATTGGTGTTGTCGTCATCACTGTGATAAATGTTCATGTAAGGTCTTCCAGGTCACAGGCTGCAACAGCGTTTACATTATCTGGTGGTGAAGAATTTAGCTCTTCTCCCACTAATGATCTAAACCACGGGAAGCTCGTAATGTTTTCTGGTAATGCTGAGCTTGTAGCTAATTCTGGTGAACATGCCTTACTCCGTAAGGACTGTGAAATTGGGCGTGGAGGTTTTGGAGTTGTTTATCTGACAGTTCTTCAAGATGGACGTTCAGTTGCCATCAAGAAGCTAACAGTTCCTGGCCTGATCAAGTCCCAGGAAGAGTTTGAGAGGGAAGTGAGAAAACTTGAAAAGATGAGGCACGAAAATCTTGTTGCACTTGAAGGATATTACTGGACGCCATCCTTGCAGCTCCTGATTTATGAATTTGTTTCCAGTGGGAGCTTGTATAAGCACCTGCATGATGGGGTTGATGGAAGCTGTCTCTGCTGGCAACAAAGATTCAATGTAATAATGGGAATAGCAAGGGCTCTTGCATATCTGCATCACATGCACATTATTCATTACAATCTGAAATCAAATAATGTGCTCATAGATGATTCAGGTCAGCCCAAGGTAGGAGATTTTGGACTCGCCAGACTGTTATCCATATCAGATCGAGGCATCTTAAATAACAAAATCCAGACTGCACTAGGTTATTTTGCTCCTGAACTTTCCTGTAAGACGGTGAAAATAACAGATAAATGTGATGTGTATGCATTTGGAGTGTTGGTATTAGAGGTTGTAACAGGTAAGAGGCCAGTGGAATACATGGAGGATGACGTGGTGGTGCTGTGCGAAGTAGTGAGAGCAGCTGTTGAAGAAGGCAAGGTGGAGGAATGTGTAGATGAAAGGCTGCAGGGGAATTTCCGTGCAGAGGAGGCAATCCCAGTGATAAAGCTGGGTTTAATATGTGCATCTCAAGTGCCATCAAGCCGGCCAGACATGGAAGAAGTGGTAAACATATTAGAGCTGATTCAGAGCCCATGTAATAGCCAAGAAGAGTTAGAGTAGTGAAAATTGCAGAGCAATTAAAGGTGAAAGAGATGTTCTATTTCTGGTGAAGAAGAATCCGGCTTGTTGTGGCTACAGGAATGATAAAAGAACGGAGAAGAATGCCATTGCTCTTGCCAACTTGTCTGCGTTTGTCCTTCATGGTCTCCTTTGCACTCATCCGTGAATTCTTTGTGCATTCCTGATGTACTCAGTTGTAGGTCCTTTTGTTTTCCACTTACCATATTTTGCTACTGGGTTGCGTACAGGTTCCCTTACCTGACTGGACTGCTTTTTCATGGAGTGGAAATGAAAATCTAGGTGTTGTTCTCCAAGATCTGGATGATTTTCTTTCAAAGTCAGGTTGATAAAAGCCAAGAGGAGTGAAGGGTTGATGAAACCATATTCTCTGGTGTTATGAATCATGTACGATAACTCAAAACAGTTAAAAACTTGCCTCTGAAGTCATCTATACACTACATGTTTGAACCAAAAAGAAATCAGAACCTGTAAACCAAGAGAGGCAGGGTAGGAACTCACCAAAAACAAAAACAAAAAGGGCGCTGATGTTCTTCCAACACCACAGCGGCCGGTGTTCTCTTAAGTTTGGAATTCAGTTCCCTGGCTGTAAATTTAAGCATCCGCACCTTAAGAAATAAGAGGACATAAACATCATCCACCCACATGACCTCAGCAAATTCATATTCATCAGCTTCATTTCTTAGGACCCACAGTTGGGAAAGCAATCGAATGTCTAATTCAGAATCTGTATGAGTATCATAAAACCACCGAATCATTTCAACCATGGAAATGCTGACCTAATTGAAAGCGATTCATCTGGCCCCTCTCAATCATTGTTTTGAATCACTGGGGTCACCTGAAAGATGAAAGAACTTACAAATTAGATAAGCACCCTTTCTCTCAGAGAAACAGATTCAGAAACATTCAGTTGCTTCATGTCAAAACGATGTTCCATCTTGCAAATGACCAATGGTCGGAGGCCAGCTGAAGCTTTCCTCAAATTACAGAAAATTGTCGAGGAGAACCGGCCACAAAACAGATTTTCGGCAGCGTACAACTTGTCCACCGTGTGAAATTACAAGCAAAACGATAGAATATTTCAAAATTATGTTCCCCTTCTGTGATACTTGTTCGAATGGGAACTCCTAATTTTAACCAAGGCACTAGGCAACCGCGTGAATAAATTTACAGTTTATACATCACAATCTTCCCATTGTGTCGTATATCTATTCTTCTCTCTGATTCTAAACCTGTCCATTCTGTATTGCCTTCTGTTTGGTAAAAGCCCTAATCATCCCAGTCATTTTCCCAGCCGTCTTTGTTTGAAGATCTTGAAGTGAGACCACTCACAGAGATGTTCCCAGCATGCCGTACAGATGGTGACTTCACCGCATTTTCTTCATCCCAATCATCATCCCAGCCCTGATCCCAGCCTTCAGCTGTTTCTGCCACAGCTGCGGAATCAGGCCTACCCATTTCTAGCTCTTGGTAAGGGATTCCACCCTGCCGTCTCCTCCTCCTGAATTGGCAGCAAGCCCACGCTCCTCCAAAAATCACAACTGTGGCAATCAGAAAATATGCACCGTTGATGGGAGTCACTAGGTTGTTATAAGAAGGAAGACGGAAGATAAAGTTCCGTTCAGATACTGAAGCGTCCATGTGAAGCACACATTCTCCATTTCCAGCACGCAATATCAGTTTGCTGCTTTTGATGACAATATCTGAGATACTTACCTGCACAAGTGAATAAAAACTTTACTGCACTCAGAAAAAAGAGGAAGGAAAAAAACAAATCAATGGAAACAACCATTTCCAATCTCAGAAACTGTAAGCACATGAATGTGCATTGCGTTTTCTGGGTCTTGAATACATGACTCATTCTCAATCCACTCTTCAGAGCCAGAAAAAAGGGGTTAAAAAACCCATCACGTATTCTCTTTCTGTGCTTGGCCTTGAATCCAGAAAATTCAATGCTAATACCAGTCCCACCCAAAAGAACACAAAAAGCATTTGCCTGTTATAACTGCCAGAAGAGCTTCAGCTGGGCTATATATTAAAATCCTTTGAAGAGGTTTGTTGGTCTAAGTACAGTGTATTTATACGACAGTATTCACCTTTTCCCCTTTTTTTTTCAAAAAAGGAAAAATGTGTTATTAGGGCATCACGGATTCATGGAAGTGCCAAAAGAGTATATGATTATAATGCCACATCCAAAATTCCAAAGGAATAGGATAATAAAACATGAATTATACCATGTGATGTTCATGCTTGAAAAGGAATTAACTAAATAGACTTATATTTGTCTTCCATGCCAACGCATGCACCCTAGAACAACTAGAAAACAGCATCTTGTTCCCGAACCTGACTAGTCTCCACTCTCTAAGGGGGGAATCACCTCCATATTCCATAATCTATAACTATTCCATTACTATTCAGGTCTGTAGGAGTTTCATGATTAACAAATGAAACTAACTGGTGATTTTGAGTGATATCAGACTACCTTTTTCACTTCATGTTTCTGCATCTTTAGTGTCTTCAATGGATATTCACCAGTAGTTGGGACTCTGATATCCACACTCAAAGCTCCTTCTCCTTCATTTTGGACAACCAGCTCCTTGGAACCTGACACAAAACAAACCAACATACAGTCATCCATAAAGAAAATTGGAGAAATACATAAGTAATTGCATTCTTCAAAAACTTATCAGTTTCTTGACTCAAACTCTTCAAGTGTTTATCAACAGAAAAGGCCAACAGTAAATTCCCTATATTTTCCTCCTGTTCCCCCCAAAAAATGCAACGAAAGCCTACCCACAGCATCCTGTGCTTTTCAGAAAATAACCATGACCAATAGTCACTGTGAATCTAGTAACCTACCCATCGTATCCATCCTAAAAGTGAAAAGTTCTTAGAAACAAATTTTTTAATAAGAAAAGCTTAATTAAGACATCAACAGAACTTCTATCAAAAGAGAAAAGACATCAACAGAACTTTGTCAAAAAGAAAGAAAGAAAGAAAGAAAGAAAAAAGGATATCATGAGAATGTAAAAGAATTCTTAAAAATAATATTTTCTGCTTTGAGCTTGTGCGTTAAGTATGCAAATCATCACATATTTCAGTGACTTCTACCAGGCCTGTCTAAGACCAAAAACCATAAACGAGCAATAACTTGGAGAACATAATATTTCAATGTTCTGACATTTAAAAGTTCGTTATGCAACCAGAGTCAACTATCTCAATTTTGCAATTGTGATTATGTTAGTTTTCCACAGTCTAAAGCAATCATGACAGGTAAGTAGCATATGGCCTGCATAACTGATTAACAAGCTACACTGTCTGCACACACCTAATTTCAAGCTTACGTACAAAAAGCTACATTTTTTACTGAAGTTTTTGAGCCACTGCGCAGAATTATAATCTGAGAAAATGTTTACTAATCTCAGGTGTTCTTCATTCCGCCATCTCACATGATCAAAACCTTATGCATCTGCATTCCAGAAAATAACAGAATCATAAGAATGGTACCAAGGGTAACTGCCATTACCAGTTTCTAAATCTTTTATGCAGGCCACCAGTGAACCCTGAACCTTGCACCTGTTAGTGACACCTTCACAGCTCTTGCCCGTACCAAAAGGCAACGCCTTTTCACTCTCACCACTCTGCTTCTCCTTCCCTACCTCCTCGCTTGCCTTATTTTTCCCATCATCACCACCGGTAGGCGGAGAATCAGATGACCTGGTGTTATCCAAATCCTTCCCATTCACCGAACCCTTCTGCTTTGCAGTTGTTGTTGTGTCCTTCTCATTCGGCAGCTTCGGGTTTTGCCCCTTGGCATCCACATGTGGGGGAGGTGGAGCAACCAAGCCACCACTTTTGGATGTTTTCGGATTCAAATTTCCAGGACCATTCGGGTCGGCGTCCGGTTTCTTGGTGTCAACGGGGGGGCTTGTAGATGGAGATACCTGAGGAAACCCATAAGACAATAAACGGAAAAAGCAGAATGAAGTAGAAACTATTAGGAAGAAGGAGAGAGAATCAGTACGTGCGATGAGGAATTGGGAGTGGCAGCCTCCTGGACCAACATTCGGTGCTTAGAAAACAAGGAAGCATCGGAAACATTGGCGAGAATCAAAATCAACAGCAATGGCGCCGCGATCACATTCCCTTCCATCCCCAATTAGATAAATTATGGGGAAGATATTTTCTGCGTCGCGCTCTCTTGTTTTTGTCGGGAGCAAGATCTGGGAGAGGGTTTATGTTTGTTTACTCTGCGGAAGCAACTCAGATTGCTGGACGCGCCTTCCCGAGCCAAACGGAGGAGGAGGAGGAGGGTAAACGGAATCTTATGGCAGTAGCTGGCTGCTGCTTCTATATCACGCAGTTTTATTTGTTTTTCCGGCGAGGATTAACCGGGGCGAAAAGACGCTTGCAAGTTGCAAACGAGAGGCCAGCTGAATTACAGGTCAACGCTAACCGGCAAGAGTTTGACTCAAGAAAAACTGCTCATGTTTGACATCTAACTCAATTATGCTACTTCATTATTTGAAAAAAATCTCGTGTAGTTTGACGTAACCCACATTTTACTTCATTTATTTTTAAAAATATAAGCATGGACTTTAATTTTTAGCTATAGCATTTTAATCTTCACTATTAATAAATTATATAAAGCTATAATATTAATTATAAAAGTTGTTCCCAAAACGGGTTTTATGTAACCATTGTGGTATTTAAGTTCCAACTTAGAGTTAATTCATTTTAACTTAAGTTAACTTAATTTAAAATAATTTATTTTTATGTTTACATCTCTTTTGTCCGATTAAACTAATTTCATTTGACAAACAATATTATATAGATGTAATAATCCATTTGAAAGTAAATTTTTATGATATTATTGAATTTTCATGAATTTTATTTTATGATATTATTGAATTTTCGTGAATTTTTTTATTTTCATCCATTACATGATACATGTCAACATTAATCTGACTTTTAAAAAGACTTTATGAACCAATTCGTTTTAATTTAAGTTAATTAACTTATTTTTATTTTTATATCTTGTTTTACTTGAAACCAATTTCATTTGAAAACTAATATTATGTAGGTATAATAATCTATTTAAATATAATTTTTATAATCTTATTAAATTTTTATAAATTTTTCTTTTTAATACCTAGAAAAAAAAATTAATAAAAATTTAATAACATCATAAAAATTTTATTTTTAAATAAATTATTTTATTTACTTAATATTAACTTTTAAATAAAATTAATTTTAAATATAAAAATATAAAAATAAAATTAAGTCATTTTAGGTTAATAGATTAAGTTAAAATGGATTAAATATCAGTCACATCTTCGTGTTCGTCCTTTACCCTTTTAGCCACCAGAATGGCGAAATCCTACCAATCCAAGTACTGCCAACCTTCTTCCTACCGTCGACTAACGATTCAGAACCAGAAACATCCCAAACAGACACAGATCCAAGCTGGGGTTCTGATTTTGACGAGGTCGACCTGCCGATGCTCCGCCACAAACTGCCACCAACATTTGAATTAGCCGGGAAGAACTATTGGTTGGTTGTAGAAAATAGCTGCCGTAGCGATAACGGTACTATTTTATGCTGTAGAATGACATTCACTGATCACTGCCAGCAAAAAAAGAGGTATCCCGCAACAAGATATAGAACCAGATGATGAACGATGGATAAGGCAAAATAGCCAACAAAAGTACAAAAGGCCGGGACTGACATTTTGATGGAAAAAAATCATTTATGAGGAATTTTTTTTAACCATAATTTGCATAATACAAAGCCCAAATTTGTCTTGATCACTAGTTTCTTTCTCTTATTTTTCTTGTTCTGGTTTCTTGGAAGCAGAATATTTGCGTGAAGTTTCGCAAATCATCTCTTCCATTTGTTGGTACTTAGGATTTGTTTATAACATTTAAAAGTCAAGAATATCAATTTTATCACTAATATTTTTGTTAAGGAGCAAATAGGTCTCTATAGGTTTTTTTTAGGCCCAATCTCCCACTAATATTTTAAAATGAGCCGAATATATCACTGACAGTTAGAAAATAAAGAAAAATAGTAAAAATATTATATTTTGAAATCTGGGGGTTATTATACATCTTTCAAAAAATATTAGAATCTTTGAGATTTTTACCAAAAAAAAAAGTCTAATCTCCGTCATCAGCGCTTCAGCTCTGTTGTTGTCTCCTTCACCAACGCCCAACCCCATCACCGCCCTCCTTTTATCTCTGCTGTCTAATCTCCTCATTGGCATTCGAGAGAGAGAGAGAGAGAAATAGTCTAATTATAAAAAATCGTTGAAGTTTGTTAAAACTTGTATTATTACCCAAAATTTTCAAAATTTGCTATTTTTTATATTTTTTGTTAACTTTTTAATGGTCAGTGACATATCTATTCTTAACTTGAAACTTCAATGGCATATCCAAGTTATTTTAAAACATTAATGGGAGATTAGGCAAAAAAAAAAAATCCTATAGTCACATATCTGCTCCCAACTCAAAATATTAGTAACAAATTTGATATTTTTTTTAGATTTAAAATGATAGCACCTTGTAATTGCTGGGCTGAATCAAATTTTAGCTAAGGTAGAGGCCCTTTTGACTAATTTAAAACCCTAGGGAGACAATGGTGAAATTGATTAGATGGGGCCCATGGTTGTAGTTTTATTTTCAATATTTACTTCATATACATTTTTTGTAATATTTACTTTTTTGAACTGTCCAAAGTCTTTGCAATATTTTCTTATTTAACAAAATTATTTTTGCTATATTAACAAAAGCAGAAACACTACACAAACATTTTTTTTTTGTATTTAGAAATATTTACAAGATAAAAGCAGAAACACTACACAAACATTTTTTTTTTGTATTTAGAAATATTTACAAGATAGGGGTATTTGGGGGTTTATAATAGTTAGGAATTGATTTCCCTGTTTCACAAAACCTGAAAAGTGTTAGGGGACTGTTGAAAAGTCAACACCGACTAAAAAAACTAGAATAATGGAGAACATCACATGGTGAATAAAAGATACTTGCTTATAAGCAAGCTTAGTTAGCCGACTTATTAAAAAATAATTTATTGGACTAGGAACCAACATAGACTAGTATATACAAGAGATAGGTGCTAGTTTGTGTGTGGAAAAAAAAAGAGAAATGAGTGAGTATGCAAAAAGTATGCAAAAAAAAGAGAAAATAGAAGATGCAAAAAAATGAGAAGTGTTTATGTAAGAGAGAAAATAAAAGAGTAGAAAAGAAGAAAGAGAAAAGTATACGTGCTCGGGTGAGGTTTGAGTGTGTGTGAGAGTGCTACCAAAATTAGTGTCGTAATATTAGTGTATGTAACATATTTGACCAAAAATAATATAAGGCCATATTTCATTTTCCTCTACATTCGATATTAGAGCAGGTATAATCAAGTGCCACATGTAAGAAGGTTTCACCGAAGTTGGTGTGACAAACACGCAGAGTGTCTATTAAAGTGATCACATACCGAGTACGTGGATAATTGCCAAAGAGAGTGGTTAAGGACCACGAGTGATAAAGCAAAAGGTTGAGGACCTATTGAAGACGAGACTTTGCTAGTCAACAGTCTGGAATTGTGCAAGTTGGTTAGGGCCAATAATGGATCTTAGCAACTCGGTAAGTAGCCTTGAAAAATTAAATAGTAATATTATCAAAGTTGGAGCACTTGTGTTTGCTTCTACTTGAAGGGATAAGATTTATGATGCCTCATAAAAGGTGATAGCATCACACAACCTAAAGATGTGGTAGAATTGAAGGAATGAAAGGTTAGGGCTAGGAAAGTGATGTATGTGTTGTCTGTCACAATGAAAGATGATTTTCTACAGTGGATCAAGGATGCGGTGGCACCAAAGGAGGCTTGGGATACTTTCACCACGATGTTCATAACGATGAACAAAGTGCAACTACAAAGATTGGAGAATGAGCTCATTTCCATTACACAACAAGATTTAACTATAAGTCAGTATTTTATAAAATTTAAATCTATTTGCGATGACATATCAAAATTAGATTCAAAGAATAAAATTAGTGAAGCTAGAATAATGAAGATTATCGTTCACAGGCTGCGGCTGGAATTCAAAAGTTTCATTGCATTGTTCTGTAGTTGGGTCAAAGAACCAACTATATCAGAGTTGGAAAATCTATTGGCTAATAAGGAAGACCTAAACAAAAAAATGTTTAAGGTCATAATCAAGGAAGAGAATACTGCACTTTTCAATCAGAAGAATAGTAAATAGGAGGAAGGCAACAACAAAGCTCGTATCAAAGAGGAGCTTGGGAAGTTGAGAAAAGGCCACGAGGTGAAGCTTGTAATAAGGAGAAAATGTGGCAAAAGAGAAATGATAGATGCTACAATTATGACAAGAAAGGCCACTTTGCTTATGATTATTGGTCCAAGCGAGTTAAAGGGAATGTTGTAACCTTCATTAACAAATAGCTTGATAACAAAGAAAACCGAGGCAATTAAAAGCTCGCAATTTTTTGCAATATAGAAGAGAATGAACAAGCACACATCTCAGTAAGCAAAAAATTGGTTAATTTTAAATATGATTGGATTATAGATTCGGGCTGCTCCAATCACATGACAGGAGATAAAGGCAAGTTGGTAAACTTTTCCAATTATAAGGAAGACCATGTCGTGGTAATGACTAATAATAGTTGACTACCAATTGCCCATGTAGGAAAGACACTTATTGCTCCACAACATAATACTGAAGAATGAGTATACAATATACCTAGAATGAGGAGGAATTTGAAGTCAATATCATAACTGACATCTGCAGGCAATTATGTGGTGTTTGGACCCAATGATGTAAAGATCTACAAGAAGTTGAAAGTGACAAGTAATCAAATCATGGATGGGCACCAAGTCTAGTCTGTCTATGTAATGTTTGTAAAAAGTGGCTTATGTAGACAAGATGATGAGGAATGAGACGGCACATCTATGGCATACTTGACTAGAGCATATAAGTTACAATAAGCTAAAAGTGATGATGGCGAAGTCTATGCTCAAAGGATTTCCATAATTAGAAGTCAGAGATGGCCCAATTTGTGCTGGATGTCAGTATGGGACAGCACATTAGCTTCCATACAAAAGATTCAAAGTTCCAAGTGAAGGTACCATTGGAGTTGGTCCACTCAAACATATTCGGGCCATGCAAACAGCTATCCGTTAGTGGGATGTGCTACATTATCACCTTTATAGATGACTTCTCAAAGTATGTATGGGTTGATTTTATGAAAGAAAAATTAGAAGCATTAAAGAAGTTTAAGAAATTCAAAGAAAAGATTGAAAGAGAAGTTGAAAAGAAGATACAATGCCTTTGTATTGATAATGGGGGAGAATATACATCTAAGGAGTTCACAGAGTTCCAATGAGATTGTAAGTTATGAAGATAGTTGACCTGTCCAAGTAGACTACAATAGAATTGAGTAACTGAAAGGAAAAATAGACATTTGGCAGAAATTTGTAGAAGCATGTACATACAAAAAATGTTACTTCAAGAGTTTGGGCTGAGTGTATAAAAACTGTAGCATATGTGATAAATAAATTGCCTTAAGTAAGGTTGGGGTTTGTGTCCTTGTTTGAGAAGCTATGGAAGTTAAAGCCCATAGTGAGTCATTTTCGAGTATTTGGTTGTGTCTATTACATGTTTGTGCCGAATCATTTGCATAGCAAATTCAATAGGAAGGTCATACAATGCATATTTATGGGCTATGATAATTAGAAGAAAGGATGGTGGTGTTGCGGTCCAGATACCAATAGGTGCTACATCTAAAAAAAATGTGGTATTTGATGAAACATCATCATGGTAGCCTCCACAAGTGGCAGTGTTTCCAAAACCAAAAATGGTTCAAGGGAAGGTGCAAAAAAGAGAAGAAAAGCAAGAGTTAGAAGATAATGACCCAAAAGCACCAATGACAATCATGAAAGAGATAAATTGCAGAAGAAAGAGACTTTCTAGAAAACAAGAATGCACCATGTTTACCAAAGATGCAACGAAAAAGAAGTTTCTAGTCAAGAAAAGGAAACTCAAGTTGAAGATCCTAAGGTTCAACTTCGTCGATCAACCAAGAAGCAATAACCAAATCCAAGATATGTGAACTTGGCTATAATGGACAAAATTAATAAAAAAAAAAGATCAAGAAAGATAGAGGTTCGACCAGGCTACTCAAGGGAGTGATATCAAGCTTAAACGGTAAGTCATCAACTAACAAATCTATACATATAGGTCAAAGACTGCTCGATGTCACCACAAGCTACAAGAAAGTTGGTGTTAAAGGGGAGTGTTGAAAAGTAAACATCGACTAAAGAAACTAGAACAATGGAGAACATCACTTGGTAAATAGAAGATGCTTGCTCATTAAGCAAGCCTAGTTAGCCGCCTTATTAAAAAATAATTTATTGGACAAGGAACCGACATAGAGTAGTAGGTGCTAGTCTGTGTTTGGAGAGAAAGAGAGATGAGTAAGAGAGAAAATAAAGTATGTAGAGAAGAGAGGTGTGCCATGTAAGAAAGAAAATAGAAGAGTAGAAAAGAATAAAGCAAGAAATGTGTGTGCTTGCCTATGGTTTGAGTGTGTGTGAGAGTGTTACAAAAATTAGTGATGTAATATCAGTGTGTGTAACATATTAGGCCAAAAATAATAGAAGGCCCAATTTTGTTTTTTCCTATAAAGACATTTGACCATCAAAAACTTGTCATTTCAATTTAGTGCATGTGGGGGAAGGAAAGATTTGAAGCCCAGCTGAAGTGGGGAAAGTGTTTTCCAGTACCATCTAGACCAAGATGCCAAACAATACACAAACTTTTCATCTTTCTAAATCTCTGTGTTAAATCTCATTTTTCATCTTTCTTAATCTTCGTATTAAATCTCTGTCCTTTAAAAAACTTGGACAGAAGAAGTATTTAATATTTATTTTAATTCCCAGTTTAACTGGACTTATCCCGAAAGTTTATCAAAATTGTGAATCTCCCCGTTAGCTTTTAATTCTACAAACTTGTGTTTCCCCCTCACATTTTCCTGTTACTATTAGTCAGGTCAACTGCATGACTTTAGTACACTCATTTGCATCTTACATACTGGATTCAATGCGATCAACGAAAGGTCACTCTCGCGTTCCTAACTTAATGAAATCATCAATATCGACAACTTCATTTTAAAACATGGCTGCTGCGGTTGGCCGCAAATCATTTAAATGTTAAAATGTGAGAACCCTGCTCTTCATGGTACAAAATTCACTATCCACATCTCCACTATCTGATGTACAAAAGATAGATAAATAAATAAATAAATACGCTGAAAAAGCCCAACAGTAGAATCTCACATACACACACATACGTAAATATACCTATATGTGCATATAAACTACAAAATTAAAAAAATATATCCCTGCTTCACGTACAATTGATTTGATATTCTATGGCCCTAACGCTCGCTTCAACACAGCAACCCTACAGAAGGTGAGAACACGCCACCAATTCAAGACAGCTCTACATTTTTTGGAAGGAAATTTTCAGCTCTTCAGCCTCATTTACATCCCCTAATTCATCCCATTCTTGAGAGAAATTGGTAACTCTTCACAAAGAATGTTAGGAAAATAAGACAGCGGAATACAAAATTGGGGGGAAAGATTGTTGGCTGACCAGCGATGACAATAATTTTCCAGCCAGAAACTCAAGCACGGCTCAAATATGTTCCGGTTCTTGTATCCACCAGAATTTCATCACCGATATTAACAAATAATGGAACGTTAACAACAACACCTGTTTCAAGAGTCGCAGGTTTTGATGCACCACCTGCACCATAGAATGGTGTTTTGTTAGCGGTAAGCAAGCAAGCCCCAAGAATCCCAATCCTCCTAAACCTCTATCAATACAATTCATCCTACCAGAGAATGAAAAAAATGGTATCCACTATAGTTTATCAGATACCGTCACAAACTTTTTTTGGTTTTTGGATATATGTGAATATATACCGACACAAGCTTACTGCTGCAAGTATATCAAAACCAGTCAGTCCAGAAAGGCAGAAACCATGCCACATCATTGGCAATGAGGAAGAGACAATGAAACTGCGCTCAGTTGACTATTTACTCCAACCAAACAATGAGAATTATTATTGCGTTTCATATTCCAGGCACCATTTTACATGTACTAACGTAACAAAGAGAAGGAGAATCTTGAAGAGTGCAAAATTATTATATTACCTGAAGCAGTGTCACCTTTAAGTCCAGGATCAACATCAGCCACTTTAAGCTGAACCGTAATGGGAAGCTCTAAATCAATAACCTACAAGGCAAAAGATTATTTTAACCTTAAGCATAAGAACCAGCAACCACAATATTTTACTGCTTTGCCACTTGCCACTATAAGTTAAAGCCACAGTCCAGTTCGGTAACCACATTAGCGATTAGCATCATTTTTTTTTTTTTTTTTGTAAAAAATTATTCTAAGATAGCTTTTAGCTTTAGTAGTTTAAAAATTTATTCTCTACCATAAAAAAGATAGCTATTCCCAAATAGGGCCAAAGGCAAAGCAAAAGTCTCGAAAAGATCTGGCCCTTCTGGATAAAATCTGGAGTTGTAGTGGCAAATGCAGAAGATGCAACCTGCTAGTGTTCATAACATTATAAACTACTACTTTGAACTATGACTTTGTTTGATATTTGATAATGCTAGCATCATGAGTCTTTGAGGATCAACTTCACTCAGATTCAATTCCTAGAATAGACTCTCTTTTTATCAATATTGCCATAATTAAATACCACTTATATGAGGCACAAAGAAGAAACAACCCAAACAACAGAAAATATGTCAATAATGGTCGTTTGCAGAGTGTTGTACTATGAAGTTAAATTACCAAATACAGGAGGTACCTTTCCTTTCCAGAAGAGCAAATTGCAGTCCGTTCCCTCCTTCAACCACTTTGTCTTATTGCCAACTTCCGACTCACCAATACGAGTTTCTTCAAACGTATTCTATGTGAAGTTGAAAAAATATAAGAACAAAGAAAATAACTCAAAAATAATCAAAAGCAAAGTCATATTTGTCAACTCTATTTATGCATCAGTTAGTGCAGCTGCATAAACTCATCCAAAGGGCCCTTAGCAGGAACACTCCCAGACTACCACTACTGAGATGGTGATACAGCACCAGTAGCTATTGTGATAAATGCACAATCATTCTACTACTGAAAATAGAAAATATCCAGATGGATGTGATGCATAAGCCTCATGTTTTTTTCACCCAATTAGTTTAAAGATACCAGATCCATGAAGACAAACAGAGCACCATCTTTGTATGTGAACTGCTTGGTTTCCTTGGACAACTCAGCCTCATCAATCTAAAAGAACAAGTGTGATGAGAAGGTATTAGATGCTATCAAAAGTTTTCAAGTTATAAGACTAATCATATGCATATAATGGTTTTAACCTGTTGTTACATCTTTCATGGTCTAATATCCCACATATGTAATCAGTTCCTAGTTTTAGCTATTTATTCTGCAAAACTATAGATGCTACTGAATGAAAATGTCAGTCCTTCCTTTGAAGGTACAAAGGTTTGAGAGACTACATTTCCACTCAAATCAAATGGTCTCAGAAAAGAAAAAACTTTGGCTCCTTCATACTTGGTTTACTCTATTACTACTAGCCTTTTACTAGAGAGACTTTTGACAATAATGTCCAGACAGAAAATGTGTGTAGATTTAAGGATAAAAAACCTGGAATAAAAGAACCTCCATTGGCAAACACAGCTATTGCTTCATTTTGGGGGAAACCCCAAATTACATAGATCCCTAGGACTCAGAACTGCATAATACTTTCTCACTAGGAGTTGCACAGATGCAAGGTGAAATCATAGCTTAGCTTGAGCTTCATTACACAGTAGACCTGCCTCAACCAAATTTGAGACCAATTGGAAGCTATAAATCAAATCAGTTATCCTCTATAAGAAGTGCCACCATACTTGATCGAGGGAACATCCTGATTTCAGTGTATAGAATTAGCAACCAATCTATCTGTAGTTCCGGGATAGTGATTACCGTACTTCCAGCCCGGAAAGTTTTCTCAACCGTGTTTCCTGTTATATAGTTGCGCATTTTGGTCCTCACAAACGCTGCTCCCTTTCCAGGTTTTACGTGAAGAAACTCTACCCAATTTCAACAGGCAATAAAAGAAACAAAAATTAAACAAAGCGAAACCAAAACATGAAAAATAAATTAAATCCATGAATTAGAAATTCATTGAACAGAAGTTGAGGTGAGAAAGAGAGATAAAATGCAAGGGAAATCGAACCTAAAATTCGCCAAGGAGCTCCATCAACTTCAATATTGGTACCCACCTTAATGTCATTGCTGGACAACGCGTAAATCCCTGAAAAGAAACAACATTACTCCATAGCTACTCGAAAATTTACGCGCTAACACAGTCATAAGGGAAGACGAGCATACTGATCGAAATAGGGGGAACAAAAACGAATACTGGAAATTCTGTGACGCAGAGGCGCTTTGGAGACGAAGCGCAGACTAAAGGCGGCCGGCTTCGATGAGAACGTAGCTGAGGATGAGCGACGGAAGAGGTAGGAAGCTGAGAAAGAGTTGAAGGATACCGTTCCCGCCATGGCCGTGTGAGAAGCGGAGAAAATGAAGAGTACCGTGAATGTCACAGACAAACAATAGCCTCCGCTAAGATCAGGAAGAACAAGGAGGGAGCTTCTTGTGGGCCGGGCCTTGAGAGTTTCGCTTGAGTGGGCTAAAATGGTGGTAAAAGATTGGGCCCATCATGACCCCAAAGCTTATCCACTAAGAAGCCCATCTCTTTTTTAACCTAAAATATTAGAAACTTTTCTTTTTCTGAAAGTGATTATAAAAAATTCATTAAGAATTAGTCACAAGGGCTGCTGAGACTGTATGTGAGTAAGGTTGTTGCCATGCCACCCGATCTGTGAACCCTTTCGATGTAGTTACAAGAACATGTGACACCGTTTTTGCAAAATAAGACACATAAACAAAACTACAGCAGTCAAAATATAAAGATAATGACATGATATCATTATACACAACTCCAAAGGTATATAATGATGGTCTTGTGTCTTTCTGAAGGGCATTAATTGTGAGCCGACAGTTAAAATATTGGATGATAATTCTTTGCCGTCCATGCGATCAAGCCTCGAATAGTTCCTTCTATATTGCTAAAGTCTCAAGGTATGTTACATCACGAACATATGAAATTGTACAAGAGACTACCAAAAGAACAAGGCCAATTTTACCATGTCATATGCGACCACTCCAATCCCAATAGATCCAAGAGAAGCAAAAAGGCCAGTGCCAATATTATTAGTTATAAATACATGTATAGTACAAGGAACTTTTATTTAGGTAAATGTTCATACATGACAGTAACAAATATGTCCATATATGTGGTCTCAAGAGTGCATTAATTAAACATTTCACACTATATTATTAAAACCCAACATGGTGCATTATGTCAAGAGACCTAAATTACCGGTTACTTATAATCATATTGATATAAAAGTAGTTACATTCAATATTGTTAAAATTGTGATTTGAGTCATGGAATCATAAGATTTTTGCAATTGAATTCATAAAAAAAACGACTTGAATTGTCTGAAAATTATACAAACACATTTATATGCAATCGCAATTGCAGTGCGGTACATTCAATCAGTAAAATCGTTGCTTCTCTCAATTCAAATTTGGCTCAGGTGGTACATACATGTAATCATGTGCGGAATCCATGGGAATGATTTACCAGCCTTCAATTGGCACTCACGTGAAAGGGAAAAAAAAACATTGTATGTAGGGGTGAACAAATTTTTTTAATGATATTTCAGTTTTCGGCTATAACCGAAAATCAAAATATAAATTGGTTTCAATTATAACCAAAAACCGAAATACAAATCGGTTTCAGTTTTTTGTTTTCTCAATTAAAATTCAGTTAACAAAAAAAACCAATTTTTTTCTACTAGTGCATAATCCTTTATATATATTTCTACATTTTTGTTAGTAAGTTATACTATTAAACTAGCTCAATCATAAAGGCCCCGATGATGAGGAAAAAAAAAAAGGAATGAGGAGAAGAATAGTATTATTTGTCCTCTAAATCGTTTTAGTGTATATACAATTCGGTTATTCAGTTAAAAACCAATAACCAAAATTAAATCGAATTTCATATTAAATTTGGCTTATTCGGCTATTGGAATATAAAACCAAAAACTAAAAAATTTCAGTTATAAACTAATTGATTATCCCTAATTATACGTACTTCTTGTTTGGCGGCCAATCAAAGAAAACAAAGGAGACGACATTAAAAAAAAAAAAAAAGAGTTGCAAAAAGATCCAACAAATCGTGAATATTAAACTATTGCGTTCTCCCCTATCAAGTCATGATGTAAAATAATGGGGAGGAGAAAATCAAACAGATCATGTACAGTGAAATTGGAGAAGAAGATGCGACTAGGGCTGCTGGAAAATTGTACATATACTCTTCCAAGTCCAACAACGTTTTCTAAGTTTTCTATAATTCCTTATAGTTACTTTAAAATACTCCCAAAAATATTGCAACAGATTTTATTTTGGCCGGTCTTAAATTTTTACAATATTTTTATATTTAGTAAATTGTTTTACTATACTATCTTTCAAATTATCATTTTAATATTTTTTTTCAATTTTTTAATTTACGTGTAAAAAATTAGAGCAAAAAGTAGAAATAACACATAAACTGTTTCATTTTTATATTTCACTTTTATAATCTCAGTATCGAATCAAATGGTTGAATATACATGAGCCAGTATTAATTATATCGTTCAAGGACCCTTCTTTTACAATTTGGTCACTCTATGTCAAATTTCCTCTATTTTTATTTTCTGGCAATTTCCATAACTCTTAATCACTATGCTAATACTTTAGTTGTTGTTAAATTTATTTAATATAAATATACTGGGATGGTTCACCATATATATATATGTATGTATGTATGCAAAATCTTATGATTTGATTTAATTTTACAATTATGATACATTAAAGAAACAAAATAATTATAGATAGAATTCAATAGCTAATTCATTTTACCTTAAATCAACTTCTTCATTTATATCTTCTACATTTATCTTTTGATTTAATTGATCTTCTAGCGAACATCCTTCTAACATATTTTTTAAAGTCCGTCATATGTAAACTGACTATGAAAGCAACATGTAATTTCAATCTTCTCCTTCTCCTTTGGCTTATAAACTTTTTAGAGGTATATATTTGCAACTCTTTCGTGCTCCGTAGCACGAAATGCCAACACCCAGCTGGCTGATTCTGCTATGGAGGACAATGATAGAAAATAAGAGAAATTCATAGGAACCCTTTTATGGTTTAGCACGATTTATAGCTTGCTATATTTCTTTTTGAAAATTTATACTTTCTCTTCTTTTTCTTTTACACTATACACAAATAAATTCAAAAATTCTAATTTAAATTTTAGGATAGTCATCTACCACTAATTTTAATTTTTACAATATTTTTTTACCACTACAAGGAAAAAGTCATTTAGTGACGGCCATTAGCGATGGCCAACCTTCGCTAAACATGAATTAGCGATGGCACACCGTCGCTAAAAGGTCGGTTGCTAATTTACTCGCCGCTAATTTTTTAGTAACGGTATCCGTCGCTAATTAGCGACAGCTAAACGTCGCAAAGCAGACTGTTACAAATTTTTCGGTAATGGTATATGCCGGCGTGTTAGCGACATTTTGCCGTCGCTACCTAGTGACGTGTAGCCGTCGCTAGTTAGTGACGCATAATCGTCGCTACCTAGTGACGCATAGCTGTCGCTAGTTAGTGACGCATAGCCGTCGCTAGTTAGTGATAATTTGTGACTAATAGTCGTCGCTAGTTCAAAAACTTTTGGCCAACATAATTTCATCACTAGATCTCCATTATACGCATCCATTCCATACAACTCCAACAACTAGAAACAAGCTAGTTCCCATTAATCTAAACTAATACCATACACTTCCAAAAACCATAAACATAATTTATTCCCATTAATCGAAAATATTTTACACATAAACATAATTTGTTCTCATTGAACTCTTGATGCATTAGCACTACTTAAAATTCTGTATGAATTCCAAATTAATATTTCATACTCTATTCTATGCCTTCTCTGGTCAAAATGACTGCCTTCATAACTATGGCTCTGTGCATGAGTCTTGTAGAGAGGCTTTTGGCTGACTAGCTCTTAGAAATGTTGATAAAAATAATTCCATTTGTTGACCTACACAAGCTATTTGCTGCATTTTTCTTTTTCTGTTTTTCATTCTCAGCTTGCTTCCCCTTTCACCCGTGATCCTTTCTTTTTGCTACCTTTGTCTTTTGACGACTTCTTTCTCTTTGCGGGTAGCTTTCCTGTCTCATTTTCTATTTGTACATCATTTGTGCTGGGCTCTTCATGTGGTGAGGCTACTGCTGCAAAAGCTTTTAGTATGAGATAATGAAAAAACACAGTAGTTGTGTTGAGAAAGCAAAACCAGAAGATGAAATAGTGACCTACTTCAGTGAAACTTGTATCAAAGACCACTTTGATAAGTTGTTGTTTCAGGAAAACCTGCAACCAACCACCATGTTCAGAAATTTGTTTTTCTAGCTTAAGTGTCATAATAGGGCGGAAGAAATCAAAATTCAATTATGAAACTAAGATATGTATTATATACACTGTCAACATCGATGGACAGTGGAATGTAATATCTGTTAAAGGTTTGCACAAAATTGAAGGTAGGTCCCCCGCATACTGAATTACAGAACAATTTCAGATGAAGACATACAATGCAAAAAAGTAAGAACAATGCAAGAGCAGATTACCAGAAGTGAATTTCCCATAGTTTATGCTGGGTGACTTCACATAGTTTCTTACCCATCAGCGTGAATTCAAAATACTAAAAATATTTCGTCAAGAGAAAAAAAATATAATTGAGTTCAAGAAACAACAAGTGCAGGAAAAGCAGCTTACCAAGTCCCTAGCGAGTTAGATCCTCCAACAGGAATAACATATGGTTTCCTTCCCTCCTTCCGCTACTTTTGTTTCAAAATATTTGTAAGAGCCTGATATCAAATGCTCTAAGGTAAGCAGAATTACTAAATCCATATCAAAATGGGTTTTGAATATATTAAAAGACTTGGATTAAAAGGATAAATGAATTACTCAATTAGAATTTTATTGTGAACTTTAGCATGCATGACACAAGGACTTCAATGATAAAAATGAGGTGAACATAAAAATGAAGCAATTAACAACATAGTTTCATATGCTTGTTATCTGAACAGATTTTATCCATTATTACTTTTTGTGACGAACAAAAGCACTAAAATAGTCAGTTGCTGCCTATTTATGAGCACATAAATACAACGTGTTTGACATTCAGTAAAAGTCTAAAGATTTAATCTTATTAGCATAGATGCTGCCAGTGCAGCTGGCGTATCTAGCTAGTTCAAGGGCCAGGATTCGTGGTTCATACTGTAGAAAGAAGTTGTCTAGAGTTTATGTCCCAAAATCTCATGTACCTATTCAAACATGAAAGTTGGCGCAGATTTGCATTTAATTAACAAAAAGCAAATTGAGTGTGCTTTTTAGATGCATTTTGGAAAAAGGAAAAAAAAAACCTCAATTTTCATCACTTATTCCCAAAATTTCCTTCCTTATATATGTTTAAGCATTTCATGAGATTAGGTGAATTCCTCAAACAAAATATGCATTGGCACGACCTTATCTCAAAAAAGCTGCAAATACAACCATATGCTTACTTAAAAAATCAAAAGATGAGAATGAATGATATACAACATAAAAGAAAAGCAAATCCTAGGCAGACACATCAAATACATAATTAAAGCTCACCACATGATGCTAGCACAAGGAGCTCTGGGTGCTTGACAATGGATCTGATGCTCCCAGAACACTTACCCAAAAAGCATCAAAAGTTACTTACCCCTAAAAAATGCTATCTATACAATAAAAAGAAGCCCAACAATCATTGAAAACAACATCATATCACCACTTAGATCAATAGTATCATTACTAATTAGTTAACTGTTTATTCATTTATTGATAAAGTTTAGAGCTAGATTTGTTTAACATTTAAGATTGAGAAAAATGACAGAGTATTGAATACTTTGAACAACCGCCTGCCTCTCACAAAACTCTAATCTAAAACCCACAATCCCCATGGCCAGTACCTCCAGCAGAAACTGATTTCCTCACAGCAGCCAATGATGCTCTCAATTGTTTAGATAACATAGATACCGACAAATAAGCTATTATTTCCAAGACATATACTTATATATTTCTAATAAAGTAAATGAAAATTACATAAAAATTTGACAACAAACCAATTTCCTAAATCCATCCGTATAAACAATTTCTTGCAAGTAATTGAATGACCAATTTATATACACTTGTTCAGGAATAGTATTTATGTGATCGGATACTTATGTGATAGAACATAGGCATTATGGTCACGGAGCTCAAAATCACAAAGACAAAGGCCTGTGTAGGGAATATGTGCACTGCATCACATGCCTGTCAACAATCAGTTCTATTTATTCATGAATAAAAAGTCTCAACGCTTTTTTTTTTTCCAAATTCCTAGTGAAGTTCTTCACATTCAGTCCCTAGAATAAGACAGGAGCGAAAGTGGAATCTTGGCAAATAAGCAGCAATTGCTATTTGCAGCATCTTGCAGAAATTAAATTCAGCATAGAACACACATCACCATTTATTCCTTTCATGGCGCCACTTACTACATGTTGAGCAGCAATATCATAGACATGACGTGTTGTTGTTGCTGGACCAAATACCCTGTCTATAGTACAGTAAGCATCCTAGAAAAGTAACACACTTAAAAAATGTTAACTGAATTGAGCTCGAAATTATGCAATGTAGCAATGCAGGACAAAGTACATGGCATATGATTGAATCAGTTTGGAAAAACAACATCAAATAATTTGCAATTGTTTTTCTTCTTTTTCAATCCCTCTTAAAATGAAGATGGTGATTGTAGAAAAGTTTGTAGGTTTAGGGAAAAAATTTATAATTGTCCAGAAACCATCGCATAATTCCACTTGCAGTTTTTATTAGGTAAATTAAATTAAAACTGACACACTATCTAGGGAAAAAAAATTAACCTTTAACAAGCATTGGCAGTTTAAACTAAGAAGATATGAAAACAGAGATTAACGACAACTATGTAGAGTAATCAGGCGAGAAAGAAAACAACTAACCAAAAGCATAGACGATAGAAAGATTGTATTCGCTCCTCACTGTGCAATCCCCATCTGCATACCAAGCTATTTCGTCCCCTTTATTATTCTCTCTGTGACTGTTTAACCACAAGCAATCAAAGTGTCAGACATTTGGAGAAAATAAATGAAACATTAGCTGAGCAACCAACAAAGAAACAGCAAAGGGAACCTGAGAGGGCGAAAGCGGACCATAATGGTGGCATTCTCCTTAGGCTTGGAAGTCTCAGGCCGTTCAAGATTGGACGTGTTGGGACTCGGAATCGAAGAGTTGGCCGGAGTAGCCGAGAGCCAAGAAAGAGGTTTAGAAGATGCGAAGGAAGGAGGAATGGGGGGACGAGAGGATGACGGCGGAGCGGGGGACTTGTGAGAGCGGAAGAGAGAGAGGGAAGAGCGAGAGGACTTGGTGGCGGACATATTTTTCGGCGGGAGTCAGCGGAGAAGAACAGGTCAAGGTTTTAATTAAGGGAGGGAGAGAGATTGGGGTCACATGCCAGCAGCAACAACAAAGAGGAGTCCAGCAGAGGTTTCGATTTAGGGTGGGGAAGGGGAGGAAGAGAATATTGGAGTAGTCCAGCAGAGGTTCGCAATCGAAAGGGAAGAGAAGAAGTCTAAGAGTGCGTCTGGAGAGGACAGAAGACGCGGTGACTTAATTATACAAATAAAACACATAGCGATGAATTACCGTCGCTTAAAACTAGCGAAGGCTATCAGTCGCTTATTAATGGCAAACTAGCGAAGGTTATTGGTAACTTTTAACCGTCGCTAAATAATGGCAAAAATCAGTTAAAATTCAAGAGATTTTCACTTTTCTTTCTTCTTTTCTAGAAAAATGATTGCGATAATAATTTTTTTAACGTAAATTATAATCTATATTTTTTCCATAAACACATAGATCCATTGATCCATATATCTGAATAAAAAAAATCCTAAGAGTTGGAACTGATCTATATTAGTGAGGGCTGGTTGTCGTAAAATCTAGCTGACACTTAGCGAGGGCAAATCGTCACTAAATTTAATGATGGCTAACCGTCGCTAAATTAGCAAGGGCAAACCGTCACTAAATTTAGTGACGGCCAACCGTCGCTAAATTAGCGAAGCCGTCACTAGCACTATCTATAATTTAGTGACGGCTTGCCTTCACTAATTTAGCTAAGGCTAGCCGTCACTAAATTATAGATAGTGCTAGTGACGGTTTGCCTTCGCTAATTTAGCGACGGTTGGCCGTCACTAAATTTAGTGACGGTTGGCCCTCGCTAATTTAGCGACGGTTAGCCGTCACTAAGTTAGCGAGGGTAAGCCTTCACTAACTATGACCATAATTTTGTGACGATTTGCCTTCGCTAACTTAGTGAGGGCAAACCGTCTCCATAAGTTAGTGACAGCTAGCCATCACTTTTAAAACTTTGTTTGTTCATTTTTAGAAAAATAACTGAGATAATAAATTTTTTAACCATAAAACAAATTTTTATCCTAAATTATAATTTTTTTTATACACACATGGATCCATCAATCCATACATTTTCATCGAAAAAGAAACTGAAAGCAATTAAAATGTATCATTATTGAAACAAATGAAAAGAAAATGGAATAAAAATCTCATTAAAAGCTAGTCATAGTTAGTTATCGCCAGTCTTTGGAATATTACCAAGGGCAAGCCGTATGTAATTTTTGAACCCCTTGCTAAAATTAACGACGGCTAATCATTATTAAATTAGCGAAGGCAAGCCGTCGCTAAAGTTACCGACGACAAGAGTTAGCGACTGATAGCCGTTGTTAAATTAACGACTACAAGCCGTCACTAAAATTTAGCGACTGTCAACCGTCGCTAAACTTTTATCGGACTTTGAGCGACTATTTGCCGTCGCTAAGTTGCGACTGTTTTTAGCCGTCGCTAATTGAACCGTCGCTAAATGACATTTTTCTAGTAGTGTACATTTAATAAAAATTTCAAGTTATCAATTTTTCTTCCCTACAAATATGTTTGTTTTTGTGTAAATCAATATTTTTCAAATGTTAGTTAATTGAAAAGATATAAAAAAAATTGAAACTATTAGATACTATCATAAAATCGTTTGGATTTTTTTAGAAATTGGTGTCGGCCATTACAAATGAGGCAGAAGGTAAAGTATAAGATTTTAAAAATAGATAGAGTAAAGAGTAGTTTGGGCCAACGCATATGGGATTTATGTAATCTCCCTTGAAAAATAACTCTCTTACTCCCTGCACCCTTGAACACAATTAAGTTCAATTTTTTTTATGAAAGTTTTGTTTTTCATTAAATGTAAGTTATGCAACATCTACCAATAAAATACAATGTTAAACTCCATAGACAATAGATTTAACTCAAGTAGTTTGTAGCATCTTTGTGATACTGTGTTACACAAAAAAAAATTGTAAAAACTACACAAGCATCATTCAAATATATAAACTGACAGAAAAAATCCTAAAAAATAATAGACACATTCTTAGTGTTGGAAAAAGAAATTTTCTAATTACCCATTATACACAGTGAAAGTACATATACCATCAAACAAGTACACACAAATTTAACGTGATTTAGCTATTGACTAACTTGTATCCATAGATTAGAGAAATATTAATCCACTTGAACAAAACATAGAGATTACAGCAAAGATGTGTCCTTAGTACTCACGTTGGCCTATGAATCTCTTACACACTGCTGATAATCTCAATATTTTGTCCTAATACAATCACAAAATATGAAAATTACAAAAGGTTTTTCATCATACTCGTTTCCTCTTTTGGATCTCTTTCCCTTTTAAAAATTTTCACATCTTACCTCTTCGCCATATTGGTTTTTTTTTTCATACTTAAAACTCTAATACAACAGATTTTTTATAGGTCATATATAAACCTAAACCATGTTAAAATTGAAAAACTAAATCCTAAATAAATAGAAAAACTAAAACAAAATCATTCAAAATCCTCAAATTCTTGAATTTGAGCCAACAAACTCAATACCTGATATAATACTTGGACTAACAACCTAACTAATGAATGTTAACACTTGATTCACCTTGACAAAATAGATCGGCCAACCCCATATAGTAGAACTTCATGTTTTCCTTGCTTCAATTTGCAACTCATTCACCTTATTTGACAAAGAAGAGAAAATTGAATTTAGCAACGGTAAAGAAAAACTCTACCGATGAAATTAATTATTTAAAGAAATAGCATATAAATTAAGTAGGGATAGTCAAATTTGTGATTAGATTTTTTTTTTTCAGAGGGAGGATAATTGATGGTTAGGGTCTGTAAAAAGTTCAATCAATCTAAATATCTGTCTAATTACAAGATGTTGTCTAATCGACATTTGTATATGAATTTATCGTTTCCGTATTTTATACGCAAGACCGGGACACCATAGTGGCAGGAAGATGCCATGCCCCTGGGAAAAGAATTTTAAAGCCTCTTTTATCCTATAAATTTTCAAGTTATAAATAGGATAAGATAAGAAAAAAAATAAAAATATGGTCACCCAAAAATAAATGTACTAATGTTTGGTTATTGTAAAAAGAATTTTTCTTGGTTTTATCTAAAACTGGAGTAAATTTGCAACATGTAAGGAAAAGAAAATAGAGTTGGGATTTTGTTGCACGAGACTCGCGTGAAATTATGTATCGGCTGTCTCGCTCGCAAGGAGAATGCACGTGCAAGTGGTTGCTTGGTTCCTAAGTTGTGGGCTTCTAAAGGAAAGAAAACGTTGGCCAACAATTAAATAACTTGGCCCAACTCTTGATCACACCCTTAGGCCGTAACAATTTCCTGTATGTTTTTCGTCCTGAAAGCACCAAAATCCCTTATTTGGTACTCCGTCAAAATTCGTCCGACATACATTACATTCAGCCACAGCCACATGATAATACTCACGCGCCTAACACAACGTGATGGACACGTGCCATACCTGTCATCAGCAACCTTGGTGATCCATGTGCGCGTGGGTTGGCGTTTCCTTGTCAGAGCGGTAGGGGAGCTCGCATCATCATGGCGCAAATATGACGGCATCGAATTAAAAGACAAAAATAGTAGCAGTACATTACAGGAAAAAAAAAATGTAAAATAAAATCGGAGGCGTAACGTAAAGACTGTATTATAAGGATGACAGGTGTGAAGAAATATATTCCCTTGCACGTTAAAGCTTCGAAAGAGACAAGAATATCCTCCAACCTCCGCCTGCCATTGGTACTTGCACTTGCCAGGCCGCCAGAACTGTAGTGGTTGCGTCTTTCTTTCAACATTAATCTTCTGGTGAATTCGAGTAGATAAGTCTAATGGGAATGGGTAATGTCAGTTACCAGTTGGAGGTAATTTTGTACACAAAAACAGACACGCTAGCTCCCTCCAATCCATATAAAAAGCGTCCAGTGGGCGCACTTTTTGGTGCCGCCCACTGCCGGTATACTCCAGTACGGCTATCATTTCTCATGTCCCACTCTCTGCCGGAAACGCGCTCCCTCCCAAGTCCCAACCCTTGGTTCTTAACCTATCGCTTGAATCCCAGGTAAAATTACGACTGAGCGTGCAGAAAGATGTTTTGTTGGGTAGGTATTGGAGAGGTTCAAAGTTTAAACTATGACCTTCTCACCTGGGCACCTTGCTGCAAGAAAGCTCTACCCGATACTTGGAAAATGGCAGCCTGATTGTTGATTTTGTATCTAACAGACAGCTCCTTCTTTGTGAATGTAAATTAAAATAGGTCGCAGAGTTCGGAAGGATTCCTAGATGGCATCGAACTAGCTGCCAGCTGTTAGCTAGCCTTGCTTGTTGCTTCATTCTAATACTCATTTATATATTTGGGTCAATTAAACTTCCCCCCATCACGCTTTAGTGCTAGTTAAGTAATTATAATTACACCATTCATGTTTGGATCTACATAGTATTTCTTAATTTTCCACTTTTTTTAATCTAAATAATTATTTTTCAGGAAATTTAAATTATTTGGATTTTTGTTTACACCAGTGAGCATTTTAAAGCATCAATTTTTTTTCCTGTCTATAATTTCTCTAATGATGCTAAAAAAACAAAAGCATACAGGGTAAGTTTCCATAGACAGGTGTAATTAGTACCAAAATCAAATTGTAATTTATACTATTCATTTTAGTGAAATATGACATGGTGTTAACATTTAAGAATTTATGGAAGATGTACTCTAATAAAATGAATTATGGTCGGTGCATGCTCCATATGGACCCTATTTAACATCATTAATGTCATAGATTAGCATTAAGAGTTTGAAAGAAAAAAATTTATAAGAATAACTTTTAGTTTTTAGTTTCATTTCTTTCATTTATATTGTTAAATAAATTATTTAAAACTCTAATATCAATTATAAAAGTTGTTCTCAAACCAGTTATGGTCTAAAACTTGTCCAAGTTATAAAAAGAAAAAGGATATGAGATTGAGGTCTAGTTTTGGTGATAAATCTTTTAAATTCATGCAGCTTGAGGAAATTTTAAGGATTATGGCCAAAGATTGGTGTCGCGAATTTCATTTGCAAGCTCATCATATGAAATGTATTTCTACACCTTATTCATAACTTTTAGTAAGATATCATTTGAAAAAAAAAAGTAAGAAAATGTGTAATGGAATTTGATCAATGACATCATGGATAATCTCAATGGAATATATATTGGATCGTGGAGAAGAGGAAGACCAATAATACAAAACAATAATTACTCAATCCGATGAAAATTATGATGCATGTACCACATTCAAGCAGCGTTAACATAGAAGTCATCATTTCTCATACACTCATAGATAATATTTAGTGTTGGAAAAAAAAAATTCTTTAATCACCTATAACACATAGTGAAATAACAAATAAGACCAAAGAAGTACATATAATTAAATTTAACATGGTTTAACTCTTAATTAACCTATATTCATGGATGAGAGAAGTCTACTTCGACAAAATATAAATAGAGATTATAGTAGAAGTATGCCCTTAGAGCTCATACTGACACATGGATCTTCCCACACACTATTGATAATAATTGTGCTATCATATAATTAAAAGATATAAAGATCAAAAGGCTTTTTGTCTTATCCTTCTTTAGCCTCCAAACCATTATTCGATCCTGAAACCCTCACATGTTACCTCTTCATAACAATTGGTTTTTATTTCATACTCAAAACCATATTATAGCAAGTTTTTTTATAAGCCACACACAAACTTAAACCACATTAAAATAAGAAAACTAAATCCTAAACAAAATTAAAACCTTAAGCTTTTTGAATTTGAGTCAAGAAATCCAACAATTTTCACCTTAGCTCAAATTTTTAAATATGAACATGAACATAACATTCACAGAAAAAAAAAGCCACAAACATTGCCACAACATGAATATAGCAACAAACGCAAACAACTACGAATAATACAAACATGACTCCAAACACCAACACCACAAACATCAATACACATGAACAAAATTTTCAATCTTCGAACTTGTACTGAATCGTTAATACCACGCCGCAACCACTGTCAAACATTTCTAAGATGATTTTCTAGGCTTCACCATCATACGCATAATCTTTAAACTTTATGTCGACAACGATCAAAATGCTTCACCATACAAGGAATAAACTACACATTCCTTCATGTCAGGACTAAACAAGTTAAGGAGGTCAGAATGGGAGATTCATCAAGTGATATATATATATATACTTTGGACAACTTTTAACGATATGGTGACAAGTCACTTGCACACATCTTCAACAATCTCCCCATCACAAGTGACTCTATTACACATGGTCACAACATTCCCCACTGAGTGAAAGCCTCGACGCATTAGAAGCATACTCCATTATGAGCATGCACACATACATACCACTATGAGTGAAAGCCTCGACGCATTAGAAGCATACTCCACTATGAGCATACACACATACATACACCAAGAGCAAAACACTATTTATATCCCATTTTTCAATCATGTTGGTGGAGCAACACATGATTATCAACATTTCGTATCGTCAAATGAGTGTCAAACTCTAGCACAGTAGCATTATTCCCAGTTGAATCATCAACCTTCATACCACTTGTTAGGGAAGTCAGAACAAAGAGATTCATCAATAAATATATTACATATGGGCATGGCCTAACACATGTACCCAAAAACTTAAATCAATGGGATAAGAGACCATCATTGTGTGTGTGTGTGTGTGTGTGTGTGTGTGTGTGTGTGTGTGTGTCACTTTGAACAATTTTTAATTATAGAAAACAAGCCACTTGCATAGATTCTCAACACTCAGGCTTTAAAATAATATTATATGAAATAGAAAATCATAAGTTTCTACCATAGTCGTCATCTATCTTCCATATCTTTCAAATAAGTCCATCTAACCTTAGTTGAGTCTAGATGATTTTCTGGTTAGATTTTGTCACCCTTCCTTATTTTATATGTTATTTATTTAGATAATCAACTTCTTTAGTAGAGTTTTTCTTTGTTTTTGTCAGATTCAATTTCCTTCTGTCTATTAGATAGGGCAAATTGAAAAGGCGATAACAGGGAGTTCTACTTGATCGGATCAGCCAATCTTCTTTCTTATAGTAGATATAAAGTATTAACATTCATTAGTTTGTTTGTTAGTCCAAGCATTATGCTTGTCCCTTATTTTTTGGAGTTTTTTCTACTAGTCTATAGATTCAAATATTGTATATTCTCATGTGTTCTTTACAGTTTTTCTATATATACAGTATTGCAGAAACACTATGAATGACATAAGTTGAGCCTGTTATTTCTGTAAAATTCAACGTTATATTTTATTGGTAAATGCCGTATGACATATAGTTAATTGAAAAGAAATTTTATAAAAAAATATTATATGAAATAGAAATTTCTATTCTTTCTATTTCTAATAAATATGAATTGGGGTTGGATTTATTATTCAATAATTTTCTTCACTAGAAGAGAAATGAACATGAACAACTGAAAGATGCCACTGAATTTTAGTCAACATGGTTCAATCGCATATCAGTTGTACACTTGTAGGTCAATGACTGATGTGTGACTTAAATTTTCAGTATCATAAATTAAAGTATTTTTTAATGAAGTCACTTTTTAGTTGTTCTGAATAAAGTATTATCCCTATCAGCCATTTTTTTGTTGCACAAAAAACATCAAACATTTGTATTAGTATATAAGTGTTTATGTAAATTAATGTATATATGTATGTATGTATGGTGTTGCGAGATAGAAGTTTATAAAAAATATTCTCAACCTTAACTTCAATCTCACCCGCAAGTGTTCAGTGTCAATTATAGTAGTGGTGAGTCAAATCTTGATCTCACAGAAAATTGTATGGCAAAAAATTCTATTAAATACCAAGTACGATAACCTCACTTTAGCTAGAGCCAACAAACCATGGAAATAAGGAATAAGAAGCTAAATTACTAACATTGTGAATCCCCCAGCCACCAAACCTAACAAACATAACAACCATCCTAAACATATATTTACAAAGTTTCTAAAGAATTCAAACTAAATAGGCTGCTATATATACATAGTTTTGACACAAGTATCTATCTAACCCAAATCATGCTTCATGAAAGCTATAGGCTGGAAAACTCTACAATATCAACCATCATCTCTCAAAGATAGGGCCAATTAGCTATTAGAACCCCGTTAAACATTCTCATGCTAACCAATTGTTTTAGAAACCATTAAGCTCAATTTTTCCTCTAAGGCCTCATAAGAATGATAGTTCTCTTGAATCTACTTATTACCTATGCTCTATTAGCCCTCTTTCAACCTTGAAAATTTCTCTTAAGCCTTTCCAAGTCTAGCAAATTGTTTAACACAGGTGGCCAACAAATGAAGAATATATTCATGCATAAGCTAAAAGAGCCAACAAATTAAATTGTGGAAATAATCAATGGATTATGTATTTACAAGCATCAAATCATCCTAAATGGTCTACAACATCCATAAAACCTTCATCAAATCAGTCTCCTAGCTCTCTAATCCATGAAAACCCTAAGATAACTAGCCAAAAATGAGTCTTGAGGGTTTAGGGTAAAAAAAATATCCTCTCCCATAACTTTTTCTTGAGGATTTTTATAAACAAAATAGGCCTTGACGACACGGCACCATTTTTGCCAACGCGTTGCCAAAACTTAACAGCATGGATACTTTTTAGTATGCTAATCATAACTTTGCGCATAGGTGTCCAATTGAGATGATTCAATAATCTACTCGAAGTTAAGAAGAAGGGCTACAACTTTTATTTTTTCACCTAAGCTTGAATTTGCAAAGAAAAGATCCAAAAATGGCTTGAAAGTTGCCCTTCTTCTGCTCCAGTTGTCTTCATTTGCAAAAACATAAGAATAACACAGAAGTACCCTAACTTTAGCAATTATTGCCATAAAGGACATTAAATGAGGATAAAATAATAGACATGTCATGCACTTAATACACCACTAAACTTATTATTTTGCTCGTCTTGAGCAAAGAAAAGAATAATGAATAACTAATGATGTAAAGATTGAACAAATGAATAAATCGACCTAACCTATCCTATCATATAAGTTCATTTAAATGTATAATTTATGCTAACAATACAAACATATAAAATAAACAATGAAGAATAATTACCTACACTACACTAACTATGTATCTAATTACAAAAGTTACTTGCATTAGTCATAATGGATGTCAAGTCTCAAGAATCAAAACAATACAATGATCATAGTGATTCTTCTATATTTTTTATTTGTACTTTCAACTCAATCATTTTCTTGCTAATTTCATAGTTTCTCACGTGAAAATGTGTGCTCGACCCAATCTAA
This sequence comes from Aquilaria sinensis, assembly GCA_005392925.1. Taxonomy (NCBI): domain Eukaryota; kingdom Viridiplantae; phylum Streptophyta; class Magnoliopsida; order Malvales; family Thymelaeaceae; genus Aquilaria; species Aquilaria sinensis. The sequence continues at coordinate 138,061 of SMDT01002502.1, forward strand.
TTAGACTAGTGTTACTCAAAATCAGTAAATGTTAAAATGCTAATAAATGCACTACCTCACATTAAGATTACCATTAAGTACTCTAACTCTAAAATTTATTTTTCATATGAATTAAAAAGTGAGAGAACTTAACAAATGGAGTCAGAGGGGGTCTTTTCCCCATTTCATAACTTCCTTCACTTCAATTACTTTTTTTTCTTTTTTTTTCTTTTTCTTTTGAATAAAATTTTCAATTATTGATCTTCTTTGAGTTGTTGCTCACTATTTTATGTGAAAGTCGATTCTTGCTTTAGGATAAAACTCCTGGTTACTAAGTAAGTACATACTCAAAGTGCTTTGCATAATCTTATCTCAAGTCACTATTTTACGTGAAGATCGATTCTTGCCTAATAAGAAGATCCCCAGTTACTAAGTGAGTTGAAACATTATAGTAGAGAATAAAATGAATTAATATTTTAAACACATTATTTAACTAATTAATTAATTAAGGCTTCAAATGAGTCCACAAGGAAAGTGTCAATACTTACTTTAAGTAATAACCAAATAAATACTAGAGAAAACAAAGTTCTATTGTCCAATGATTAACAAATACTTCATTCGAATCAACTACTGAGCTAAGCATATTGGTATTGTGTAAAATATATAGTGGGAGAAAATGAACTTAACAGGACCTCAAATTGAGTAAATCATCAATGATAAAAAACATCCAAGAATCACAATAATCAAAGCATAGTAATACATAGAATCTTCTCTCATTGGCTTGAACTCAAATATAGCTAGATGCAACTTAAATGAATAAATAATGAAAAAGTTATCTATCTATTATCTACAAACAATCAAAATAAAAAATAAAATAAAAATTAACAAAATTACCCAAAAAATTTAACTCACTACAAAAAATGTAGCTAAACTATAACTACCTAAAACCTATTCAAACTACATAAAGAAAAGTAAGAACAAACAAATTAACAAAATCTTCAAGTAGGATTCCCTTTCCCAAACTTAAAATAAACATTGTTCTTAATGTTTATATATAAAGAAGAGAAATAAAAATCTCATGCAGGAGGCGAGGTAGTCTCGTATTCGACTACTTCTCCAAACTTGTGGTAATGGTGGTAGAATGATGATGGAGGTGGTAAGTAGCTCCATGGACTCTGGTGGAAAAGCATGATGGTGGGTGAAATGCCTCCTCAATGACTTCTATGTAGATTTTAACCTACAAAGAAAATCAAGAGAAAAAAAAATACTCGAAGTATAGGTAAATTCCTTAAAAAAACTCAATCCATGTTAATCCATTAGGAACTCATGCCACATTATGGCAATAACATATCTCCAATCATCCATATTCAATGAACAAAGCATAAAGATACCAATAAAGATAAATGTTGATATTCTTCATATCCAAATGCTAGTCCAACCTAAAGGCAATCACACAACGTCACTTTACTCTTCCTACAATTCATAACACCAAACCATGCATATTCATATAAATCAAGAAATAAAAACCAAGATAACTCTTCTACCATACAAGTTATATCCATCCAACAAGCAAGAATCCATCTTCACATTCCATAAAAATAAAAAATCACAATCCAAGCTTAAACGTCTCAAATCATGGATTTGAAGAAATCTCTATGAGGCATGAGTTGAAACACTTACCAAGATGGTTTTCAAAGAAAAGAGCCAAAAACTTGATGCATGTAATGCAAGGAATAAAGCTTTGGTTAATTGGAAAGAAAACAAGTTGTGTATGTAACATTGAGTTGTTCCACCATTTGCATTACAATTTAAGAAAAGTAATCAATAATTATAGCTTACACTACTAAAAAAAAAAAAAGAATATATACAAACATTAAACATAACTATAGTCTAAAGCAAAATCATTATAAGGATATTAATGGAATTTTTTAACAACTTCCTGGCAACGGCGCCAAAAACATTTTTGCGAGATAGAAATTTATAAAAAACCTTTTCAACCTTAACTCCAATCTCACCCACAAGTGTACGGTGTCAATTATAGTAGTGGTAAGTCAGAAGTTGATTCCACAAGGAATTATATGAAAAAGAATTCTATCAAATACTAAGTATGATAACCTTACTTTTGCTAGAGCAAACAAACCATGGAAATAACGAATAAAAAGCTAAATGACCAAAATTATGGATCATTCAACCGCCTAACTAAACAAGCATAGCAATTATCTTAAACACATATTTACAAGGTTTCTAAAAAATTTAAATCAAATAGACTACTACATAGACATAGCTTTGACACAAGTACCTACCTAACCCCAATCATACTTCCTAAAAGTTGCAGGCTAGAAAACTCTACAGTATCAACCATTATCTCCCAGGATAAAGCCAATTAGCTCCTTAGAACTCCGTTAGACATTCTTATGCTAACCAATTATCTTATAAACCATTAAGCTTAAGTTTTCTTTTAAGGCCTCATAAGAATGATAGTTCTCTCAAATCTACCAATTACCCTCGCTTTATTAGCCCTCTTCCAACTTGGAAATCTCTTTTGAGTATTTCCTAAGTCTAGCAAGTTGTTCAACACAGGTGGCCAATAACTAAAGAACACATTCAAACATAAGCTAAAAAAGCCAACAAATCATGGAAATAATCAATAGGTTATATATTTACAAGCATCAAATCATCCCAAATGGTTTACAACATCCATAAAATCTCCAGTACATCAGCCTCCTAACTCCCTAATCCATGAAAAACCTGAAAAAACTAGCCAAAAAATTAATCTAAAGGGTTTGGGGTCGAAGGAAATCCTTTTTCACAACTTTTCACCACGGATTTTTATAAACAAAGCAAGTTTCGGCGACAAGACGCCACTCCTAGTAACGCGTCATCAAGACTCGACATGAAAGATACTCTTCAATATTTTGACCATAACTTTGTGTACAGATGTCCGATTAATGAGATTCAATAACTCACTCAAAGCTAAGAAGAAATGCTACAACTTTTATTCTTTTACCTAAGTTTGAATTTGTCAAGAAAAGATCCAAACATGGATTGAAAATTACCCTTCTTCTGCTCCAGTTGTCTTCACCTAAGAATAACACTAGTAATTATTTCCATAGAGTATATCAAATGATGATAAAATGATAGATATATCACACCCATAGTATTTGGGAACATTTGAAAATAAAGTGACTGAATTCATTACAATGGATGATTGAAATCATTGTAAGGAATGACTGAATTCATTGCTAGATGCGTCTGATTTTTTTTTGTTTTGCAACTGAATTCAAAATGGTGCGATTGAATTTCAATTGCTCTATTTGAATTTGAATTTCAAAGAAGTGTGACTGAAATTTTCAGTTACATGCTTTATGTGACTAACTTCCATTCGTAACATAGTGGCATATTTGTCACAAGTTAGTCGCATGCTGGTGGTGCGACTGAATATTAGTGGCACATCAGTCAAATGTCTCCCAGAATTCTATAAATCATACCCTTTCTTCATTCGGCAGAACCCTTTACACTCAACAATTCTTTTCTCTCCTTCTTTGTTGGTTCTTGCTCCTTGTTCCTAGCTCTTCCTCCTGCCGCTCAAGTTTGTCAATTTGGGGGAACATTATTAGTTTTCTAGCCATACATTTTCTTATTTTGGTATGTTTTCACCCTTTTTTCCTTGATTTTTTATCTTTATTTTTTAATCTTAAGCTTGTTCTTTAGGTTTAAATTTTATATGGCATTTGATGTTAAGTTTGCTAGTACCTGAGGCACAAAAGTTTCCGACTTACCGTCCGACTCAAAGGGAACAACACACTTAGAATTGTGCAGCCCATCAGAGTGATGCTTAGGCTAATCAGGACGTCAACGATGCACTTCTCTGATGAGTTTAGCTATGTTGTTATCCAGGTTTTATGATAATTAAGTGTATTTAAGTGACATTTTATATTATAATAATTAGTATTCAATCATTGTTTTTAATAAGTGACAATATTAATTATTATAATAATCATCATAATAATTATAAAAATTATATGTTTTTGATTATTATACTAATTATAAACAATTATTAATAATTATAGTAATTGTTTTTTTTCATCCAAATAGATTTTGAATTAAATTAAAAAAAAAGTCAGCTGAGTAACTGATTTGTTCAGTCACACATGAACGGCTGACAAGTTTAGTCGCATAATGTTTTGTGTTAGGAATGGAGAGATTGACTACTTGAGTCGCACTTGGTGGAGCGACTATAGGTTTCGGTCATACTATGCGACTGAATATTACTATTTTTTCAGTTACTTTAGCACTCCCACCTTGTAGTGCTTTTTTCTTGTAGTTGTAGGACTTTATCGAGAATTAAAAGAGAAAACAATCCTGTACGTTGGGGAAAAAAACTAACTCTGTTTGAATGCTTGTTGTTAATTGACAAGAACAGATTAACTTAAAGTCAATCTTTTATTTTTTTTTTTTTAGTTTTATAGGTAATATTTTTATTTTTATAGATAGTCTTGTTCGGGCATTTGATGCCTAATTGGTTTTAGTGCTGTTTGGTTATTGTTGATTTGGTTTAGGTACTCTAGATTTATTCTATCTCACTTCAAACATTCGACTTAATTCGATTTTCTTCCATTCATTTGGTATCACAAAAACGATTAATTTTTTTGTAACTAGTTTTATATTTTTGTTGTTTCTTAGAGTTTTATACTGTTATATATTGTCATTAATTTATAAGATGTTGTTTGATTCACTTTTAATTGGAATGAAATATAGTTTATAAAAAAACTAGCTAATGAGATACTGAATTGTCGACCGTTTTCAAATTTCAATGTCTGTGTAGTAGTAAACTTAGCTATATATACCAAATTCATGAAAATAATTTATGAGAGATGAAAAGTAGTGAATAGTTCATTTTGGTTTGAGGTATTCTCATCCAATAGTTTATGGTTCTAACCAGCTCTTCAATTCAATATAATATATATATAGTTGATTCCTAAATGAGTATTCCGAGCCGCTCATTGGCAGGATGACTAATAGCTTGCTTGCATATGAGCTATATTATTATCAACACAACCAACAACAATCTACTTACAAATTATCAAAATATTGATGATTCCGCAATATTGGAAATGCTAATTAAAGCCTATATGATCCCCCTTTTAATTGACTTTACGTGAAGCTTGACGGGATCATCTAGAACTATAGGTGAGTTTTTTTTCCTTAAAAAAAATAGTTTATAAGTTCTGACCGGATCAGCAACATATTTAAAGAGGCCAGAGATGGAGGAAATCTCGTGCCACGACACAAGAACTGAATTATACTATGTTAAGTTTTCCAACGGTCAAACCACAAGTTTATGTAACTTTTTTCAAAATAAATCGGTCAGTGGCATTAATGCATATAAAAGTAAAGAACAAAAGTCAACCAATCCGAAAAATGATGAACCAAAATGAACGTTCCCTGTGAGCATGTAGGGCACTCTAGCAAGACAGTGAGCAACCATATTGCCTCTTCTTTCCTATAAGTGAACATGATAACTATCCGGCTTAAACAAATAACAGAAATTAAAGGCTACGAGTCCGACTTCAGAATAATCTCCCTATGTCCGTATGAGTATATGTGTCATTAAGTTAATATAAACACGAGAATTTTAACAACCGTTTACAATCTCACAAACTTAAAAAATACAAATATTTAAGCATATTTCCGATCCGAGAAAATAGTCCAACTAGAATTACATGCATGCATGCATTTATATAAAAGAAGATATAGTTTTCTTGAAATAATTGTTTTCAAAATGATGGACTTTCATATATATTGAAAACACTGATCTGTCTTTCATATAGTAGCGAGCTCTTTGAATCTTATATTGTAATGGTTGTTTTTGTGATTGATATATAAAGTGGGTGGTTGAATATTTGGGAAATGGTATAATTATATAAAAAGTATACTAAAATACTTTGATTCTCATTACCTAATTCTTTTAGGTAAAATGTCTATAAACGTACGTATGCTTAATTAGCATAAGAAGCATATCTTAACAACTTCAATGGAAATTGCTAATATAGTGAAATTTTATAGAAGAATTTTATGTAATCCTACATGCATGTTAGTACTCGACATAGTATTGGAAAATTAACAAGCTTCATTTGTTTTTTAAATGCTAGTTAAAATATAATACAAAATATTTTTTAAGAAATATATTTGTATAAATTTCGGCATGTCTATCATCGTCAACTTTAATAGAATTAATATACATGAAACCCTATAAGGGAAAATACATAAACTCCCCTATACTTTGCCTTAACCCACTATTTGTCTCTTTTAACTTATATAAACTTCTAACACTCTAATTTAAACTATATCTAGTAATTATGTTTCAACAATTCCAAGCTGTCCAATATTTTCTTTATAGTTATCTAACATTTTAAAAATATTTTTTTAGATTTACATAAAGAAAAAATTGATAATTTAAAATATTTATTAAATGTAAATTAAAAATATTTGAGAGATTTAAATTGTTGAAAAAGATGGATATCATATAATATAAATTAAGATTTCCAAAATTATTGTTGAACTGCTTAAAAGAAATAAAAGATAAAATATAGTTTTTTTTTAAATTTTGAGGTAAAATGTATGTTAGGTCAAAATATAAGCAGTTATTGTGAGTTCACAACTTATAAAGAGTTGTACTTTATCTCATTGCCCGTAACCTCATTTGCCATTTTTGGTTAGATTTAGACTTTGGTTCGAATTTGACTAATGCTTTTTTATTCTTTTTATTGCTTAATTGACCTTATTTGACAATATCTATTAGATTTATACTACGAATGCAATCTCATTCAATTTTTGGTATTTGAATGTGATTCGAGATTCTCATAAAATAAATCTTCAATTAGAGTTAGGCAATATTGGATCTAAATTTTCTCTTGCATTCACTAAAATCTTTGGTCTTACTGAGGTGTCTCGATGCTTGATAACAGAAATTGAGGTGATTATATAGAATAAACGCAGTCTTTACTTTTTTATGTTATATAGGTAGTTGTTTTGTTTTTATCAATATTTTTTTTTTGGACTTTAATGTCTGGTTGATTTCAACACTATCCGGTAATTATCAACTTTATTTGAACTTTATTTCAATTATTTATGAGTTTTTTATTTTAGATTTATACTGACTTATAAGAAAAATTCGGTTTAATCAAAATTTTATTTTTTCTTTTACTATCGTAGGAAAAAGTAATATTTTAGTAGCAAGTTTTATGTTCTTAAAGTCTTCAGCCATAGTTGATTTGTAAAATAATGTTAGAGCCACTTCTAGTCATTGCGAAGTATCTTGCGTGGGAAAAAAAAAAAAAAAAGGAAAAGAACTGAACTACGTGCTAAACAATACCAGAAAATTATCCTTTTCTTTACCCTATTCCAAGGAATAAATTAAAAATGAAGAATGGATAAATAAAGTGCAAAAAGAAAATGATGAGAATTGCAAAAAGAAAAGGTCAGTGGAGGAGTTACGGAGTCTTGAAGTATCATCGTGCATGCATTTTTTTGTCAAGCAACCCAACTCTTTCTCTCTCTTCCTCTCTGTTTCTCTTCTGCATGCACACGATCCCTTCTTCCAACAACAACTCGCTCGACTCGCCGATTTGACTCTGTCTTCAAACCACGATCTTACGCTTTCTCGATCTGCTGCTTGCTTAATTTCACCCCAAAATCTCCCTCAAAGTCTCTCCGCCGCAGCTCTTATTTGCAGATATTAAAAAAGTCGGATCCTTTTCTCTCCTCCCTGATTATGGAGTTATTCAAACCAAGCAGAGGAACCTGCTTTTCTACTTGAACAGGCAGAGCTCCAAGGTTGGTTCTTTTGCCTCCTATCTTTATCGTTATTCAGATTTTGACTTACTCGTTGACCAATTTTGAATCTTTCCCGGGTTTTGCTACATGGGTTGTCGTCTTTTTCGGTCAGGACTTTCTGGAGATTTTACCCTTTACGATTTGGTTTCTATTTGTAGAGTTCGTGGGAAATATAATTCAGAGCATGGCGGCTATGACTTGCATGAATGCACTTTGTGGGTCGTCCACGTCGATTGATTGGAGAAAAGGGTGGCCTCTGCGATCTGGAGGTTTTGCAAATCTCTGTGATAAATGCGGGTAATAGAACAACTCTGGTTAAACTTCTAATTAATTTTTTCCACTTATTGAACGTGTTTCACATATTAATTGGATTTGAAACTTTGAGCTGACTGGTGAAGTCAATCTGTGGTTTTTTATCGTTCTTCAAATTTGTGTCGTTCATCACCTTCGATGGAGCGATCATAACTCCTTTTGTTAGGAGTTAACTAGAAATATGGATATTCGTATACAAATTTCTATGTTTTTTTGACTTGTGGAACCTTTCATAAAAATTTATGTTTTTTTTTTAATTTTATTGTAGTGGATCATTTGATGGAGATACAAGTAAATTATTTGTGATTTCTTATCTTGATTCTGAGACTGTTAACAGAGATAGTCTACAATCTATTAACAAATTTCATCTATCAATCTACCAACTTTCCCTTGTCAATGAGCTGCAAAATTTATTAGTGTAACTCTTAGACTGTCTTTACTCCAGGTCTGCATATGAGCAGTCAATATTCTGCGATCTGTTCCATGCCAAAGATTCTGGTTGGAGGGAGTGTGCTTCTTGTGGCAAGGTGAGTTGATCGTCTATAGAAGGTGCATTCTTTCTACCTTCGTAATTTACTCTCCATGTGATGACAGCCAGATAATTCAAGAACGGATTATAATTTCAGCTTTCCTTTTTGGCAGCGTGTACATTGTGGATGCATCAGTTCAGCGATTTTCATTGAACTCCTTGATAGTGGGGGTGTAAACTGTATAAGCTGCTCAAAAAAGTCAGGACTCGGCACAGTAAGATCATATACATATTATATTCGGCCATGTCCCCATTGTCTTAATGTCATTCTACAAAATGTTGATCTCATGCTGAGTTGTGCATGCCTGAATTGTTGCTTCAAGTTTATGTTGATAGTTAGTAAGTCTAATTGCTTTCAAATCCCTCTGCTTCATGATCTCATTTTACTCACCAAGTTCTTTCTTGCTGCACCAATTTCAGGCAGTTTATTTCAATTAATTAAGTCAACTGGAGTTAACGTTTTAGAGTTTGTCTTACCTTTGCGGATTTCTGTATGTAAAATTATTGTATCAGATCTAAAACACTAGTCGACTTCAGAATACCAGTTGAAATTTTCTCACGGTAGAGATGGTAAAAGTGGACTTGTAATATATATAGGATATGAACATGTTTAGGGGATAAATATGGTTGGTGATCATATCAAACGATGACATGACCTGTTTATCTTTTCATGCCTGTGGCTCTTTCTCTTGTTTTTAGCTCCTGCTGGTGACTTTATTCTGATTGTACATCACCTTTGAAACATGATTAATACAGATGAGTGAAGAGAGAAAACCCAATGGTTTTGTAATGCCACTGGTTGATCATGCCTGTCAACCGCACTCCACTTCCTCTGACAACCAATTAAGTGGTGGGAGCCTAGAAAATAGAAAATTCATGCAGTCGAGCAGTAATGCTGAGAGCATTGGTCTAAGGCACTTGGTCCAGTTTCAAAACAGTGGCTTAGGTGCAACTTTTGGTCCAACAAAACAGGAGGAAGTTGTGCATCCTGCAAGAGAAACTGAGAACACATGCTTCTCGAGTTTTAACCAGGCAAACGGTTCAGGTCCAGCTGTGAAACCTGACATTTGCAAAGAAAACATTTATGAGTCTCTCTCACAGACAAACTTGAGTATTTCTTTGGGTGGTCCTTTTAGCACCCCAAGCTCCTTTCCTGGTTCTTTTGTTGAAGAAAAGGGTAAGATATCTGCTGTCCTCCAACAAGCATCCAAATCTCGCCAGCTTCTTCCAAAACCTCCCAAGTCGGCTTTGGAGGGAAATTCAGGCATGGCACCTCAAATACGTGTTGCTCGGCCGCCAGCAGAAGGACGTGGGCGTAATCAGTTGCTTCCTCGATATTGGCCCAGGATTACTGACCAAGAACTCCAACAAATTTCTGGAGAGTATCCATCATTCCAATATTATTGTTAAACATCTCTTTGCTTCTATTCATAAGTAGGACCATGCATATGGTACAACAATGCATATTTCTTACTTAACGAATGAGTTGGGAGATTCCTTGACCTGTTATCTTGAAGTTCAAACTCTACAATTGTTCCTTTATTTGAAAAGGTGCTGAGTGCAAGTGATGCTGGTCGTATTGGACGTTTGGTTCTGCCAAAAGCATGTGCTGAAGTAAGCTTCTTTTGAAATTATCTTAGGTTTGTAAATGAATTTAGTTTATAACTATTTGAGAACCTTAATCTTCATTAGAATAGTGAAATGACAGAAACGATGTCACAGGCATATTTCCCTCCTATATCTCAACCAGAGGGTCTTCCTCTAAGGATTCAAGATGTAAAGGGAAAGGAATGGGTGTTTCAATTCAGATTCTGGCCAAACAATAATAGTAGAATGTATGTCTTGGAGGGAGTTACCCCTTGCATACAGTCAATGCAGTTGCAAGCTGGAGATACTGGTATGCTTAATTTGGTGGTTTTGGTGCAACAATTTTAGCTTATTATAACCTATGGTATATTAATCAATATTCTAGTCTTAATCTGCATAATTATCTAGCATTTCTAAGTAGCCTTTTCACGTGTTCACATTTTCTGCAGTCACATTCAGCAGGATGGATCCAGAAGGAAAACTTGTTATGGGGTTTCGTAAAGCAACAAATGCCATTACAGTTCAGGTAATAAGATAGCATGCTTTTGTAGTAGCAAAAGTTGATCATTTATTATTAATTGCAAACTGTTAAAAAACAGGAGGCACAGCCATCTGCCTTTGCTAATGGCAATCTTTCAAGTGAAAGTTTCTTTTCGGGTGTTTTTGAGAAACTACCTATAATAAGTGGTTACTCTGGCCTTCTCCAGTCACTTAAGGGAAGCTCTGATCCCCACTTGAACACACTATCCAAACATTTGAATTCAGCTCGTGCTGACATAAGCTGGTGTAGATCCGACAAGCATGATGACAGAAAGGAGGGCTTGTTGCTAGCATCTTCAGTGAATTCAGAAAGGAAAAGAACTAGAAATATTGGGTCAAAAAGTAAAAGATTGATCATGGACAATATTGATGCTTTGGAGCTGAAACTTACATGGGAAGAAGCACAGGATATGCTCCGGCCTCCACCAAGTGTCAAGCCAAGCATAGTCAAAATTGAGGATCATGATTTTGAGGAATATGAAGTGAGTAGATCCAATGAAATGTTTTTGTTACTACAATGCATATGTTGACTGTTTGAATACCTTTATCTCTAGTTGAATAAACAAGACAATCTAATAGATTAGCTCTCATTCCATGCAATAGCAGCATCGAGTTAGCAACATCTTAACAGTCTGTAGATAGATTTTTTTACCCCTTTTTTAGCTACTTATACATTTTTGTTATTCAGGAGCCACCTGTTTTTGGGAAGAGAAGCATTTTTTTAGTCCGTTCAACTGGGTAAGCATTTGTATTAGCTATTTATTATTGCATTTAGTTAGCAACGGTTGTGCTGAAAATCTAACCAAATTCTGGAGCATAAATATCATAGATACTTTCTCCATGGAAGGTACAAAGCTTTCAGGCTGCTTTCTAATATTTCTCCTGTCTATGACTGTAATGGCAGCCAAAAATTAATAAAAATCTCTGATCGTTATACATGCAGAGTAATGCCAGAGATGTTGCCCAAGTGCTCATTGTTTTCTGAATAACAGTTTAATGAGAAAGGGCAATGCAACTGTTTTCCTTGGCATGTCTTAATTAACATGACGTTTTGTATTCTAAAATAAGTCTCTGCTAAGGTAGATAATAGAGGAATAAATTACAACTAAAATCATAAGGCAAACCCGTATGTTAAAAGTAAAAGCCATTAATATGTAGATGCTTGTGAAGTTGCTATCTCTTTCCATAAAAAATTCCACCTTTGGTGAATGTATTTTTTTTTTTTTCACTTATCTTCATGGGTCAAAGTACAACAGTTTTAAAATTCACCTATTTAAATAAAATCATTCGCTTAACTGCATTTAATATAGGATTAAAACATATCTATGGACTCATACAAAAGGCAACCCTGAGAATTTTACAGTGTTGTGTATGGCAACATGTTTATTTACTTATTTATTTTTCAAGCTTCTTTTGAGTATGATACTAAAAAAACCTCTTTAGTAATACCTATAAAGTTCATAGATGCTAATAAATCTCGAAATGGTTAAAACTGACTAGCAGAATTTCTAACTTTCAATAGTTCGTTGTAATTTTTTAGTAAAACTTGCATTTATTTGAATACCTTTATATCTATGGTGTAGGTGTACAAAAACAAGCCTTTTTTGTCTCGCAAAAGTACTAGTTTTACTATAATGAATAAAAACTTTAAAGATATATTGAGACTTTACAGCTAAGAATCGTTCTATTCACTTCCTTTTATTTTCTCTCACAATGCTTAATATGTATATTAATACAGTAGCAAAAAAAGAATCAACTTTTCATTTCTTAGAAGGTTATTTCAATTATGTGAACAAAATCTAACAGTGACAATATTAGAAAACAATCTCGTATCATACAAAGTCGTATGTACTATACTGATGTTACATTAAAGATACACGATACTTATTCATGTTCATAAAGTATTGTTGGTTCTGAACTAAAATGATATATTAATAAAAGTAATAGATCTTAAACTAATTATGTATTTCAGCCAAAAAAATTATGTGTACAGTCAAAGAAGCACTTGTGACATATGTACCTTAAGAACTAGTGAATATGTGTACAAATATTCTTCTTCTGAATTGTGTGACCTCTCCTTGTATCAGTTTTCTCGTGTTATGAGTTGGAAGGGAGATGCAGTAGACCCTGTAGGGTTGGAAGGAAGATGAAATGGTTTCTAAAATGATACGGGATACACAAAAAAAGATCGTTGATTATTCATTGGTTAAACACTCACTTGCCTGTTGCAAGGTTTTACTTCTATTGTTAGAAACATTTAGTACTGTTGAATGAATATTGAATTTTTCTAGTTCTAGACTGGATTTTCTACATATTGAACCTAGGGATAAAAGCTCATGTCTTGTGTTAGAAATTGCGTGGTCATCTATCCATCCATTCTCTGTTGCTTAATTGACCACATGATATTATCTTCTATTTCAATTCACAGGGAACAAGAGCAATGGGTTCAATGTGATAGTTGCTCTAAATGGCGAAAACTGCCTGTTGATGCCCTTCTTCCTCCTAATTGGACATGTGCTGAAAATACATGGGATCAAACCAGGTCAGAAACATTTTATCTGTAATTTTTAACTCTCTTCAGTCTCTTCCTTGTTTGAGAATTTGATAATAAATTATAGTTTATCACAATACAAGCTTTTTGAGGTCCAGTTTTTAATCGGTTTGCTGAAGAATACCCTTGGGACATGTTTACTTGACCTCATTGCATTGAATTACAATTTCCTGAGAGTTTCTAATACTAAAAGAAAGCTTCAAGAAGTTGCAATTGACTGCAGCACACTCTAGTTATCACTGCTTCAGGTGTCTTTTCTTTTTGGGATAGGGCCACACATATTTTTTCAGGTGCATCAAGGATAAATTTTCAGGCAATTGCTTTCAGGGGATTCATATCATTTGTGTTTCTATATTGATATGTATCATGTCTAATCTTCCATTTCTTCGATCTTATGTTGTCAGGTCCTCTTGTTCTAGTCCTGATGAACTGACACCAAAAGAAGTAGAAAACCTCCTAAGACAAAATAGAGGTGAGCCGATTTCCTGTGCACTTCATTATGAAGTCATTTGTTGTTCAATCAGAGATGGATCATAGAACAAAGCACATTTTGTCAAAATGGTCTTTTGGGATAGGAAATGGTTGGTCTATGCTGTTCCATTTCTTCCGTTATTTTTCTAAGGATAAAACCCTAGTAATGCCTATAGATGCCCATGACAAGACAATAAGTCAGTGAGCTTTTATAACGAAGTAGCAAGTGCAAAGGACTGCTACGTCTTATATTTTGTGTACAGCCTTTCCATAATTACGGAAGCTTATATGCTATGCAGAGTTCAAGAGGAGGAAAATGATTGGGTATGAGAAGTCCACCCAGGAACAAGAATCCTCCGGCCTTGATGCCTTGGCTAGTGCTGCCATGATTGGGGATAAGGATGATAACCCGGAAACCACATCAGTCGCAGCTACAACAAAGCACCCAAGGCATCGTCCTGGTTGCTCATGCATTGTGTGCATCCAGCCTCCAAGTGGGAAGGGAAAGCACAAACCTACATGCACATGTATTGTGTGCATGACTGTCAAACGTCGTTTCAAAACGCTCATGATGAGGAAGAAAAAGCGTCAATCTGAGTCTGAAGCAGAGGCCGCTGCCAGGAATCATCAAACGTGGGGTCCTAGAGAGGAAGCGGAAGTAGAAGTAGACAGTAGCTCAAAACCTACGTCATCTCATTTTGATCCTTCAGAAAATGAAGCGAAGTTGGGAAATGAATTAGAGTCCAAGAGCCCAAGCAACAACCTGTCAAACAATATAGCCGAAGCTAGCAAGGGAGAAATAGATTTGAATACTGATCCTGACCGTGAAGACAGCTCACTGGCTGGCGGAGTAAACCGTGTGAGCATGGTGAATCTTCTTCAAGTTGCCGGCCTTCCCTTGGAAACATATCTAAAGGAGAATGGCCTATCAAGTTTGGCAACTGACCAGCAAGCTAGTTCTGCTTCACATGCCCAGCCTCCACAGGCTGACAACGAGGAGCCTGATAATGGATCTGCCTCTGAGGAGCACGAGAGTGTAGAAGAAGAAAATTGCGACACAGAGATGGATAAAATTCAAGATGATGGTACATGAGGCCCGTTTCCTTTTTCTTTTCTTTTCTTTATTTTCTTTTTCCTGTTTGCTGTTGCCAGGAGTTGATAGGTGTTCTATTTTTCATTTTTCTCTTTTAGGGGGTTCATCTGACGGTTGATCAGATGTCAGCAACATATTATACATGTAATATAGAAAAGCATGATTCTTGTAAGCACATATACATGAAGTCTTTAGTATTGAAATTATACCAAGTAGAGTTTGTGGGCTGTTGATTACTAGTTGATGCACCAAGAAATAGGCTCCTACTCCTTTGCATTATCCTTAGAGTGAATGATGTAGATGTACTTTTTTCAAAAAGAAGTGTTGGATTGCGCCCACCTATATATATATTTTTTTCTTTGATAATCAAAAGCAGGTACAAGTTATACAGGAAATGTATATATATACTAGTTAGTGAAGGCTATGAGTCCTGGCCTTGGCCAGAAACAAATGTTCCCAAAATCAGCTGGTAAAAGTATGGAGTCCTTGCTAGTGACTTCTAAGAACACTTCCTTTGCTCTTAGAAAGCAACCATTCCACGGGCATGATGTACTTTTACTGTTGGGATGCAATCACTTTCTTTGCTTCTAAGAAACAATTAACTGCTGACCGACACATTAGAGATCACGAGAACGCTTGCATCTCTAGACTTGCCTTCATGAGCGAAATAAATAGAACAGCCAAGGAAGTCCAAGTCTTCTTCATACTTATATCTAAAGTAAGGATGTTAAAGTTTCAAAAATCTGCAACTTCTATTGCATATACATCAGAGATCTAGCAAATCTTGGCTCATCTTTCTGAATACAAAAGAGGTTAAGACTACACAGTCAAGTGGAGAACGGTTTGATCAGTGAGTCGGTGTCCAGTAAGAGACCATCAAAAAATCTGCAGCACATAAGGTCAAAGAAATTCTATTTCACACTCGTTGGAAACCCTTTGAAATCCTGTTATCATCGTCTCATTCAGCTCTTGCTTTAAAGCATCACGAGAAAACTCGATCGACATCTTCTTCAGGACTTTCCCATTTCCTAACAAATACCTGACCACCTCAACTTCATCCTCGGAGCCCCATAGACCTACCATCTTGATTTCCTTGACGTGATATGACAAGCAGTGAGGGACATGTTTAGGAGCAATCCAATAAAAATCCATCTCCTGAACATATTCTCCATCATAATCATTTGCCAACATATCATTATAAATCCATATAGATTCCTGTAGAGGAAAATGAATAAGTTTGATTGCATAATCTCTAGGAACAACCGAGTGTACGTTTCATCACAGGAAAGGCTTACCTTCACCAAAACGAGCACTTCAAGCTCATTTGCACTTTCCAGAAAGTGTGGTAATAACTTCCATCCGAAGTAACTATCAATTCCCAATTGCAGATGCACCAAAAATGGAAACTTGGGCAGATTGTCCTTAAAAGCATAGCTGAGACACTTCAACGAACAAAAAAAATACATACAACAGTCAACACAAAGAACACTAGGATAAGCAGTCAAATGAGAAGAAAGAGATAAGCAAGGTAGTGAAATTACAGCAACTGTACAATCAGATAACACCAGAAACTTGGTCATCCTGATTCCTCTTACAATTCTGGCCGCACGGCTAGCTTCATATGAGGCAATCTCTTGACACTTAACCATAGTGACTCCAAAGTACACATTCGCTTCAACAAGTGATGGCATTTCATCCATCAGAAAGCTTGACAAGGACTCATCTATAATTTGCAGGGATTCAAGTTTCGGTGTTTGAATCACGAATTTATCTGTTGAGCAAAGTTCAAATTCTTCCACTACCCGTTCTATAGCCAGCTTCTTCAGACTAGGCACTGATATGTGGAAAATCATCCCAGCATCATCAGTAGCCTTCGGCTGCCAAACAAAAGACAGTTCCTCAAGAACAGGACAGTTGCAAAACAGGTTAGACAAAGATTCACAATCTGGAAGCTTGGCAGATACGCGAAGAATTTTGAGGCTGACAAAACACTCCACTGTGGTGGGAACATTAAGAACAAAATCACATCCCAAGTTGAGCACCTCCAATGACCTACAAGTTGAAATGCTACTCGGCAAATGTACTAGGTTTCTGCGTCCCGAACTGAGCAAGAGATCGAGCTCAGCAACATTGTGATCAACGGCATACTGAATGCAAGAATTGGCACATAGTAAATCAGTCCGCTCCAGGCCACGCCAGTTCAGCCTAAACCTCCCAATATTTTTTGATTTGAGAAGGCGAAGGACTTGGTACAGGAAACTCCGAAAAGATGACGAATCACAAGCCATTCCGTCCGACCGCGAACGCGTACAAACACTGAAGTCCAGATTATAGACCAAGGTCCAAAGATACCTCCATTTCTTGGACAACAAACTGGTTCGAACCGCCTCCTTGGTGGGGAGACGAGAAAGGATGCCACCAACAACATCGTCTGGTAGCTTGCTGAGGAAATCCTCTTGCTTTTGGGTCCTTCTACTGTGTTTCTCTGAATCCATTTGGACCATCACTCAGCCTCAGGCGCCCTGAAACGTGCAACGGTGCAAGTAGGGTTTACTGTCATGACGAGGGTTTAAGGGATATGAAGGGTTCACACAGTTTGATTTATGCCTTTCATACCGAAAAAGGTGAGAGCTTTAGGGATTCGATACGCACAAGTTAGCTCCTTGCAAAAGCATAAAATATTTACAGAGCATCGAAGGATCATATGTTCTAAGTTCGGTTAATTCCCAAGAAAGTGAAAACATGGTAATGGATAAAGAAAATCTACAAAATCTAATCGTTCCTTTTGAAAAGCAAAAGAAGAAAGTTGGTGCGAGGACTTGATTTACAAACAAACTGGAAAGCTTAAAATCGGTATCTTTGGTTCCCAAGAAAACAGGGGAAACATGAATGACAGAGAAAAGGCACACCTTAGCGTCATACGCATATCAACAGGTACTGAAATGGGTCTCCCTACAATCGGGATTCAAGAACCAATAAACAGGACACCAAAGAGAAGTCAGTTGAAGAACTCACCGATGAGAAATTCCTCAAGAAGGTGACCGGGAAAATCTTGCTCGAAGAACAGGAAATGAAACGACTCGCTCTTATATAGAGTGGCAGTGAGAACCAAAGAGTATGAAAAGACAAGAGAGAAGGAAGTGAGGACTCGGTTTAGGATTGCGTGAAAACGGAGGTTTTAGGCAGCGGCAGGGGAACGGCTAATGGCGCCGCGGGAAGAAGCCATCAATCATCCGCATTAAATGCTTCTCAGAGAGGAAGACAGTTACTAGATAGTTCTATGCTACCCACAATAATTATTGTAAAGTAGAACCAATTCGTTTTAACTTAATATTATTTTTATTTTTATTTAAAATTAATTTTATTTAAAATTTTATATTACTTAATATTTAGATGTAATAATTGATTGTAAAATTCTTATGGTATTTTTAATTTTTTATTTTCCTGATATTAAAAATAAAAATTTAAAATTATCATAAAAATTATATATTAATTAGATAAATTATTACACCTATATAACATTAATTTTTAAATAAAATTGATTCCAAACTATAAAAATATAAAAACGAAAACAAGTCTGACTTAAATAATCGAATTACTCTAGTTTTACTAATAAAGGACAAGTTTGTTTCGTGTTAACTTTGTTGTATTATTGTACATTATTTTTATATAAACCAATTATTTTTTAAATTTACCAATTTATCAAAACCTTAAATTTTAGGAAGTTCAAAAATAATTTTACAATATTTTTTAAAAAATTTAATATTTTTATTAAAATTTTCCCTTTTGTGTTATTTATGTTAAAAATTAAAAAAATATTAATTTTTCTCAAAAATAACTTGAAATAATTTTTTGAACTTCTTAAAATATAAAATTTCAATAATTGATAATTTGAGTGATTATTAAGAATAAACCACAATAAAACATTAAAATTAATGTAAAACGAGCTTGCCTTGAAAAAAACTATGACAGCGAATATATCATGCTGAGTTACGACAATCCTTTTTAAGATAAAATTCAAATTATAAATAATCTTATTTAAAAAAATTATTATTTTGAAGCTAAAATACATATTTTGACTACTAATTACATTTATTTTCATCGAAAAACAATGGTTTTGGAAGTTAAAACCCTTGGTTTCAATGGAAAACCAAGTTTAGAAGCTAAAACTCTTATATTGGATGGAAAACTATTGTCTAGAGGCCAAAATACACATTCCGACCACTAATTACACTTATTTCACCAAAAAAATTAGTTTATAAGAAGAAAAAACACTAGCTTTCAATGGAAAAACAAGTTTAAAAGCTAAAACTATTGTTTTCATCTAAAAAAATGGTCTTGAAAATAAAAAACCTGCTTTCAATGTAAAACACAAGTTTAGAATCTAAAACTCATGTTTTGAATAAAAAACTGTTATTCAGAAGCTAAAATATATACATGTTAATTATTAATTGCACCTGTTTTCATGTGAAGAAAATGGCTGTGGAAGCTAAAACAGTTGCTCCAACGGAAAACCGAAGTTTAGAAGCTAAAACTATTGTGTTAAACAAAAAATTGTTGTTTAGAAACTCAAATACACATTTTAACCACTAGTTGTACTTGTTTTTATTTAAAAACACTAGCTTAGAAGTTAACACATTTGCTTTCAATGAACAACACAATTTTAGAAGCTAAAAGACTTGTTTCATCATCTATATCGAGAGCATAATCGAGCAGCTAAAACACTTGCTTTTTGTGTTAAAAAAAAAAAGTTTAAAAGGTAAAATACCTCTTTTCATCTAAAAAACTGGTTTTGGAAATGAAAACATTTGCTTTCAATAGAAAAAACAAATTTAGATTCAATTCTTAGTCATTAATATTTGATAAAACATGTGCATTGATCCCATTTGTTCTTTCAGTTTTAACTACATTAGAACTCTTAAATGCTCTCCCCTCAATCTCAAATTCATTTCTTTAAGGAAGAAGGAACAAAAAATGTTACCAATGTTAGGTCGATGGATCGCTGTTGTCATCAATATTTTTTTTGATGCAAAATATCCACTAACATTACTTGTTGAGAGTAATTTTATCACTAATTATTAAAATTGCTTGTGTGGTAAATGTAAAAAATGGAGAAAATGCAAGTTTTAATCCAAATTTTCTCTACCTGAAACACTAGCCTTTAAGTTTATAAATCTATCATTTCCACAATTAACTTCATCATTTCATTCTCTTCCTCATAATTAGGTAAATGTTTCTAGTTTCTTGAGATTTCTGGAGATGGGAATCAATTGCCAAAATTGATGAGGTCAATGTTGGTTATTTGGGCTGTGGATGGGAGGGTTTCAAATATGAGGTTGGGGAAGACAAAAAGGACAAGGTCAATAACAAGTGGCCAAATCCAGGAGGCCATGAGCTGGATTCGTGTAGGGGAGCCCCTAGCCCAGGCGAGATCATAACCATTGGAAAAAGATGATCAAAATAGCAATTTCACAAAGTTTTGTACCTAAAGGCTAAGGACCCAATATCTAGGAGTTGGTTTAAGAATTTTCTCAATTTGATGGCTACTAATGTGGCACTGATGTGTTGCTGATGTAACATAAAATATTCTCATTTTAGATAAAATATTTATATCATTAAACACTCAGTGACTATTTTGTCCTATTTTTACAATTTTGATGGTAAAATTATTTGAACAAGTAACATTAGTGACAAATTTGTCAAAAAAAAATATACTAATGACAAAATTGCTCCATTAACCCAACAATGGCAATTTTCACCTTCTCCATTCCTTTAATAATGTTTATAGATGATGATAAATTTATGTTAATAATGACTGTTGTTACGTGCACTCCCTAAAAGAACTAACTATATTAACTAAAGTAAATTTCATAAGTGGTCCCTAACCTTTACTCATTGTTTTCTTTTAGTCCCTAACCTATTGAATATTCTGTTTTAGTCATAAACCTATTAAAACGTTTCATTTTAGTCCTAAATATATTGAAAACTTTTCATTTTTGTCCCAATTTGATGAAATTTGTTAACTCAAAGTATTTGTCTAATAACAATTGTTTATATCATAATTTAAATTATCCCGTAATTGTCTCATAACAAATTTAATCTGTATAATAATTTTTTTATAGTTAGTGAAAAATTCAAATTAATTTTTTTTATCTCTATAAATTGAATTTATTTCATTCAGAAAGAAAAATATATTAATTTAAATTATCTATTTACTGTAAAAAAAAATTAAACTGTTTAAATTTACTGGAAGACAGTTACCGAATATTTAAATTAGAATTTTAAAATTTTTTGTCAAACAATTATTTTGAATTAATAAATTTCATCAGGTGAGGGACCAAAATGAAACAATTTTAATAGGTTTAGGACCAAAACAGAACATTCAATAAGTTAGGGACTAAAAGGAAACAATGACTAAAGATTAGGGACCATTTATACAATTTACTCATATTAACTATTAGTTTTTTTGCCCGTACATTGTACGGGGTTTATTTTATATATTTTAATTGTATATATATAGTTACCTAATTGTTTTTTATATTAATAACAATAATAATAATAACAACAACAATAATAGTATATAAGAGATTAAAAATAAATCCATATTTCATATGTTTAATAAAATTTAGCTATTTTAATTTTTTATAAATAAATTAATGTAACAATTAAAGAATAATGATCTATTTAAAATTTAAAAGGTGAGTTCAATTTTTTAACAATTTTCTTTCTTAAGTTCCCCCAAAACCAAATAAAAAATAAAGTATCAATTCATAATCATCAAACTTTGAAATAAAAATTTCAATTAATTCTTCAAAGTTATAGTGGAAATACAATATGTACAATTGATATGATATTTTATTTTTTTATATTAATAATTATTTAATAAAAAAATTACTTGAGGTAGTTTTTAGTAGGCAAAGAGAATTAAAAGGAAAATATAAATTGTAAAAATAGATTAATTTTTTAGCTGAAAAGAAAGAGAGAAAAGAATAGTATAGTAAAATTAAAAATAATACAATTAGTTGCATCTAACCATATCTCAAACAATTTTATAAAATAACTAAAACTATTATATAGGAAAAGTACAAACACATTATCATTAATGCAAAAAAAACAGAAGTATTAGATAGTATGAAAAGTTTTTTTAGTTCAAAAAATAAAATAAGATAAACAAATGATTGAAATGATTGTTGATAGAATTAAAATTATCTGAAGCTATATATCTAAGCCTATGCATTTTGGCATCATATAGACTTAAAAGTTTTTTGTTCCTTCCTCTAGCTGACAAGATTAGGCTAATTTATACTAATTATTTTATCTCTAATTACTATATAATTAGTTTTTGTTTAAAGAATTAAATTACACGTTTAATATATAAATTTGGCATAATTAGTGGATCAAAATTGTTGCATAATAAATGTTATTAACCGAAACATTAAAAAAAATAATAAATAATTGCAATAGCGTCACTACCATAATACTCTAATTGATAAAAATAATGCTAGAAAAAAACCCATAAAAAGTCCAATCATATCTATGATTGAATTAATAGGTCATGTGAGTAAATAATTGACTATAAATTCATTTGTGTACTTTAATACGTACAATTATATTTAAGATAACTAGAAATAGTTCCACACAACTAGCCTAACTAGTAAACTGTAAGAAACACTACAATGATGACTACGTTCGAGTAGCGGCGGCATCGCATTCCTTTCCAACATTGGTTCCTTATAGTGGTAAAATGCAGTTGATGTCCTCTAGCTTTGGTGCAGCAGCTACTTTCCCCCATAACTTTCCTAATATACTATTTATATTCCTATATTTGTAACGCTTCTGAATAACCAAAAAAATAGAGTGGAAATAGAAAATGAGGGCCAAATTATAACTTAATGAAGATTCATGATGATGTTAAAGTAATAAAAATTCAAATAATAGAGTGTAGTTAGAGAGTCTTTAAAATATTTTGACATTAAAAAATATGTAAAAAAAAACTTTAAAAAAACCAAAAAAAGCTTAATAATTAATGATTTCAACCTATTGTCTAGGTTTCTCCCGCCTTGCAATGTTACCAAAATTTTGAGCTAAAATGCATTTGGCTCAAATAGGAACAAAATCAACCCATATACAGATGATTGCCTTTTTTCAAAGTTTACCCTTTTTGTGAGGGAAAAAAATAGGCTCACTATTTTAAAAGCTAATTTTGTCTGTTTTTGTGTCCAAAATAAAAATGATAAACTACATAATCGATCCTCAATATGTGTGTGGTAAGATCTTTTGGTTCTCAAACCTTGAAATCATGCATTTTACCACTTTATCTCAATAAACACAAAAAGATGTCATAAATTTTTTATGAGGCTTGATGGGATACCAAGAACAGTACTCCCGTCCTGCAACGTGACCAGAAATTTAAGCCGAAATGAATTTTTCTGACCTGGCCCAAGTAGGGGCAAAATCAGTCCATATATAGATGATCGCCTTTTTTCAAAGTTTACCCTTTTTTGTGAGGGAAAAAAATAGCGATCACTATTTTAAAAGCTCATTTTGTCTTTTTTGTGTCCAAAATAAAAATAATAAACTACAAAATCGGTCCTCAATTTGTGTGTGGTAATATCTTTTGGTTCTCAAACATTGAAATCATGCATTTTACCACTTTATCTCAAAAAACACAGAAAGATGTCATAAATTTTTTTATTTTTTGTGTTTTAGGCTCACAATTTTCATGAGTGACATTTAAGACCCCAATTTGTGTTGAAATCTCAAATTCACTTCATTAGTCTCATGTCTATTTGTCAAAATTTTTATTATTTTTACGTTTTTTTTAACTTTTGAATCGATCACAACTTAAATTTGAATTCATAACTGTTTTAATACTTTTTTTTTATAAATATAGTTAATATAAAAAATTTGCATCTCGACTGGGCAATTGCTTTTTACAATTAACTATATTTTATATGTAATGGTCGCTCAATTATGAGAGGAAATTATTTTTGCTATGCGATTAGGAATCGAAAGTAGTTCCCCACACATGTTTTAGCTATAGCATAAATAAACTTATGAATAACTTAAATGCGTAAATAAATGTATCGGATTGAGAAATATTGAGAAAAGAAACCCTAGCTGCCTCCCCCTTTTGTGTCTCCCTCATCTTTCTCTGCCGTTTTTGGTCATATTCGGACTTCGATTCGGATTTGATTGATTCTGTTTTAATTATTTTATTATTTAATTAATTTTATTCAATATTTTTTATTAGATTTTATTGTGGATGCAATCTTTTTCAAATTTTGGTGTTCAAGAACAATCTTCAATTGGATACGGGTAGTGATGGATATAGGCTCTCTCTTGGATTCATCAAATCTTAATTCTATTGAGGTGTCCCGAGACTTGGCGATAGATATGAAGGTGATTATAAATAATAAAGTTTGTCTTTATTTTTTTTAGTTTTTATAGGTAGTTCTTTTGTGTTTATAAATAGTTTTTTAGTCTATGATGCCTAGTTGGTTTTAATGTTGTTTGGTTATTGTCAGTTTGTTCTAAATTTTGTTTTAGTTATTTATGAGTTATGTACTTCAGATTTACTCTAGTTTATCTGGAATGTTTAGGTTGATCTGATTCGTTTCCCTTCATTCGGTATAGCAGGATAGAGTAGCCTTGTTTGTGGTCAGTTTTATGTTTCTGTTATCTCTTAGAGTCTTACACTATTGTTGATTTATAAGATGTCGTTTGGTTTACTTTTAATTAGAAAGAAGCATCTTTTGTAAAAAAAAAAAAACATAAATAAATACAACATTGAAAGGTATTTATGCAATTTTTAACTTCAGAATCTATTTGTTTCAAAGTAATTTAATTTTTAATTATTCAACTTATATTGTTCACATTCATAATTAGTTGCTTTCTATTGGGAAAAGTGGAACAAAAGAATGTGAGATATTTATATTTTAGTTATTATATTATAAGCATTTGTCTAATTAGACACACTAACCTATACTTGATCTTTCATATATAATCCACTAATCATTCCAAAATTTAAAAGAATTGCCTATAGATAATCTCTCACTCTCTCTAGAAACCCTAGTTGCCATTGCCTCTTGTCACCCGTTCCTCTTACTCTGCCAATCATAATCTTCAGTAGGGGCTCATTCAGTCGCCTGTCACTCCCAGATCAAAGCTTCTTTGCCGATCATCATATCGGATTATGTCATCGCCTCCAAATCATACCATCATTAATCATCTTTGGATCATGTCATTGTTGTACCCTCTAGATCACGTTGTTTTCACATCATCAACATCTCCAAATACCTGCAAATTACGTTAGCCACCACTTGTATCTTAATCTTGCCATCATAAATGGCCTTCAAATCAGGTGGTCAACAACTCAAAATTGTGTGGATCATTGATTTACTCCAGATCACATCATCATGGCCTTTAAATCACGTCAGTTGTCACTTGCCTTTATCGTCTTTGCCGTCAATTTGTGTGCAAAAATAATCAGGAGAATTATTTAAGACAATATGAAGACATGTCTAAAATGATATCTAGAAGTACATGAAGAAATATATAAAATTTTCTGAAGTAATACACATATGTTTTATTTTCTTCAAACAATAAGCAAAGTGTAAAAGTATTTGAAGTAATAAGTTAAAGTGTCTGATATATATGAAAGTGTCTGAAATAATATATAAAAAGTCTAATGTAATATATGAAAGTGTATGGAGTAATATGAAAACAATTTACTATCTTGAGAAAATAGTTGGGGTGTAAGTTCAACCCATAACCCGATTATCGACCCGAACCTAAACAAAAAATATAAGGTTTCGGGTCGGGTTTTATAGAAAACTTTAATGCACAATAGCCTGACCTGACCCGCTTAACCTGACTTTTACCCAGCCCACCCCTCACTCTCCCTAAGCCCAACCCAATTCACACTATGCTTCATCATTCTCATTGCCCTAACCCTTTTC
This sequence comes from Aquilaria sinensis, assembly GCA_005392925.1. Taxonomy (NCBI): domain Eukaryota; kingdom Viridiplantae; phylum Streptophyta; class Magnoliopsida; order Malvales; family Thymelaeaceae; genus Aquilaria; species Aquilaria sinensis. The sequence continues at coordinate 163,920 of SMDT01002502.1, forward strand.
CTAATTCCCAATTCCTAGCTTATTCCTGCCTGTGCCTGCCACTCTCTGCTCTTTGTTGACTTCGCTCTTGCTTTTGCTCTTCATTCACTCACATTTCATCGTCATCCAGCATCTATCATCGCCTTTCCCTAGCCTGAGATCGCCTCTTTTTTGGCCTTCTCCTAACACCAGTTCACCACACCCACAATCAACAACTATCTTCAATTTCCCTGTCACCTCGCTTCACTCATCTTTAATCTCCTACAGGCTCTGATCTTCCTTTTTTTTTTTGTCGCAGCCGCTTGATTCTTTTTTTTTTTTTTCATTGTTATGTGGATTTATGTTGTTGTTGGATTTGTGTTTTATAAACCTTGAAAATGTTGTATTTGAGTTTTCTATGCATATGTTGCAATCGCATGCTTCTTGGTTTTTTTGTCTGCTTTGTTTTTAGTCTCAGGCGTAAAAAGATGAGAAATCGGGTTAATTTGATTCTGATCGACCCAATTTTGAGTTAGTCGGGTTCAAGTTAAGTCATGTTTGTAGAAAACTCGGGTCAGTTTCAGTTTATGAGAATAGAAGAAAAGTATGCATATTTTGGGTCAATTTTTGACTCAAACCAAAATTTCGATCCGACTTTTGATAGCCGAAGGGCTACCATCCCTCTCAGTACACACCTCTTGCCAAAAATATAGCCGGAGAGCCTGATGTCACCCGAAAGAGGCACTGCCACTGACCTCGGAAGGAGCGAAGTCAAAGCGCCTCGAACTCGGGACTTCGGCTAATACGTCAGGAACTTCAAGGACGTTACCGGCTCCCTCGGGGGACCAAACGGATCGCCTTCGGAGGCGAAGGTCCAGCTATCCCAAGCAGGAGAAGAATCCCGCCGAAGGCGGAACCCCCGAACCAGGGAACTCCCCGAAGAAGGACGTCCGTACCAAAGGACGACCTCGCCAAGAGGACCTCGGGAGTACGGCAGGAGCATTTAAGGAGCCTCTGACATGTCGTCCACAGGCGCTACACGCCGCCTGGAACGGCGGTCTGACGCGCCGACGCCGTCCAAGTCCTGTCACGACCTGTCTCGGTCTCAGGCCCGAGGAGCCTACAAAACGGCTACCTGCCCCCTACGCCCGAAAGTACGGATCGCATCCAACCGAACGTGTGTCACGATCTGAACAGGCTGGGCACCTCTATAAATACCAGGAAATAGGACTTGGCAAAGGATCGGACCCTATTTCCCTGAGAAAACACACACAGTCAAGGCCATCTAACCTCCTAGTGTTCCTCCTCTATCTCCTCTCAGGGCACTGACATGGGCGTCGGAGGCACCTCCCCGGAAAAACACTCCGGGGACCTCCTAACCCTCTTTTTTGAGCATTTCAGGCACGCTCCTCTGGGAAACCTTTGCACCAGACGTTCTGCCTCTCAGGAAGTCCCTCCCGAAGTCACAATGTCACATGACGAAGATGCTGCTGGGCATCATTTGGCGCCGTCTGTGGGAAACCACCCTTAGGTCGCCATTGTGGAGACTCGTCATTCTAAGGACAAGGGACTTCCGAAGTCCCCGTCCGTGCCTGAAGTCCAAACGGGCACTGAGCAAACCCTACCAGGGACTTCCTCGCCTGAGGAAGAGCGTCCTCTAGTCTTAACCATGAGCTTTCTACGTGACTTCTAGCGTTCTGTTGTAGCTGAGGTGACACAGCAAATAGACCGAAGGTGGCCGCAACCAACTCAAGCCCAAAGGCCCCCCTCGCCAGTGCGCCCTCGGGAGAAAAGCCCGAAGTCAATCTATCGCAGTTCGGGGAGTGGGGACCCATGCGATGAATCCTCGACAGAAAATATACCCATCGGGGCACGGTCTGCGAGGCAAAGGGGGTACGAGCGGCCAAAGACTCCTCGCCAAAGGAGCTCATCACCTGAGGCGAGGTCGCCATCCCCTCGAGTCCGAAGCCAGTCGACAAAGAGGCACCGACAGTCACCCTTCCCAGAGCACCAGGACGAAGGGCCCAGTGCCACGCTCCTCATGGAGAAATTGTTGACAAGGTTGGAGAGAGTAGAGAAACAGGTAGCTCGGAAGCCAGTCTGGACTAGGCTATCTGACAGTTTTACTGGGGATGAATCGCCGTTCACCCGGACGGTGGTCGAAGCGGCCATGCCGAATGACTTCCGGGTACCTCGGCTGGAAACTTATGATGGCCGAACTGACCCCCAGGCCCATCTGACGAAGTACAAATGCAGCATGGTGTTACATGGTGCTGATGATGCCACCCTATGCAAGTGCTTTGAGGTCACCCTCACAGGGCCAGCAACAGCGTGGTACAACTCATTGGCTCCCGGAATCATCAGGGAGTTTCAGGAACTATCCACCGTCTTCACTCAACAATTCATTGGAAGCAGGCCGACAGCGAAGATACCCGTCCAGATGTTCGACATAGCCCAAAGGAATGGAGAAACCATTCGCGACTATGTCGAAAGGTTCATCAGAGAGGCCCTAAGTGTCCCAGATTTTCGGCCCGAAATACGCATCCTCGCCATGACGCGGGGCCTTCGGCGGGACTCACAGCTCTTCTACGAGTTCTCCAAGGATCCCCCAGACACGCTGGGAGAATTCTACCAAAGGGCTGAACAGCATATGACAGCCGAGGAGCTGAGAATGGGCGGACCGAAGCCTGAGCACATCTGTGCTGAAAGGTCTAGCCAGCAAACGAGGTATCCGGCCGAACAGGCAGGACGACCTCGAAGATTTAAAGAAAGGAAATCCTCAGCCTTCACACCCCTGAATACCACGAGGACCAACATCCTTATGACGATGGAGAGACAGGGGACCCAGATTCAACTGCCGAAGGCTATGACCGCTGAAAATAAAAAAAAAACATGAAAAAGTTCTTCCAGTTCCACCGCGACCATGGCCATGACACGGAAGACTGCTTCCAATTGAAAAAATATATAGAGTCGTTGATAAAGCAGGGCTAACTTCGGCGGTATCTGTGAATGCCTTCTCCGAAAGGAATGAGGGAGGAAGAAGGAAAGGCCGAAGACGAGGACTACCACTCCGACAGACAGAGGAACCGAAGTCCAAAAAGGCGTCCTCCACCTCCGGCAGGAATAATACAAACAATCACGACAGGACTCCCTTCCTCGGAAAGAAAGAGGAAGGCCAGAGAAATAGCAGTGATGGAATATCAAAGTCCGTTGAAGAAGCTGACCCGCAAAGATGGTTCCACTATCATTTTTCCTCATGATGATCCGCTGTTGGTCATGGCGAGGATAGGAAACTGGGACGTCAAGAGAGTGTTGCTTGATGATGGATCAAACGCCGATGTCCTGTTCTCGCATCTGCTGCCGAGCTTGGGCATATCCACCACCGATCTCAAGCCTGTCACTTCGCCCACTTTCGGGGTAGGACCATCCGAACTGCCGGTCCTCGGATGGATTGACCTCCCCCTGATGATGAAAGGGACCTCAATTGATGGGGCAGATGAACTGTTTGCCTCCGCAATGGCAAGGTTCATCGTCATGGATGTTCCTTCATCATACAATGCCATCATTGGAAGACAAACACAAGGAAATATGCACATTCGCCCTGATGTAAAGTACTTAATTGTCACTTTTGCTACCAATGATGAAGATGCAGAAATCTTCATCGATCAAGGCGAAGTAAGGAAGGTGTTCGTCAAGGCGCGAAGAGCTCCAGCAACCAACTCCGCACAAACCGTAGAGGCAGAGGCTTTCCCAGACGGAAAGCCAAAAGAGGGAGAGGCAGAAGACCCCGCGAAGGTAGAAATGGAAATGGAAGAAGTGGAACTTGTCCCAGGCCGAAATACCCGAATAGGGAAAAACTTGGCCGAAGGTGACAAGAAAACACTTGTATCCATTCTACTAATGAATAAAGACTTGTTTGCCTACTCGCCGAATGATATGCCAGGAGTGGACCCTCGCATAATACAACATAGCCTTAAAATAAGTCCGGAAGCAAAACCTGTCCGGCAAAAGAAACGGGGCATCTCAATCCATAAAAATAACTTCGTCAAAATTGAAGTACAACGTTTATTGGACGCAGATATAATCAGGGAGGTCAAGTATCCCGAATGGTTAAGCAATGTGGTTATTGCCACAAAAGAAGAGAGCAATAAGCTCCGAATGTGCATCGACTTCAGAAACTTGAATGATGCTTGCCCAAAAGATTCATACCCTCTTCCACCAATAAACCAGTTGGTGGATTCAACTGCCGAATACGGGCTCCTAAGTTTCCTAGACGCCTTCAGTGGGTATCATCAAATAAGGATGGATCCCGAAGACGAGGAAAAGACAGCTTTCATCACCGAGGGTGGAACGTATTGTTACATCAGAATGCCCTTCGGACTAAAAAATGCAGGAGCTACCTATCAGAGGTTGATGAACAAGGTCTTCAATGACCAAATAGGGAGGAACATGGAAGTTTATGTCGACGACATAATAGTAAAAAGCCAGATGCCGAAAGACCAAGTCGCAGATCTGAGGGAAACTTTTCACCAGCTTAGAATCTTCGGGATCCGCCTTAATCCTGAGAAGTGCATCTTCGGCGTAACTTTGGGAAAGTTTGTCGGGTACATGGTATCAGAAAGAGGCATTGATGCCAACCCAGAAAAAATTAAGGCCTTGCTCGAATTCCGAACTCCCGCCACAGTAAAAGATGTGCAAAGACTCACCGGAAGGATAACCTCTCTTAGCAGGTTTATTTCCAGGTATGGAGACCGGTGTCTAGCATTCTTCAAAGTACTCACTAAGGCAGCAAAAAAGGAGGGCAACCTCGGATGTGATGATCATCCTTGGAATGAGGACTGCCAAAGGGCTTGGGAAGAACTCAAAAACTACCTAGCCCGTCTGCCCACTCTTTGGCAACCCCGGGAGGGAGAGGCCCTCGTGCTGTACCTTGCCGTTACAGAAAAAACAGTGAGCTCGGTCCTTGTGAAAGAAGAAGGGCCGAAACAATGGCCGATTTATTATGTAACAAGTCCCTGCACGGCGCCGAAGTCAGATATCCCTTGTTACAAAAAGCTATATATGCCTTGGTGCTGGCAGGAAGAAGGCTACGGCCATATTTTCAAGTTCACCCGATCATCGTCCGAAGTAGTCTACCTCTACGGGACGTCATGAGGAAAGTTGATCATTCGGGAAGACTTTCCAAATGGTGCATAGAGCTTGGGGAGCATGACATTACTTATAAGCCTCGGAAAGCCATCAAAGCTCAAGCTCTGGCAGACTTCATTGCCGAAGTACCCATTACCGAGGACAGCCATTCCGATTCTGGCGAAAGTGAGCCAGAATGGACTTTGCATGTAGACGGAGCCTCAGGGTCCGAACACCAAGGAGCTGGGGTAATTATTAGAGGCCCCGAAGGTCTACAGGTGATGAAGTCCATTAAGTTCAGCTTCAACCTCACCAACAATATGGCCGAGTATGAAGCTCTCATAGTAGGGCTACGCCTAGCTAGAAAAATTGGTGTAAGAAACTTGAAAGCCCACAGCGACTCCCAGCTGGTAGTTCGGCAAATGGCAGGGGACTATGGGGCGAAGGACCCGACCTTGGCAAAATATCATGAGCTGGTAACGAAACTTATTCAAGAGTTCGATACTGTGCGAATTAAAAATGTGCCTCGCTGGGACAATGCCGAGGCAGATGGCCTAGCAAAGTCAAAAACATGCACCGAAGTGCTAGATCACCCGAGCATAGAGGTACTGAGCATATTGACCTCGGGAGAATGCTGGAAAGGTCCTATCAAAAGATATCTCGTAAACGGCGAGCTCCCCGAAGACCCCAACCAAGCGGCAAAAGTGCGAAGGCGTGCAGGCCGATTCTTCTTAATCGGGGAAGAACTGTATAGGCAGGGATATGCAAGTCCATTGCAGAGGTGTGTTGGCGAAGAGGATACTGAAATGATCCTCAAAGAAGTTCACGAAGGGGCTTGTGGTTCACACATTGGAACCGACGCCCTGGCCGCAGTAATACTTCGCCAAGGGTATTTTTGGCCTACCCTAAGAAAGGACGCTAGGCAGTTCGTCCAGAAATGTGGTAATTGCCAAAGGCACGCAAATATCCAAAGGACACCCTCAAAATTGGTGACTTCGGCTGACTATCCCTGGCCCTTCGCAGTTTGGGGCATAGACCTCATTGGGCCACTCCCGACAGCGCTTGGAGGCGTAAAGTTCTGCGTAGTCGCAGTAGACTATTTCTCAAAGTGGGTCGAGGCAAAACCCTTGGCAACGATCTCGGCAAAAGATGTGCAGAAATTCGTATGGAAGAACATCGTATGCAGATTTGGCATACCGAGGGTACTAGTAGCCGACAATGGGTCCCAGTTTATAGACAAGGGATTCCAAGAATTTGTCAAAGACCTCGGAATACAAATGCACTTCGCTTCGGTAGCTCACCCCCAAAGCAATGGGCAAGTAGAAGTATCCAACAGGACCATAAAAGATGGTCTGAAAAAGAGGTTGGAGGAAGCGAAAGGGAAATGTCCAGGAGAGCTCCCAAGCGTGTTATGGAGCTACCAAACAACACCCCGAAGAGCCACAGGGGAAACACCTTTTTCACTTGTTTTCGGTGCAGAGGCCATCATCCCAATCAAGATAGCGCAACCGTCAGTGTGGGTGCAAGTCTTTGACGAAAGTGGCAACGACCTCGGCCTGAGAACCAAGCTCGACCTCGTTGGCGAACACAGAGAAATAGCTGAGCTGAGAAGAAAAGCTTTTCAGCAAAGAGTGGCCGCGGCTTTAAACTTACGTGCCAGGCCAAAGGGAATAAAGAAAGGAGACCTCGTTCTCCGAAAGGCTGAATTTGGATCCCGAAGACCATCCCATGGGGTACTTCGGGCAAATTGGGAAGGACCTTATCTGGTCTTTGCCGAAGTGCGAAAAGGAGTTTACAAGCTCAACAATACCGAAGGCGTAGAATTAAAGAATACATGGCACTCGGATGCCTTGAAAAAATTCTATGCTTAGGATTTTGGTGAGAAAATTGTACAAGTTAGAAAATTTTTCTAGAAACAAAAGGATTCTTTTCACCAGAACAGTTGTCACCGAGCACGGCTTAAGAGAATTCATTCACAAAGGCTACCAACCCTCTCTGAAGTCAAAAATTTACTCAGAAGAAATTTCGCGAAGGTGAAGTACAATTTTCTGAAATCCCGTAAGCAAACGTGTTCGGGACAATAGGGAATGAAAACTTTTGCAAAAGACTTAGCCGAAAATTTCTCAAAAGAAAGAATTAGTCTTTATTAGCAAAGATGGAATTCGATTACAAAGGAGGAAGTTCGCCAAAAGAAGAAATACAAAAAAGGAGAAAAAGAAGGCAAAGGGCCCTAAAACTAAGGAGCCTTGGCATCTTAAGAGCCACCAACTCCCGCGTCCTTGTCAATCACCCGTGGCGCCGGAGGAGTGAAGGGCAAGTTGAGGTGCTCAACTTTGGACCAAGTCCACCGAGGCCCCTCGAGAATGTTCAGGGCCGCCATGAAGGAGAAGTCCAGATCTGGGAACCTCTGAAGGACTTGATGCCGAGCGAGACAAAAGCCGTCTTGAAAACCGACCTTTGTCATGTCGTCGGCTTTATCCTTCTCGACCCCTAAGGCGTCAAGTTCCTTCTCCAGAATTACGATCTCCTTCTTTAATGCCTTTATCTTCTTCTTCTTCGGCTCCTTCTTTAAAGACTCGACCTCGGCCTGGAAAGCGGCCTTCTCAGCGAGCACCTTCGCCAGGAGAGCCTCGGACTCTGACTTCTCCTTTTGGTATGCTTCGCTTGCCGAAGTTAGCTCCGCCACCTTAGAGCCGAGGTCGGAAATCTTCTAGGAGGAGTCCTTCAAGATTTCCTCTTTCTCCTTCGTTAACTCCTCCTGAACGGTAGCAACCTCCTTCTCTGCAGCTCGGGCCATCTCCGCGTTCTTGGCAACCAGGTCAGTGCACATGACCTGGGTTTTCTCTATCTTGTCCATAGCCCAGGCTCGGAAAGCTACTTGCTTCGCTACCCGAACCCTGAGGAAACCAGCATACCCCAGCAGCTGCAAAGGAGTAAAAACAAAGTCAGAAAGGCAAAGGCCAAATACTTAGAAAAAAGCAGAAAGGAAAGGCAAAGGCCTGAGACATACTTGGGCAGCGTGCTCGAAAACTTTAGCCGCAAGGGACTCATCGTCCGGGCACGCCTCGGAAATGGACTTGAAGGAGGCCTTGGTAAGGATCCCCTTCGAAATCTGGTTAGCCATTCGAGGGCAGTCACCGGAGTACATGTCCATGTCCTCCGTAAATGACCAGAAAGGCTCCCTCAGGATTTTCCCTTTCGGAATATGGGAATCCCGAAGGGCCCGTTTCCGGGCGTGCTCGGCTACCCATGCCGAAGGTGGTATTTCCTCTGCACAGCAAAAACAAGAAAACTAATCAGCACAAGTAATCCTCAAAAAAGAAGAAGAAAGAGGGCACCTGAAAAAAACAACCTGGAGGCACCTCGACGACATCGTCGTCGGGGTACTGAGCCCCCTCGGCAGAAATCTCTTTGCCTTTGCCCTTACGGCGCTCCTCGAACTTCGCGGCAGAAGGGACTGACGCCGAGGCATCCAAGAGAACCACCGAGGAAGTAGGACTCCGGGAAGGAACCTCGGCCTGCTGGGCGGCGTGAACTTCGGGCTCCTCACGCACCTCCTCGGGAATTTCCGGAAGAGGAGGAGGCGCGTCCTTCTTCACCCGTTTGACCGAGGATGGCCCGCCAGCAGTCATTTTGCGCCTTCAGGAGGCGGCCTTCTTTGTCTGCTCCCCCTTCTCGGCTTGACCAACAAAGAGGGACTTGTAGTAAGCAGCGGAATCCTCGGCCATCTCTGAAACAAAAGGAAAACATCAGTGTGAGTCTAAGGCGTGCCTCTAATAAAAAGAACTTTGGAGAAACTTACGCTCACAAAAGGTCTCGTAAATAATCTCCTCCCAAAGGAGTTTTACGAGCCAGGAATCTTTCCCTTCGATGGCAGGTGCTGGCATCTCGAGGTCCATCTCGTGCTCCTTCACCACCCCTAGCTCCCGAAGGACCTCTTCGGTCATTAGCCTCCAAATGATGGGGAAGGGGTAGAGGGAACGCGAAGGGACCTCGGAATCCCAGTCAGAAACAGCCCGGATCCGTCTGTCGAAGTCCGCGAATCTGGCCGCCAACTCAGGAGTCAGCAGCCTCTTCGGGTCTACGACATCAGTCTCCAGCTTTCCCTGCGCCTACTTGGTCGGAACGTACGACCAGGCCTCCTCCATCTTCAGAAAGAAAAATTTCCTTTGCCACCTTCACCAGCTGTCCTTGGTAGCGAAGGTGAACATGAACTTTTTGCTCCCTGATCCCCGGGGTAGCATAAAGTAAAAGCCACCATTCGGTACCGAATAGAGCTTGTAGTACTGCATAAAAAGGATGAAGTGGGGTTCTATTTTGAAAACGCCACACATACAAAGGAAGGCGTTGTAGTAGCAGTACGAGTTCGGGGGAAGTTGATTTACGACAATGCCATGAAATTCGCAGAAGTCGCAAATCACCTTCAAAGGAGGGTACCGAAGTTTGGCCTTCAGTTGGCACGAAAAACGGTAACCTCGTCCTCGGCGTTCAAAAAGTAGAGTGTTTGGGGGCCAGGAAGTCTGGTGGTGGCATAAGAAGGAAGAAAAATTTTTTTGGTCCACTTCTCCAATTTTTCTGAAGTAGAACAGCAAAGGTGCTGAGTAAGGGGTTGCTAGCTCTCGGGCACGGGGGAAGCAGGTGAAAGAAGAGTTGGCGAAGACATTTTCAAGGAAAAAAGGGACTTCGGGGAAGAAAAAATGAGTTCGGAAAAGATTTAAAAAAGCACAGAAAGGGAATCAAAACCCACCGAACGTTTTGCCGAAATCTGGGTTTGAAGCCGCCATCGCAAAAAAGTTGCCGGAAAAACACTCCGTCAAAAGCACCACCGCAACAAACAAGAGAAAACACAAAAGCGGTCGAGAACAGAAGGAAAGCAAAAGCAGAAGCAAAAGGAGACTATGACGGAGTAGGGCATATATAGGCCGAAAGGGGTTAGGCGAACCGACGCCATAAGTGCTCCGCGAAGGCGAACAGTCGCCATAACTGCCCCCTATCCCTCAAAAGGCGTGCCTGCCATGACCGATGCGGCTCCTGCCAATGATAGCGTGTCGCGTGTCAGCCGATGCACCAATCGAGGAGCACGCCTTCTGACACGCTTAAATCCCGGGCGTGGCGCTCTAAACTAGCGTGACCAGTCACGAGACGTGACATGTCACAGACCTGCAGAAAAGAAAGAAAGAAGTGGATTACCTGGAAGATGCCAAAAGGCAAGCTATGGTCAAACTACCTGTGTCTTCGGGCAAAAGGTGCATCTTCGGCACAGGTATTACACCCGAGGACCCGGAGGCCGCCCTCCGAAAGACGAGCCGAAGTTTCCACTTCGGCTTTCCGATGGGGGGCTTGTGATAGCCGAAGGGCTACCATCCCTCTCAGTACACACCTCCTGCTAAAAATATAGCCGGAAAGCTTGATGTCACCCGAAAGAAGCACTGCCACTGACCTCAGAAGGAGCGAAGTCAAAGCGCCTCGAACTCGGGACTTCGGCTAATACGTCAGGAACTTCAAGGACGTTACCGGCTCCTTCAGGGGACCAAACGGATCGCCTTCGGAGGCGAAGGTCCAGCTATCCCAAGCAGGAGAAGAATCCCACCGAAGGCGGAACCCCCGAACCAGGGAACTCCCCGAAGAAGGACGTCCGTACCAAAGGACGACCTCGCCAAGAGGACCTCGGGAGTACGGCAGGAGCATTTAAGGAGCCTCTGACATGTCGTCCACAGGCGCTACACACCGCCTGGAACGGCGGTCTGACGCGCCGACGCCGTCCAAGTCCTGTCACGACCTGTCTCGGTCTCAGGCCCGAGGAGCCTACAAAACGGCTACCTGCCCCCTACGCCCGAAAGTACGGATCGCATCCAACCGAACGCGTGTCACGATCTGAACAGGCTGGGCACCTCTATGAATACCAGGAAACAGGACTTGGCAAAGGATCGGACCCTCTTTCCCTGAGAAAACACACACAGGCAAGGCCATCTAACCTCCTAGTGTTCCTCCTCTATCTCCTCTCAGGGCACTGACTTGGGCGTCGGAGGCTCCTCCCCGGAAAAACACTCCGGGGACCTCCTAACCCTCTTTTCTGAGCATTTCAGGCACGCTCCTCTGGGAAACCTTTGCACCAGACGTTCTGCTTCTCAGGAAGTCCCTCCCGAAGTCACAATGTCACATGACGAAGATGCTGCTGGGCATCAACTTTCACCCTTAGAATGTAGGGGTATCCAAATTAATAAGTAAAAATATCTAAATGAATATCAAATTGTGCCTAAACAAATATGTAAAAGTGTTTAAACCATATATGCGAACGTCCTTTTTCTTTACAAAAAAATGTGAAAGCAAAAATAAAAAAATGTCTGAATCAATATATGCAAGTGTCTATAAAAATATATAAAAGTGTCTGAAGTAATATGCAAATAATTTATTTTTTTCTCAAAAATAAAATTGTCTGAACTAAAAAAAAAACCTAAATAAATATATAAAAGTACATGAAGCAACAAATAAAGTGTCTAAAATAATATATAAACTTGGGTGTAAAAGATCACGACAACACAATCTCCCCATTAGTTTTTAAATTCCGGCTCTAAATTGCATCGTTTTCTCCATCATTCGCATCACGGAAATTATCGTCTTCAAAATTTGAATCTCACCGCCACGGTTTTTTTCTAGATTTCATCGTTGGAATTGCATTGATCGTCGCTCCCTTCGGGATCTAGTCATTGCCGCTTATCTCGTTGTCATTGTTGTCATCTTCTCTGACTTGTCTCACGTCGTTGTCATCACCTTCTGTTTGCTATCTAAAACTCTTGACAGCAGCTAGAAAAATTTAGGGATGGAAATTTGTTAGAATAATATGAGGAAATTAACAAATCATCAATATATTCAATTAGACGTATGTGGATAATAACTTTGGAATTTATATTCACATACATAACATTTATTGAGATGTTCTTTTTTAAAAAAAAATAAAAACTACTATTAGATTCCAAAACTCTAATACTAATTACTGATACTAATACTAAACATGCCTATAATATGTGATGACTAGAAGAAGCCATTGGCCTAAATTTATAGTTTATCATGGACGCAATCGTATGTGAACTTAAATCCTCCACTACCAAGATTTATAAAGTTATATATGGTGAATTCAACACCTAAATTTTACAATACAATAAGAATACTAGATGCCTTTATTGCCCAATGAGGGGCTAAACTAATGATTGGTATCCCGTCCCCAACGCCACTCCTGTCCTATTTGTAAAAACGAGATGCGATTTATAAAAACGAGATGCGTTTAATATCCGTAGTATTCATCTGAGTTTATATTTTTCAATTAAATTTAACTTTTGTAGTGTCATTGATGGTTCTTTCACTACCTTTGTATAGTCATTCACTACACTCTACTATATGATGGTATTATTTGTATATAATTTGTATTTCAAGTTTTTGGTTGATGAGTTTCACCAAAGTCAGTCCAGTACTTCCACCAATCTAAGTGAATAGGGTGAAATGACAATCATTTGAATCATACCCTTCATTTATTTTATCTTTAAATAAGTCATTATTTGTAGGAACCGACATGGCACTACCAATCCCCAACATAGATTTGTACCACATTTGCTAACTGTAATTTGTGAAATATTTTTTACTCTTCTTAAAAATATATATTGAAATATTATTCTAAGATGAAAATATCAAATGTAATCATTTTGCCCGTTTTTATATGTATTTTAGTTATTCCATATCATAATTTTCCTAATATAAATAACATATATACAAAAGACTATATTTTTCTATAAAACCACAAAAAAAAATGGAATACATAGAATAAAATAAATATTATTTAGCAAACAAGCTAATTTATTGGTACATGAGAAAAAAATATTTTAATAACAGTGCATTTTATAATACTATATTGAATTCTTAGGTAGCTCAAAATGTGATATACTTATTTCGGAAAAGTAACATATTTATTTCATGTTATAGAACTTTGGTTTTAAGTCAAAAAAATCATGCAAGGAAGAACAATATTCAGTTAGGGTTATATGCACCAGAGATTTAATTAGGAGATAAAAAAAACGTTCTTGTACATTTTTTATGTGAATTGAAATGGTGAAATTTAAAATAAAATAAAATAATTATAATAACTTCCAAATTTCAATCATTTATTAAATAAAAAATAAAATAATGCAAATATTTGTGTCAAAATATATGTCTTCATTACTCATTTTGTACCAAATTCTTTGCACCATTCACTTTTCAGTAATTAATTTATAATTTTTTATTTTCAACATTTTAGTATATAAATGAAATACCTTTATATGTAAATGATAAATCAAAACTTATAGTTTCTAAATATATATTTTTAATTTTTTCTAAAAAAATAATATGAATAAATTCAAGTCAAACTAGCCCAAAAAGTCAAATAGAGCAAAGAAAATGGGATAGAGGGGGTATATTTTATCATTGTATATATGTATGTATGTGGTACATTGATGTTAAATGAAAAAAAAAATCTCTAACATGCACTGTGCAATATACCACGAACAATTGTAGTAAATTGAAAGACATCTAAAAAGGTATCAGTATTCAAAACATTTCGGTATACCATATAATATTTCACTTGTGTAACTCGACAAATCATGAAAATTTGTGCACTGTAAATCTACAATAAGTAATATACCCACAACATATCACAGTCATATACACTGATTGCCAGCTGGGAAAAAGTAGGCACTCTAGCTCAGCCTCATATCACCCACAATGGCAAACTCTTGGAAGTTTGAAGTATGAAACCATGCAGTTTGTGGCTGATTCTAGTTGCTTATTTTGCTTCGATTATAAAAAAATCAATGGTATATCTGGAGCAAAAAATACATCATTGACACATATTGCAAAAACAATTAAACTAGTGGCAAGCTCATACTTCCTGTCTCGACAATATTAATGGTTTTCTTTTTTTTTTTTTTTTAATTAGAATCTGTTATAATCTATTATAAAATATGGATAAAAATGAACTATCCTAAACTTAGAGAGTGAAGAGGTTTGTTGTACAATACCTAGAGAAGCTTGGTTGCAATTAGCCCACTTTTAAATGTACCACTTCTCTGTGCCCGTAGATGTCCCCTTGCATTGCCATCATACCGGCCAATGCAGGACAATATTAATGGTTTTAAAACTTGCCTTGTAACCATTCTGATATTGCAACCGTCCTTCTCTAATTTTTAAAATGAATCGAGAAGTCTATCGATTTCTACAATGTGGAGTTGGGTAAAAGTCACGTGTTGTCCCTAAACTATAGCAATCACGCAAGGTTTCAAAACTACATAAGCACGCATGTTACATTTTTGTCTGCCCTTAATGAGTGTGATAGATAATATAACAAAATAACAATAATTAAATAATTTAAGGATGATTGATATAATATTTGATAGTTCTAAAATGATTAAGTAATATTGGACAAAGTTTAGGGATGACACGTCGCTTTTACCCATGTAATTTGTTCGAAATTTACACGTTCTTAACTTGAGAAATCCCTGCTGCGTCCACCCCAAGAGTTCCTCATCGAACCCGATTCGCTTCTCAGATCTACCACTGTTTCATCGCCGTTTCTGGAAATCGCCTATCGCCGCATGCATCTAACGTTACCGCCACCAGTGGATGCCATCGATGGCTGTTCTATGGTGTCTTATCACTGCTTAGCAATGGCTGTTTCAGGACAAGGACGGTGCAGAAATAGCTTCCCGGTTACCGTCTTTGGTCTTCAATTCACAACAACCACGACATTGCATCGGTCGTAGCAGTCTTCGAGAAGGAAAAGCGACCAAAGGACAGTGATGATGTTGTCAATTGTTTCAAACACACCTGATATAAAAATTGGAATACATCAATATATTGTTTTAGACGCGTCTCGGACAAAAGATACGATATAATAAGTGTTGAAATAACTTGTAAAAAGTGTCCGTAGTAGAGATATGAGAATTGTGTCTTTTGTGATATATACAGGTGTTAGGATATAGCTGCAAAAGAAAGTCTTCTTTTCTCTTTCTTTTTTACTTGGCATTAGAGATGTGTCTATACAAAAATGTCGTGTGTACATATGTTGTCATGTGTATGGTTAGGGAAGTGAACTAAATAAACATATTAAATGCGTCATATTAATTGACAAAATGTTTAATTTGAAATGCACCAATGAACTTGATAGTACAATAAAGATTTATAACTTTCATTCTTCTTCAAATCTTGATTTTCTAACAATTTTCACGATCTCAGATTCCTTGGAAGAGTAATGATTGTGGCAGCAACAACGACGACGATGAATGAGCTTACAAAGAGGATCTGGTCATTGTTGATTGGGCAGGGTAATTTCATCATCTGCATGATGCAGTGCAGGCCTATTATTTCGTATTACTACAACAGTAGGACTACAAACAACACGTTACTGTGCCTTCCTTGAAAAGGAAGCAAAACCTTTCCCTCCCTCCACCCTTACCAAGTTTATTTGCATGGATTTCGTCCTGGCGAAAAAAGAAGGTTTCATCTGAAAATAATACCGTTAAACTACTGCATCCCTCTCATAAAAATCACATGATTTTAAAGTATTTCTGCTTTTGGAATGTTTCTCTTTTTTTTAAACCTTAGTAATGTTAAATAACTACAAAAGGTTGGTGAGAAGCAAAAACAGGACTTGAAAAGCAAGATAAGAGGGCGTGGCGCAATTTTTTGTGGAGATAATTCTGAAAATGAACACGAACATATTTTATACGATGACATTCTGGATTCAGAGGAATCCTTTGAAGGCAAGCTTTTCACCCTTATCTACAAGGCATTATCCTCCCCCTACTCCATCACCTGTAAGCCTGGTGGCAAGGATAAGATGATGGAAGAACAGCTAATAATCTGTGACGTGTTGACTTTAGACCCAAAAAAATGAAAAAAAAGAATTGCATACTATAGACAGTCAAAAACCTTCAACACTAGGCCTTCTAAGTGTTGCCGATGATGATCTCCGACTTTCTTGCCTGTCAAGGTCCTCCAGTGAGAGGGTAGAGGAACACCCTCGCAAGGGAAGATTTGATGGAATCGCGGGAGGTCTCATAGGAGTTATTGATACTCTTGCACCTGCTGGTGGAGAAGCTGAGAAGCTTGACTTTGGTGCTGCAGTTCCGATCCCATTGAAACTAGGAAATTTCGCCATCTGCTTTCCAGCATTTACCGCAGGTTCTTGTAGAGGAAACCGACAGGAGTATTTCATGTCTTGGATGTTCTTGAGGTGGTCAACAATCGTTCTAATAGTTGGCCTCTCTAAAGGGTCCTTTTGAAGACATCTCTGGGCAATATCAGCTACAATTCTAGTGGCTTTCGAAGGGAACCTACCTTTGAGCTTCGTATCCATTATCAATGACAATCGACAGTCGTCAGCTAGGTAAGGCCGGCTCCACTTAACTAAGTTCCTTTCCTCCTTGGGATGTCGGCTGTCAAGGTTCTTCCTGCCTGTTAGTAATTCAAGTAGCACAATTCCAAAACTCCAGACATTGCTCTTTGGAGTAAGCATTCCTTTCTCCAAGGTCTCTACTGAAAGATTTCCAACAGCCTACAAATTGGTAAAAGAAAATAGAGTCATCAAATTTAGCCAAATCAAGGTTCTAACGACTTTTTGAAGAATCCTGGCTCAAAACCTCTTCGATAAGGCCAAAGGACTTACAACTGAATTAGTTGACATTTCAGTTTCGGGTATATGACCAACACAACCATATCCTGAAAGTTTCGCACTAAAATCCTTGTCAATCTGTATGTTGGCAGTTGAAAACTCATTGTACATTGCCTGCATGCAACAAGAATTTTTCATCAGTCAATCAAAACCCAGTTGCAGCACCTTCAAAACCATTACAAATCTGGAATTATAATAGATAGCATCAACTATTCATCTCAATGCTCGTCATAAAATCACAACTCACAGCACTGATCCAAGTAGCATTCAGTTTGAATTTCAAGTCAAACACATGCCTTTTTATTCTTCATACAAAATTAATTATGAAAATATAATTAACACAAGCAATCAGTTCAAGCATTTAGTACCTGAAAAGGCCCTTCTTCATGCAAAAAGGCAAGACCTTGGGCCGCACATAGAGCAATTTTCATACGAGCATTCCAATCAATTGGAGGCCCATCTGTTCGCCCATAAAGAAGCCGATCCAAGCTTCCATGAAAAAGCCTCTCATAGACCAACATCCTCTGCTCTGACCCATCACGCGCATGATAACCCAGCAGTTTGCAGAGGTTGGGATGTTGAAGTGAAGCTAAAGTGTTAACCTCATTTACAAATTCTTTCAAACCCTAGACAATTACAAAAGAGAAACTGTTAGAACATGTCTCTAGAGATATCAGATTCTTCTAGCCAACACAAGCAAGTTCTGCACCATGAGTGGATAAGTGGTTTCTTCAAAATGTCAGCCACTAGGGTCAGCCCCACAACACCCTGAATTCATTTTATTTGAGTTTGAACATTTGCTGAAGAATCAAGACTTCATTCAATCTGATTTTACTATTAAACAAAGTTAAGTTTAGTCTAGAACCCATTTGAACGAGTAGACATAATTATTTTACTCGTTCAAGATAGATGACTCGGTACACTAATTTCAAGCACTATAAAGAACCACAAGGAAATTTCAGGACAGCAAGGACCCGTGCAAAGATGGTTATGAATTTCAAAAGCTCAGTCTCAACTAATAATAGAACAACAGAGATTTGAGAACCAACCACAACAAGATAGATTAGTGAACAAGGAACTAAAACAGATCAGCACCAGAACATGTCCATCAGTTTAATCAGGTGCCAACTTTCGCAGAAAAAGAGAAAATCGAGAGGAAGGGCAGATGACAAGGGCATTAATTATTATTTAGTGATTTTGAAACATGATCACAGCAAGAAACCAGTATGATTGAAGCAAAAAAGCTCAAGTAAACTACTGCAGTCCCTAGAAGTTTATTGTTAGTACGCACATTTTGAACAGACATTTGATTTACCATTTATCTTTTATTTTATGTAATAGCAATTGCATATTTTTCCAAAAACCCTACAGAAAGACAGCGAAAGTGAGTGGCCTACACAAAAGCAATTTCCTGGAAATGGCACATTGAGTAGCTACCTGGGTTGAAGGGTGAAGGCGTGTAACAGTAGCTTCAAACTTCCTTGAAATTGAAGCATCATCAGAAAAGGATGCATTATACATAACTGAAGACAGGCCTTCAGATGCACATAGGTCTGACGAGAAATGATGGCAAGCAGCTGAAACTTCTTCATAAGAAAAATTCTGAAGTCCAGAGGGAGGCAGTGGCAATGGTCCAGAAGCAGAGAGAGAACCGCTGGTGTTTGCTCCCTTCATGCTTCCAGTAGCCTTGAGTACAGTAGTAGCCTGTGGTGAAGGAAGTGGAAGTGGTTGTGGACTTAAATATCGTTGTTCTTTCGCTGCCCCAGCACGGCCCTTTGATTCTTCCTGCTCTTCAAATTCAACAGATGCAAGAGCATCTTGCTCGGCAGCATCAAGACTAGATGGAGCGGACAATGCCCGTGTCCGATGGCTGGTTGTTTTGCTATTGAATGGAATAGGCTTCACTCTTGTTTTAAAACTCGGGGGTGCAGATTGGAGTGAGCGTGTCTGTACTTGCGGCTCAGGAAGCGTAGTTGGGGCATGCTCCTTGGAAGTGACGCCTTTTAAACTGGCCGTTTGCTCAACCCTTTTCTTCTTACTTTTAAGTACGGTGAAGCATCCCATCTTCTGTACAAGGCTTCAAATTGCAATGAGATGGTTCCTGTCGAAGCCCAAAATAACAGACATGCACAAGTTAGCAACAGGAGGAAGTTGGCTTAATTTGTTTGAAGTAACTAATAGCATAACTGAAGCATAACGCAAAATTGAGAAATTCAGACCACCCCAAACTTCCATCGTTTTAAAACTCCAATTAGGCAATACAAAAAAATAAAAAATAAAAAACACAACTGGTGTACATTCAAGTTCAAATCAAAGATCTTAAAGCTTCCTAGCAATCTCCGTAACAAAGCAACGAACAAATGGTACCAGCAAGTTCAAGAAACATTCAAGTAATCTTCATACCAGGCAAACAGTCGAACTGAATAGATTGATTACCCCTACTTCACCTAATCAAAATTCGACCAATAATCATTTAGAAAAATATACCTGCAAAAGATTTAGAACATGCAAATTGCAAAAGCAGTGCCAATCATATAAAACTCAACTGGGCAAAGAAATTTCCAGCCGGAGAACCGAATACGAATAATACAAATCAACAGTAACAATTAAGACTTCTTTATACCATGGGGATTGAAAATTCAAACCAGATCCAAAACAAGTCAAAAAAAAAAAAAAAGGATCATCAACCCATAGCTAGTTAACGACTTCAACCTCACGAATCAGCAAACGCCCACTCGCCATTGACTAAAAAAAATCAGAATCACGCAGCACCAACCCAAAATAGCCTCTTTTATTTCTATTCATGAGAAGTGCCCAAATAAACCAACAAGTTCACAGGTTTCCGAAGCGTCCAAGCCGAACTTTGTCGGAAAGGAATAAAAGAAGAAAAATAATAGAAATAGAAAGAAGAAAAACCCAAACCTGTATATGGCAGTTCAGACGATAGAAGCGGAGCTGGAAGCGATTAGGGAGTAGCAAAAAAGATGAGAGCTTGCAGCTGTGGGGTTTGATTGGATGGGGATGAGGGAGAGGGTAAAAAAAAAGCCTTTGCAAGTCAAAGAAAGCGAATGAGAAAAAGCTGTCAAGGTGTGGGAGAAAGAGAGAAAAAAGTAGGCGAAATATGAGAGAGAAGAAGAATGAGAACAGTACCATAACTTTTGTGTGTCTTTTTAAATTGAGGAGAGAGAGCAGTGGTCAAACCAACCAAAATTAGATTTGATTAGAATTTTCTAACTGTATTAAAAAAGCGTGAAAAAAGATTGCTATACTCCAAGTATCTATATCTAAATATTCCCTACGTCTTATATTATTTAAAATATTTAATTTTTTAAAAATATATTAATTTAAATTTATTTATATTATTATTTATTAAAAAAATATTTAAAAGTTGTAAATCTTTATTTATCATTTAGTACTAGAGTATTTAGTAATTACACGTAAAAAGTTAACAAAGTTTTTTTTTAGAAACCAAACATACGGTAACACGTGTAATTTCATAAAGTTTCTTAATAAAGTGTTAGTACATTTAAAAGTTACCCATTTAAAAAATCATTAATCCATTGAGTATTAGTATTATAATTATTCTGTCTCGTCAACAAAACTGGGATAAATTTACACCAAGAGTCCCAAACCTTTATAATTTATTGCAAATTGGTCTCAACCTCCATGTCATTGTATACTGGTCCAAAAATCTTCATAATTAATTACATATTAGTCCCTAACTTTACAAAAACTGAATTGGTTCAAAAGTTTGATTTATAGAAAGAAAAAATTAATAATTTAAAATGGTATATTAACTATCAAAAAATACATGAGAAGACAATTACTGACCAATTTAAACTCTAACTCTTACGTATTTATCTGATATCAATTTTTTAAATTTTATTTTAAACTATTTGGTAACTCTCTTTATATAAATAGAATATGTGCCATAATTTTATGAATATAAATCATTTAAACTATTAATTTTTCCTCTTTGCAGATAGAGTTTCTGTGCCTATTCAATCTTGACTAAGGTTACGGACTAATATGTAATACAGTATTGATCTTTGAGACCAATTTGTAACATAATGAAGGCTGAGAGCCAATCTGCAATGAGAATTAAAGTCTTGGGAATTTTTGTGCAATTTACCCACAAGTTGCCAGTTTTTATTTCTTTTGCCCCTGTCCTTTGGCTATTACAACCACAAGGACCAGAGGGTGAACCATAGAGAGGTGGCAGAGATGTAAATTTAGGAAGATAGGTGTGTATAAGGGTAATTGAAGCACCCAGCTCATTTTTCAACGAAGAGCGCCTTGATTGAAGTGACAGGCGGGTCAAAGTTGGGGAAATAATTTAGTGTTGTTTATTGGGTTTATTTTAAGCAAATATGGGAAAAGGAGAGGGCACCCGTTTCCGTTGTGGTCAAAATAGACCAATCTCGATAGCCCTTTGACTGCGAACCTACGCCGTTGGATCCGGCGCGTGGGGTATGCACTCGAAACCTCTGGATGACGTGGAAAGCACGCGCTCCACACGACGAATCTGTGGGCCAAGCTTCCCGCTCTATTTCGCCCTCCATTTTCTTCTTTCGGCTGCTTTCTTTCCGGCGGGATAGATAGCACTATTGGTCCCAAACTTTTACGCTTTATTACAAATTGATCCTCAACCTCAGTAGTGTTCATCTATCCTGCTTAACCCGTTAAGTAGATTGACCTGAATGGAACCAGACTGTTGGACATGCAAGCTCAGTTTGGTTCAATTTCTAAAAATGAAAACTTGATATGTATATGGCTAAGTTTAGGTTCAAATTTTAAAACCTAGTTAACCTGAACCAAACCCTTTAATTCAAGTTAAGCCCAACTCTAACTTTTTCTAGCTCAAAAATAAAATATGAGCCCAACTCTCCAATAGTGCAATTTATTCAAGAAAGGGAGTACAAAGTTTATCAAAAGTCCATGAGACGAATATTTGTTGGAGTATGTTCATTTTTTTTTTCTTTCAATAGGTTCGGGAAATTCAATCAGTGTACCTGAATTATGTCAATCCTGCTTGGATCTTGTTTGTGACATCAACCTTTAGTTATCCAATTGGTTAGGCATTTGTTTCTACAAGGGAAAATTACCAAAATCCCTTAAGGTTTAGTTGAACTTAATTTTATTCTATTGTTTATAATATCTATACTTACCCCCTGAAAAATCAACTCTATGATTCATCATTGAGACAGAAAAGAAGAAATACTTAATTTTACCCTCCTAACTTTCTTATTTAGAAATTTTTCCCCTTAACTTTTGCATTTAAACAAGCTAGGCCTCATCCTCAACTATACCCATCTCCTAATTTTTTACTATCTTCCATAATCACCATATAGGATGTTGAGTGTTATCATTCATTGTGGTCTTCTAGGTGGAAGAATCGGTATTTCTTAAGTTCGGTCGTGGTCTCAAAAGATAATGGGGAGGAATGAGGAATTTTCAGAAGAAAAGAGGGTGATAGAGGCTGTTAGGGATGATAATGGTAAGGCTTCAATTGCCGCTGTGGCCATCTTTGATTAGCCTACCACTATTTGTCAAGAACAACGATGCTCGACATTTTTGTACAATGATCAGAGAATAAAGTAGCATAGTTAGGGGATGGGTATAGTTGATGATAAGGCTTAACTTGTTAAATGTAAAAGTTAAAGGGCAAAATTTTTATTGAAAAAGCCTGGAAGGCAAAATCAAGTATTTCCTATCTTTTGTCATACCACTGAATCAAGGAGTTAATTTTTAAGCGGAGTAAGTATGGGTATTCTAAATGAAAGTATATGTTCGACTAAACATCAGGGAGTTTTGATAATTTTTCATTTATGCAACTTTTCTTACCTTTTTTATGTCAACTAATAGAAATGTGTTGCCCATATAAAAGATGTCTTTGTAACCTGAGACATTATATTGGCTTGCTTATATACTTTGCACAAATCACCTTCGGAATGACCTTTTTCTTTTTTGTGCATTTTTGTGAGCATTTCATTCTCTAATTGGTTGGTGAACTCCTTAGTTGTTGAGGATATTCGCAAATGACTTGTCCTACATGGTTGAAAGATGACCAAAGTGATATATATATATATAGTAGTCTCTTGTCACTTAAGTTTTTTGGAACATGTGTGAGGCCATTATTGTATGTGGTATCTTGCTTAATGGATCTCGTTGATTCAGATCTCCCCCAACAAGTGGTATCAAAGCTGATGATTCAACTAGGAACGATGTTGGTGTACCGGAGTTTGATACTCATTTGGTATGCGCCTTATGGGTGACGTTGGTATATTGGAGTTTGATACTCATTGGGTATGCTCCTGATGCATCAAGACTTCTGCTTAAGGGAGAGTGTTGTGACCATGTGTAGTAAAGTCATTTGCAAGGAGAAGGTTGAGAACGTGCGCAAGTGACCTGTTCCATATGGTTGAATATATATAGCAGTGGTCTTTTATCCCATGAGCTTAAGTTTTTGAAATCTCCGCCAACACAAGTTACAAAAAGGTTGTATCTCGTTGAATTCATTTAAAATGTGTACTTTTGTTTGTTTTATCAATAAAACTAGATGAAGAAAAGGAAGGAAATTTTGAGGTGTAGCTTTCTTACATTTTCACAGGTGTAGAAGCAAATACTATTTCTTTGATTGTTTTCCAAATAATGTTGTTTCAATTGGTGTTTCTAGGTTATTTTTGGGTCATTTGCAATCAGTATTTTCATCAAGATAACATGAATTTCATATTCAGCATTAATGCCCCTACATGACAATACATCTATAATATTTTTTTCTGATACATAAAATTCTAATAGTACATTTATGAATGGCCTCCTGTTCTTTGTAGATGTCCAGGGACTAAAGGAAGATCCTTGTAGTTCTTATACTAGGACAATTCATCATTGGTAAAATGAGAACTTTTTGTCCATTTTCTCTAAAAAATTAGTTTTGCCCTCTATATGATAGTAATCAAAAAGTTTGCCTTACAGATAATATAAAAAATCAGGTCATACTGAATCGACTCGAGCCACTTTTTGTATGGTTTGAATTTTAATCAGGTTTTGGGGTATGCAGGTTGATTCAAGAATTAGATTAGGAACCCAATCAACTATGCTGGATGGTTCAGGTGTAAGTTGAACTCAGTCTCACTCGCCCCATAAACACCTTATTCGTTGCCAATTGGTTATGAACCTTTATAATTTTTTATATATTAATCCCTAGTCCTAAAAGCGTATAAAATTTTAATTTGTAAAAAGGATAATTGATAATTTATATGGTGCATTGACTACTAAAAAATTATGGTGTAGTTTAAATTTATGGAAAGACAGTTATCGAACATTTTAAATTTGATTCAAAAAATCGATATCATATAGTTAGTGAGAGTTAACGAACTTAAAATCTTTGGTAACTGTCTTTCAACAATTTCAAAAAGTGTCATAATTTTTAAAGTTAATGAATTATTTAAACTATATTTTTTTTATTTTTGTAAATTGGGTTTTCTAGTAACTAAATATTTTCTAGAACTAGCAACTAATATGTAACATTATAAAGATTTGGGACATATTTGCAAAGAATTAGAGGTTGACAACCCATTTACAACAGTAGCTAAAAGTTTAGGATAAAGGATGCTTTTTACTCCCTTTCCTACATAGGTTTATGAGTTATTTCACTATGCGGGTTTACAAATTTCTTAGTACTAGCCTATAATCAAAATTTGATTAAACAAAATTCCTATTTAAAGTTTAAAATGGATACTTTTTTACATTTTCATATAGGAGATATTTTTTACACTTATTTTTTCTTTCAATTCATATGTCATATATTTGTATTACAATATTACCTTTCATATCATAAAATAAATGTGAACACATCAAATTTTGTGTCCTCTAAAAATTAGAGATATATACAAGTTAAATACTACATGTGACATATATACAAACTATATCACGAATATGTTATTGATATATTCATTTTTTTTAATGATCAAATTTTCATTGAAAGAAATTGATAACCGAACTGATCTTATATATTAATTTTTTATTATATTAAAAAAATTGATATATAAACTTGTAAATATTAATTGAAAACTAAATTTTAATTTGGTTTTTAGTTACAAACTAAAATTTTGTTCAACCCTAAAAAGAACACAAAAAAAATCTTATGGCAAGTTACAAAGCTTTAAAGGATTATAAATGTTGGATAAGGATATCCTCATCCCACATAACATCAGATAATAACACATTGCAAATAAAATTAGGTCATTTTTAACATACTAAGGTGTCCTCCAACTATGAGTAACCTTTTTTCTTAGTAAGTTTGTAAACCCAAATCATATAGGGAGAGGATATGAAATTTATAACATTTATATCTGGTGCCAGGTTCTAGTACTTATACATCCAGTGTTTACCCTTTTTCTAAATGATAGCCCATATTGTATAAGCATATGTTTTATGGAACAATTCTAAGCTTAGGTAGTAACAATAAGATATAACATTATGTTTCTCAAGCAACAAATAATAAAGACATTTGGTTAACATAAGTTGAATTTTTTTCAACCCTATGGTATGTATATAATCCATAATTGAAAATTTTAGTATACTTTGAACATCATTTTCCTAGGGCTTATAAATACTTTATAGGAAATTCTATTATACTACATCAGGTAATAATTTTTAGATCTCTCAATTTTCCTTTCATCAAGTTTTAAATAAAATGATGAAAGGAAAGTGAAAAGTATGGTATGAAATCATAGTACAGTAATAGAATATAAATGATATAAGTTAGCACATGGTTGCCTCAAAAAGTCCAAAATTTTATTTAATTTTTTTTAAAGTTTATTTTGAATCCTGCTAGGTGTTAGATGTCTTTTAAATTAAAAGGATTGGGAAATTGGTCCTTTCAAATAAAAGATAAGGAAAGGTTTGTTCTTTGTTCCTCTTCATCTAGCTTCCATTTTTGTCTCCCACGGCTATAGGGCAAGCTGTTTGGTAAGAGATTCCGAGATTCATCAACAAACATCTAGATTTAAAAAACAACAACAAGACCTCATTTCTTAAATAAAAGTTCAACAATACTCAATAGACTAGCTTTAATATTTATACAACTTATAATCATAGTACATACAATTTTAAGGATAGCTCATAGTGGAAGCTAAAATGTTTGTTTCTTTTTAGTATTTGAGGTTGCTACTACAGTTGGTTATGGTGCATAATTGTCACTACCATTTTGAAAATATTCAATTTGGTATCTTGGTTGCATGATTGTGAAAATTCTGTTTACAGACGTGAACTAAAAAAAGAGTTGATCGGCTAATAGAAAAACACATTAAAGTTCAACTGCCATTTTGAAAATTTCCCATTGTATTTCATAATCAACCCTTAAACTATGCCTTTTTTTTTTCAAATATACATCTAACGTTTATTGTAAAAATAAACCTTTGCTTGCTCCTCTAGCTATCATAAACGAAAATCTAACGTGGCATAAAATCATTGTCTAAAGCGATGGTCAAAATGATCAATTACACCATTTGCCCCAAATTATACCCGTTGTTTTAAAACTATAATTAAACTAACAAAAGTGTAATAAAGTATTATTAAAGTAACATGTTATTGCAAAAGAACCATTAATAAACATAGGAAGAGATTGGTGAATTTATTGCCGCTTTATCATCCTCTAACATGTTGAAAGTCTTGAATTTCATCATCTTGTTCTTCAAAAGTATCAAATCCAAGATTTCAAATCACAAGCAGTGAATGCTTTCTTCAAGTTTGGATAAAACAAGAATGAAGAAGCTTACTATACAAATCTATCATTCAGATTTGAAAGATAATTAAGAAAATTGTTAACCGAAACCTGTTTCTATGGATGTTGTCACCAAATTGTTTTAGAGTAAAGTTAGCTATATTCTCAACCATGTTGTGTATTTTCTAAATGATGAGTTTTGGTTGATTTTGGGAAATAAAATGGAAAAGATTAATCATTCATATGTGAAGAAGTATCAGAGTTTCAAATAGGCATATTCATCTTTCAATTAAATTTGGTAGTTTTAAATGGAAAACTATTGACAAAGACTCATTTTTACAACAACATATTATTTTAATTGTACTTTTACTACGTGTTCGTTAATTCAAGTATAGATTTGCAACAATGGATATAATTGGGGGGGCAGACAATACAATTTAATTTTTTGACCATTGTCTTAGACATTAATTTTATGCCATGTCAGACTTCCACCAATGACAGACAAAGGTTTAAATTTGCAATATATTAGTTTAATAGTACTTTTTTACTCTCATTTGTTTAGGTGTAGATCTACACAAAAGGTATAGTTCGAGGGTAAATGTTGCAATTTATCCAAAAATTTATACTGTATAGGTGGGAAGGTCATCTTTAGCCTTAAAACTTATTATACCTTTCTGTTTAAGTTCTAAAACTTTTAACTTTCTTAAATCAATCTTAATGCTTTGCTTGAGTGTTAATACCTGGTCTTATATTTACTAAAAGATAGTTGTTGGTCATGAACAAGATCTATAAAGATAAAAAATTGATAACTTAAATGGAATAAACCATAAAAAAATATTGTGTAGTTCAAATTTACTAAAACATATTTATAGAACAATTTAAATTGTATTTTAAATAAGCTAGTTTTAGAAAAATGGCCAATTTTAGAACTAAATGCTTGCATAATTGCAAAGTTTTAATATTTATTTAGAAAGATGAAAAATTTCAAGACTAACTATTTATATAGTTGTAAAGTTTTAAGTCTCATTTCTTGCATGCTAAGGTAGGGATTTCCCTATCTTATTAATGACAGAGTTTGGGTCAGGGTCTGCTTGATATAAGGGATGTATGGTGGGTGAGGGATGGTAAGATAATACTTGTTTGGTTTGATAACTAGGTGTATCTGGCACTTCTTCTTAAGTTATCAACGGAGCTTATACCAGTGCTTGAATAGCTTTGTGTTTGTGACCTTATTGATGAGCCTAGCCAAGCTTGGAGTGTAGCAGATTTGCGTGCTCACTTCCAACCTTAGGATGTTGCTTATATCACCCAAATCCTTTTCAAATGTCACCCCAGACTGGATAAGTTCATTTAGGGTATGACAAATTATGACAAATTTTAAATTAAGATGAACTATCACCTTCTTTTGGTTCTGGTATATTATCATTTTGAGGCTCTTATGGTAACAACAAATTTTAGGTTTGGATGTGAAGTCTATCATTACCTTCAAAAGTTCTGAACTTCTTATTGGGAGCATTGTCTAATGCCTTGCCATCCTAAGAGAAACTAAGATATCGAGGTATAAATGTTCCTTTATAGTATGTGGCCTATGGTAGTAGCCAAGAGTCGCTAAATCATCTTTTTTTCTATTGCCCACTTTCATCCCAAGTATAGCATTCTCTTGTGTTTGGCTTCAACTTTGGGTTATCACTCTGAGATCTTCTTCAGACTTTCTATAGTCAGAGTGAGCATAAAGGATAGTTAGTTGTCGTAACCTAGTAGAAACTTCAGTGGAATAAAAAAAATTGCCTTTTTTATTTGTATTCCACTCAGTTGGCATCTCTAGTTTTTTATGTAAGAAATGTTTTAGTGTCCAATCGTATCCAACTTTAAAGCCTTTGTAGACAATGAGGACTTCTAGGTGCCCTTCAATATAGGAAGCTTTGACTGAGGATTTTGTCAAGTTAAATATGGATGCTGCAATGTTTCATTCGCATGCCTCGACAAGGATAAGTGTAATAGCTTGACATCATACTGGTTTTGTTACGACCTCCAGGTACTAGACCGGTGATGGCCAGGTAAGACTTGGTTATTATGTGAGAAATCCTTTATTAAATATTTATTATGCATTTCAAGCAAGTAGGAAGGGTTAAAAAGGTTCTTAAAACACAAAATGGCACTTAAGTGTCACTAAGGGCAATTTGATAATTTTATCCTAAGTGAAGGGTAAAAATTTAATTAGGATATATTTAAGGTATAAAAGGCATAAATGACCCATAAAAGTAAGATCATAAGCTTTAAAGTTCATTGGAACCATAGAACCAAAGGTAAGAACCTAAATTGCACTAAGTGTTAATTTAGAGGCCTTATGTGCTTTATACGCATAGGTGGCCTAGGAACCTAGCTTGAGACTTAGGTGGAATTGTGGAAATCTTATTTATGAGCTCAAGTGGTGGCATAAATGGGCTAGAAGGGTCCAAATGAGAGTAAATAAGGCTTAGGGGCAAGTTTGGACAATGAGTAAAAGTTGGAGTGGGGATGAGGTTGGATAAGAGTTATGTGGAAGAGATAGAAAAGGCATTATTCACCCATCTTTAACATCTCATTTTCGTCCTTCTCTCTATACCTTTATTAGAGCACATAATCAAGCTTTCAAAGGAGCATTTCATGGTGAAATTAAGAGGCGCCAAGCAAGTATGTTAAAGCCCAAGCTAGGTATGGCTCATTTGATATGCAATTTGGAGTTACTAAGGAGTTTTAGCTCAAGAACACAAGGTAAGAGTAAACCCACAAATTTGCCATGGTTCTAAGTTTTTTGTGAGCTTGTAAATGGTCTTGATTTAGTTTCATTAGTGCCCATTTGTGAAGGACACCCTTAGTGGATCCTTTGAAGCTTATGTGGATTTGCTTGCTTAATTCTTGCATAATTGTGTTTAAGGTAAAAGGATTTCTTGTTCTTCCTTGTTTTTTTTTATGCATTTGCATCATATTTTTCCTTAGGGATAAGTAATTGCATGCCTAAAAGTGATTAGAACCAAGTTTGAGGTAATTGTGTATAATTTTCACAAATGAGGATAAAGTTGCCCAACTTGTGGCACTGTGGTGCTGTTCTAGCACTAAGGCACCAAGGAAATTCATGCCCAGGTCATGCTCTAGGCATTGTGGGGCTGCAACACCAAGGTCTCCATTTTCTGGATAACTTCAAACAACTATGACACCACGACGCTAGACTCAAATTGTAATGCCATAGTTGCTTCATGCTTCAACCAAAGAAGATGTTTTTGAGTCCTAAATGGTTCTAAAACATCTTAGACATAAGCCTAGGAATGGTCACGGAATGAAGAACAATCAACCAATAAACCAAACAAAGCAGGAAGGAATGATGTGTGCACAACTTAGCCATATGTGTTCATAGGTTTACTTTGGTGCCTTAATTGAAGCTTGTAGTCATCTTTAAGGTAGTTAAAATGCATTAATAGTGAGCAACCAAGTAGTTTAATCAAGGAGCATGGTGAACTAGTTTTGGTGAACAAGAATTGTAGCTTAGTTAACTAAAACTAGTGCATGTGCACTAAGGCACGGTTTGTGTGGGCAATTTCTGGCACAACCTTTTGTAGTTAGGAAAAGTGATTTGGGGAAATATAGTATTGACCCTAAGGTGAACTATAAGACGTTAATGAAAACATCTAGTGGCCAAGGAAAGCATTATAAGGTTAATGGGGACACATAAATACATTTAGGCGCAATGTGAGAATCAGGGCCCATAGGAGGCCTAAAATGGATAATGTATGAGCTTGGCATGGCTTAGGAGGTAGCTCAACACCTAAGTAAGTACAAGTTACCTTAGGGAATCAGGAGGAACACCAAGAGCTTTAAGTAGGTGAATGACTTAAAACTCAAGCTAAGTCATTAGAGCACTATAAGGGGCGATAGATGTGCAAGGTAGTTAGGCTACCTTAGTGCATTCAGGACCTTAATATGTCCTAGAAATTATAAGAAACACTTAGAGCAAACATGATTCCTAGTAGTGGACATCATATTGGGGTATAGTAAGTGTCAAGCTAAGTATTATCCAAGGTTCACCAAGATAAGTGGAGGCTTAGTAACATTTAGTCACCTATACGGGTCTTGGACTAAAGGGACTAAAGTCGGAGCCTAGCATGCCTAGGGGAAGAGGTTTAGTTCACTTAATTACCTAGTCAAATCTCAAAACCTATGGAAATATAGTGAGAACTTAATACACCCAAACTAAATTGGCCATGTACTAGTCAGATTCACCATGTGAGGGGTGAAAGGTTTGTAACATCTTAGACCCGAGGCACTAATGTTGGACCTTAGTGCACCCAACTTGGCTTTGCCAAGTAGACTTAGATTACTCATGCACCTTATATTCAAAGGGAGGTTGTTATGTGCTTAGGTGACAACCTAGCACAATTGGCAAGTTAAGGCTTGCTAGAGCGAGTTAGGAGCAAAAACTCAATAGGCACTAGACAATGTCGCGTGGGAGGATTATGATGGTCCCAAGGGACCCAAATATATGTACATATGTTTGATATGATCAAGGAAGGCACGCTAAAGGAAAGTAAGGACCCATTGAAGATATCTACTAGACCAATGACAAGGAAGAAAGCTAAGGAGCTCATTAGTACACTTCAAGCTTTTATCTCAAGCTTCTTCATGGATGATGGTTATAGATTTTCACATGGAACTGCTGGAACATCCAAGGAATCATATGAAGATTAGCCAATCTTGGTACTCAGTCCTAGAGTGCCTAGACAAGTCACAAAACAATGAACCCCAAAGGAACCTCTTAAGTGCACCCTTGGAGTCACCTTGAAGTGTTTCAAGGCCATTTTGCTTCTACAAGTTGGATCTTTGAGCTCTAATATTCCAAGACCTCTTTCCAACATTAAAGAGAAATTATCAAGTCAATGGAACTAAAATATTCAAGCTTGGAATTGAAGATACAAGCAAAACCCTATAGAGCCCAAAGTGCACTTGAGAAGACCATTTTGGGGTTTTTAGGGTTAAACTTGTATTTTTCACTTTATTTTTATTATTTTCCTGGTTATTTATATTATTTAGGATATTATTTAGGCTATGGAATTGATTCAGGTCACTTTGGACAAGTGGCATGTGTTCCACACATCAAACTTGTTCCAACTAAGTGTTAGAGTCCTAGCTTGACTAGGTTTCCGTAAGTCCTTTGTATCTAGATTTCCTAGGTGACTTGGGCTATGAATTTGCTAAGTCTTTTACCCTAGTTTAGGCCTATAAGTAGGCACATATTCTGGTTGTAAACATAGCCTTGATATGAAATAATATTGCTACTTTGGAGAGAAATTCTCTTTGGTTCTTTAAGGATTATCTTGGTGCACAAGTTGCTTGTGTTCTTAGTTTTCTTATACTTCTTGCTTCTAATCACAAGTTGATTAGGGGTGGGCGTTTAATTCCAGTCTTTTTGATGTTTTGTGGAACTTGAAAAATATCTTGAGCGCATTTCTTGGTCATTATACCAAAGGAGTTCGCATCAGTTGGTATCAGACCCACAAGTTCCATCTGAATGACATATTTTTGTGTTCTTATTTCTCTTCATTTTTGTTTCAATTTTTTTTTCCAATAATTTCATGATTTAATTATCTTTTTTAATCATTTTCTTCTTTTTTCAGGTCTATCCTTTTTGTTTCCATCCTTTTTCAAATCAACAACAACAAAAACAATAAAAACAAGCCAACTAGTGTTCCTTTGTGTTTTCGATTTTCATCCGTTTGTTCTTGTTTGTTTCTTATTTTTTTTGTTTCATATCCAAACATATTAATCTTTCTCTTTTTTTTTCATTATTTCTAGCATCATAGAGTCAAGAAAACACACACACACATAAAAAAAAGAAAGAAGGATCCAAGTTCAAGAAGTTTTGGTATCAAATAGTTGTTTCAAATTATGCAAGTTTTCAAAAGTTTCTTATTTTGGCAGAAAAGAAATCTAACTTTTATCTTTGGTAGCAAGGAACTTCAAGAAGAAAGTTGTTTTAGCATCAAACAGCAAGAAAAAAAAAAGGAAAAAAAAAAAGAAAAAATAGAAAAGGAAAGAACAAAGAAAAGAAAAGAGTTTGCAAAAGAAGTTTGCACAAAGTGATAAAGTTTTTGCACCTACAAACCCTATCCTATTGTTTTGAGCCAAAAAAAATTTCTTTGTGGTTCTTATGATCATCAATTGCAATAGCTTCCTAGAGTCTTTTAAAAGCTTGTTTAGCCCACATTTATTTTGGAGTCAAAATTGTTTTCAAGAATTCAAGTTTTCTTGTGTGCTTTGAGGAAAGTGTTCTTAGAGCTTTTGAGGACTCTTTAATAGCAATATTCTCATTAACAAATTAAGTGTTTTGAGTGTTCATCTTTTGAGTGAAACACGTGAAGTGACTGTGTGAGGATCTTTGATTTCAGGAGTATGGAGGGCCAGGAGGATAGGAGGATGGAAGTAAGACACAATAAAGAGCCTACCACCAGAAAACTTTAAGAAACTCTTAATAGACTTATAGGAAGGATTGAGAACATAGATTTGAGGTTGCCAAGAGGGCCTAATCCCATCTTACAACCAAGGAGAAGTCCAATGAGAGAAGAACCGGAGGAGGAAAAAGGAATTTGGCATGACCATGGGCTTGAAATGAGGGGGGAGCCAAGGGAGGACAACAATCTTAACTCCATCAAGCTTACCATTCCATCATTCCAAGGGAAGAGAGATCCATATGCATATTGGGAGTGGGAGCAAAAGATTGAGATGGTGTTTGAATGCCATCATTATTCTGAGGAAAAAAAATGTTAAATTGGCTACCATTGAGTTCACTAATTATGCTTTTGTATGGTAGAATCAAGTTGTCACTTATAGGAGAAGGAATGAGGAGGAGCCCATACACACATGGAGAGCCCTTAAAGCATTAATGAGGAGGATATTTGTGCCTAATTATTACTATAAAGATTAACACCTCAAGCTTCAAAGGCTTGTGCAAGGCCAAAAGAGTGTGGAGGACTACCACAAAGACTTGTAGATGACTTTGACCCAAGCCAGCATCATTGAGGATGAGGAGACCACCATTGCTAAATTCATCAATAGTCTCAACCATGAGATAGCCAACAAAGTAGAAATGGTGCCATATGTCAACATGGAGGATTTACTTCATATGCCATTAAGGCCAAAAGGATCATTGAGAAGTCCAAGGCATCCAAGATGTCTCAAGGAGGAAACTCTACATGGAAGAGTGCATAGAGTAAGAAAGCACCTAAGCCAAGAGTGAAGGCCACCAAAAGAGGCTTGTCTTGGCCTCAACAAGACAATTCTAAAGCTCCACGTAAAGATGTACCTAAGGCAAGAGAAATTAAGTGCTTCAAGTGTAGAGGAAAAGGTCACTACATGAGAGATTGCCCAAACAAGAAGGCGATGATTCTTACAGATAATGGAGAGATCACATCTGAGGATGAAGATGCCATGAATGAGACACCACCTTTGGAGAATGATGAGCAAAACACACTTGAGCCCGAAGAGGGAGACTTTGCATTTATAGCAAGGAGAGCTCTAAGTGTGTAAACCAATGAGGAAGCCAATCAAAGAAAATACATCTTTCACATTAGGTGCATAATCAAAGACCAAGTATGTAGCCTAATTGTTGATAAAGGAAGTTGCACCAATGTAGCAAGCTCAACTATGGTGGAGAAGTTGAAGCTTCCTACACAAAAGCACCCACAACTATATAGGCTTCAATAGTTGAATGATGCCGGAGAGGTAAAGGTGGTAAAACAAGTTTTGGTTCACTTTAAAATTGATACTTACAATGATCAAGTTTTTTGTGTTGTTGCTCCTATGCATGTTTGTCACATTTTGCTTAAGAGGCCATGGTAATTTGGTAAGAAAGTCACACATAATGGAGAAAATAACTTGTACTTGTTTGTTCATGAAGGAAAACTGATCACACTAACTCCACCTTTACCACAACAAGTCTTGAAGGATCAAAGAAAATTTCAAAGTAAGGTTGAGAGAAAAGAAAATGAGGGGAAAGTTGAAGGCAAGAGTGGAGAGAGGAAAGTCGAGAGAACAACCGAGAGGCTAAGTGAGAAGAGTGAACATGAGGGGAAGAATAGTGGAGAGTTCCCGAGAGAAAAAAAAATGAGAGGAAGTTGAGTGGAAAGAAAGAGTGCTACATTGCAAAAATGAGTGATGTGAGGAAAACCATTCAAGCACAAAGACCAGTGCTTCTTTTACTCTACAAAGAGTTTTTATTGGTTATCAATGATCTGACACATTTTCCTAATGTTGTTTTGTCTTTGCTGAAGGACTTTGAGGATGTGTTCCCTGAAGACCCGAGGGGTTTGCCACCCATTAGAGGCATTGAGCATCAAATTAACCTAGTCCCGGGAGCACCTATTCTAAATAGGCTAGGTTATAGGACCAACCTTGAATAGACTAAGAAGATTGAGAAGCAAGT
Source organism: Aquilaria sinensis (assembly GCA_005392925.1). NCBI lineage: Eukaryota > Viridiplantae > Streptophyta > Magnoliopsida > Malvales > Thymelaeaceae > Aquilaria > Aquilaria sinensis. The sequence goes on from SMDT01002502.1 coordinate 198,882, forward strand.
GGAAAAGTTGCTGGCTAAAGGCTTTATGAGGGAAAGCATGAGCCATTGTGTTGTGCTTGTCCTTTTTGTGCCAAAAAAGGATGGTTCATGGCGCATGTGCATGGATTATAGGCCGGTCAACAAAATCACTGTAAAGTATAGACATCCTATCCCTAAATTTGATGAGTTGTATGGTTCTACTCTGTTTTAACAAAAATTGATTTGAAAAGTGGGTACCATCAAAATTGGATGAGGGAAGGGGATGAATAGAAAAATGCTTTCAAAACAAAATTTGGGTTTTATGAATGGTTAGTTATGCCTTTTGGGTTAACTAATGCTCTTAGTACCTTCATGAGACTTATGAATCATGTCTTACGTGACTTCATTAGTAGGTTTGTTATTGTTTACTTTGATGATATCTTAGTATATAACAAGAACCTGGAAGAGCATGTTGGACCCTTCACACACGTACTAAGTACTTTAAGAGAGCAAAGGTTACATGCTAACTTGAAGAAGTGTTCTTTTTTGTGTTAATAAAGTTGTTTTCCTTGGTTTTGTTGTGAGTTCATGTGGAATTGAGGTGAATCAAGAAAAGGTAAGGGCCATACAAGATTGGCCGACCTCAACTTCCATAACTGAGGTAAGATCATTCCATGGGTTAGCTAGCTTCTATAAGAGATTTGTAAGGAATTTTTCTTCCATTTCTGCACCTTGAACTAAAGTTATGAAGAATAATGTTGGATTTAAGTGGGGAAAATGCTCAAGAGGAGGATTTCGGGTTACTAAAGAAAAGGTTATATAATGCACCACTTCTAGTTTTGCCTAACTTTGCTAATACTTTTGAGGTTGAATGTGATGTTTCAGGTATAGGCATTGGAGCTATGTTGATGCAAAGAGGCCGCCTAATTACATACTTTAGTGAGAAGCTAAATAGTGCTACTTTGAACTATCCCATTTATGACAAGGAGCTTTATGCTTTGGTAAGAGCTTTGGAAACTTGGCAACATTATCTTTGGCCGAGAAAGTTTATTATTCATACTGACCATCAAGCTCTTAAGTTTCTTAATGGGCAACGTAAGTTGAATATGATGCATGCTAAATGGGTAGAATTCATTGAGTCATTCTCATATGTTATCAAATACAAGTAAGGTAAGGATAACATAATAGCGGATGCACTTTTTAGAAGGTATGTTTTACTTTCTTCTTTAGATGCTAAAGTGTTGGGTTTTGAACAATTAAAGGATTTGTATGCTCATGATCATGACTTTGGTGAGATTATGCTAAGTGTTCTAAATTTGGTTTTGAGAAGTTCTATTAAGTTAATGGGTTTCTTTTGAAGAAAAATAGGTTGTGTATTCCCAAGACATCTTTGAGGGAACTACTCACAAAGGAAGCTCATTATGGAGGACTTATGAGATACTTTGGACAAGCTAAAACTTTGCATACTTTAAAGGAGCACTATCATTGGCCGAATATGGTAAAGGATGTAAGAAAGGTTTGTGATTAATGCATAACATGTAGGAATGCGAAGTTTACCCACACTTCACAAGGGTTATACACACCACTTCCTACACTCACTCATTCATGGGTTGATATTTCAATAGATTTCATTGTTGGATTGCCTAAAATAAAAGGAAACTGAGACTCAATCTTTGTTGTAGTTAATAGGTTTTCTAAAATGACTCACTTTATTCCATGTAATAAGACTGATAATGCTATCCATGTGGCTGAGTTATTTTTCAGGGAAATTGTTAGATTTCACGAAGTTCTAAGGACCATAGTTTCAGATAGGGACTCTAAGTTCCTAAACCACTTTTGGAGGACTTTGTGGGAAAAGCTTGGCACTAAGCTTTTGTTTTCTACTTCTTTCCACTCACAAACTGATGAACAAACTGAGGTAACAAATATGACCTTAGGCTCTATGCTTAGATCTATCATTGGTAAGAACTTAAAATCTTGGGAAGATTTTTTGCCTCATATAGAGTTTGCTTATAATAGGTCCAAGCATTCAACTACTAGTTTGTCACCTTTTAAGATTGTGTATGGTTTTAATCCTTTAACTCCATTAGATCTTTTTCCATTACCTACTCATGAGGTTTCTAGTTTGGATAGGAGTAAAAGGGCCAAGAGCATCAAGAGGTTGCATGAGAAGGTTAAACAACAAATCGAGCACAAAAATCAACAAGTTGCTAAGAAAGCCAATCAAGACTGAAAGAAAGTTGTCTTTGAGCTTGGAGATTGGGTTTGGTTACACATGAGGAAGAACAGATTTCCAGTTGCAATGTGGACTAAGCTCCATCCAATAGGAGATGGTCCATTCCAAGTCATCAAGAAGATCAATGACAATGCATACATGCTAGACTTGCTAGGTGAGTACAATATGAGTGCCACTTTTAATGTTTCTGATTTATCTTTGTTTAAACATGCAGATTCATAGATGAATCCTTCTAAGAAAGGAGGAGTTGATTTGATCAAGGAAGGCACACCCAGGGAAGGCAAAGACCCATTGAAGATATCTAGTGGACCAATGATAAGGAAGAAAGTTAAGGAGCTCACTAATGCACTTCAAGCTTTTGTCTTAAGCTTCTTCATGGGGGATGGACATGGATTTTCACATGGAGCTGATTGAACATCCAAATAATCATATGGAGATGATGGCCAATCTTGGAACTCAGTCCTAGAGTGCCTAGACAAGTCACAAAACAAGGAACCCTAAGGGCATCCCTTAAGTGCATCCTTGGAGCCACCTTGAAGTGTTTCAAGGCCATTTTGCTTCTACAAGCTGGATCTTTGAGCTCTAACATTCCAAGACCTCTTTCCAATATTAAAGAGGAATTATCAAGTCAATGGAATGAAAATTTTCAAGCTTGGAGTTGAAGATATAAGCTAAAACCCTATAGAGCCCAAAGTGCACTTGAGGAGATCATTTTGGAGTTTTTAGGGCCAAACTTGTATTTGCACTTTATTTTTGTTATTTTTCTGGTTTTTTACATTATTTAGGATGTTATTTAGGCTATGGAATTGATTCAAGTCACTTTGGGCAAGTGGCATAGGCTGCATACATCAAACTTGTTCAAACTAGTGTTAGAGTGATTGTTTGACTAGGTTTTCGTAAGTCCTTTGTATCTAGGTTTCCTAGGTGACTTGGGCTACGAATTTTGCTGAGTCTTTTACCCTAGTTTAGGCCTATGAATAGGCACATATTCTGGTTGTAAAACACAGCCTTGATACGAAATAATATTTCTACTTTGGAGAGAAATTCTCTTTGGCTCTTTGAGGACTACCCTAGTGCACAAGTTGCTTGTGTTCTTGATTTTCGTATATTTCTTGTTTCTAATCATGAGTTAATTAAAGGTGGGGGTTTAATTCCAGTCTCTTTGATGTCTTGTGGAGCTTAAAAAATATCTTGGGCGTGTTTCTTGGTCATTATACCAAAGAGGTTCGCATCAATGTTAGCCCTCAAACCGTAATGAGCTCTTAGTAGTTTTGTAATTTTTTTATTATCATAGTGTCATCTAAGATTATGTTTTGCAAGTACCCTAAAAACCCCTTACTAGGAATCTATGATTCTCACCTCTTAATTTATGTGTGCAAGTTTGGGTGATTCGGCCAATAACCACAGGTGGTTATTGAGCTAGTTGAGTAGGTATATATTATACTTGCTAGTTTGTATTTTTTGGTTGGTTGGTTGTATTATATACCAACTATATTGGATTAACCTTGAGTAGTGGTTGATCTAGAAGCATAATGAGAGGTCAAGGCTAAAGACACTTGAGAGGTAGAGCTCAAGTGGTTAGCTTAGTATGGTTACCTCAGTAGGTTATGTTTTGAGTACTTAATTGTACTAGATGCCTCTAGCAATATTGGTTAGTTATATATTTTGGTCTATGATTCATTAACATAATTAAATAATATAGGGTTAATACTTGTAGGAAGTGTGTTTATGATTTTAGCTAGTTTTACAATTTTTTTTTAACTAATGTTTTTAATGTTTTATTTTATGTTTAAATTTTCATGCCAAAACTACTCATACATTAGTTAATGCTAGTATTTAGGTTATTAAGCTTAGGTCACATGCATTAGTTTTTATAACAAGAAAAAAATTGTGAACTAAAACTAGGGAATTCCATTGTGAACTGAAATTAAGGAATTGCATGAATTCCTAGTGACTTTGGGCAGCAAGCCACCGCAGGTGGTTAAGGGCTATCACAGGTTCTACTTTATTACTCATGTTTCAAAAGTTGTCATTTGTTGATAGTGTTCTTTAGGTGGAGGCCTTAGCAATTTTTCACGCCCTTCTTTAAGCCCATAGTAGGGGTTGGTGAAATATTGCTATTGAGTCAAACTCTCAGATATTAGTTTATGCTTTCTATTATGATCTTTTGGAGTTTAATTTCTCTTTTTGGAGCCATTTTGGAAAATATTTTTATGTTTAGCTTCTAAGCTTTAGTTAGTGTGTTTTGGCTATTGGAATTGAAGGGGCAACATGGTAGCCTAACGGCTTGCTTGTGCGTCTTGCATGCTTGCAAGTCGTGTTTATTTTATAAATCTATTGTTGGATTGGTTTACTGATGTACTCTTTTTCAGATCATGATTAATTCAATTGATGCTGAGGAATTTTCAAAAGAAAAAAGTGAAAAATTTTAAGACTAAAAACGTAAAAGCTAATGGAGTTTCAAAACAAAAAACAACATTTCCCATTCAATGAGGAACTATTCCGAGCTAGAATTTTAGCCTAACTAACAACAAAAAACGTAACTCACTAATAGTGACTAACACTTGTTGTCAAAAGATGCAAGGTTCAATCCCCTGCTCTCTTTTTGCCTCTCTCCTATGCACCGAAGATGAAGTTTAGCCCAATGGGAGAAATCTCCAAAATTCATGCAATTTTGGGGACCCACTAATAGGAGTTTGAAGGCTTTTAGGAGAAGTTTTCATGAGTCTCCTATTATGTGACTTATCCCTCTCCCTTGACTTTCATATAACTGGTAATATGAATCTGTAGGGAAAAAAATGGTACATAAAATTTTAGCTTATTTAAATGTGATATTTTTTGTAATTTATGATAATTTTTAATTCAAAATCATTACAAGTACAAATAATTGGGAAGAAATATAGGAAGAGGAATTAACTTTTGCATAAAATGTGGAAAACTTCAACTGTAATTTTGTCATTGCCTTGACTAAAAATGAGAGTTTTATTTGCTGCTCGAACCCATACAGCTGGATGCACGGGACTTTACGATACCTTGTTAAACTTTCATACACTGATATTTGACTGACAAAAGCCTGGCCCGGCAACTGGAGCTATAAGCACATGAGTCTGCAGACTCGGCAACTATTCTGGAGGCCCAAGCCCAGTCCCTGTCACTCGTCGTCCGTCGGGAACGGATCGACACGAATCCGAACCCGAACCCGAACCCTCCGTCTTGTCAAGCAACTCGTGCCGACAATTGGGGCAGGAGGAGTGGGACAGGAGCCACGTGTCGATACACCTCATGTGGAAGCCGTGACGACACTTGGGCAAAACCCGAATCCTGTCGCCTTCCACAAACCCCGCCAAGCAAATCGGGCACTCCGTCGCCGCAATATTAGCCCCCGGGCCGTACGCCGCCACCGGAATCTGCCGCAGCTCCCTCTTCTTGAGCCCGGCGGGGGCCACCGCTCTGTCAGCAGAGTGGTCCTGCCTACCCTGGCTGAATCTCCTGGAGCAGCGAAGCGCGCATCGCACAAAGGAGTTCAACCCCAGAGCGCTGATGAGAGAGCAGAGGAGAACCCCGAGTATGATGGCCATGTTGGTTTCGAGGCTGCTCCGGCCGGCCCCGACGTAGGCAGAGTGAGCAGGCGCGATGGCGGCATCGGGAAGAAGCAAGCGTCGATGCATGGAGCGTTGCGTTTGGATGGGAGAAGGAGAAGGAAAAGCGAAGGAAGGTGGTCGTGGACTGTACTGATAGTTTGTATGGGAAATTAAGCGTGGTGGCGAGAGTGAGAATGAGAAGTTGGGAATAGAGAATCTATTGAAGTATGTTGGAAGAATGGATAAGGAAAATATGAGGTTGGTGTTGTGGGAATCGGGGACCGTTTGCTTTTGTGCTGCTGATTCTCAGGTTTAAATTAGAACCTTTTTCTTTTCTACTTAGGAGCAGGAGAGTAGATTGGGAAGATAGATGGTGAATACTTAAAGAGCGAGGCTGAGGCTGAGGCTGAGGCTGAGGCGAGGGAGTGACTTGAGCAGCAAATCTCCAGTATATAATTATTGTCGTAGGCGGAAGGGATGAAAATATGAGCCCAATATATCTCATCTCCCTCCACCAAAACTGCTTCTGCTACTGCTGCCTATCTTTACCTAATCAACAGCGGGTTGTCATGAAAATATCATATGGCAGCTACTAATTGAATCCTGACTCATTCATGTTGATATTCCCCTTTCCATGTAACCAATGAATAAATTAGATATAAATTAGTTGGGTACTGCCTGTACGATGTTTCTTAATTATAACTTATTCATTCTTATTTAATCCTAAATCCATTGACATCTAATTGATTTTTTTATGTAACCAAAAGATTTTTTTGGCTTTCCGTCTTAAATGGGGTCCCACTTGAATGGAATCCACTTGAATTTCTAACTGGAGCTGCTTGTCCACACTCGGCTCGGGCTCGGCGGACCAAGACAGAAATAGTACCGGCAGCCAAACCAAAACAGCTAATTTGATGTAATTTAACAACCCCGTAGATCATGAAGAGTTTTGTTAAAACTGTGAAAATCAACAGATGTAGGCCGTCATCAGTATCACTTGGCAACCAACTGGCCTTTCTATTCCTCTCCTCCTGGCTCTGTCTCGCTATCTGCCTTCGTCTCGAACCACAGACCTGAAAAGAGAACACGAGAACCGCCAACCGGAAACACATATGACATGTCTCTTACTCCCATGTAGTGGTGCACAACGGGCTGGACCAGACCGGGACCGGACCGGACCGGCCGGTCCTGGGCCTTAGTATTTTGGGCTCGGGCACAGCCCGTGTTTACACGTGCCGGTCCTGACCCGGTCACGTGTCAGTCCTGGGCCGAACCCGAGCTGGCCCGTTAAATTTTAATTTTTAAAATTGTAATTTTTATTTTAATTTTAAGTTTTAGTTTTTATTTTTAATTTTTAGTCTTCACTTTTAAATAACTTAATAAAAACAAGAGTCTGAGAGTTTTTTTATAAGTGATATTTTATAATCTAGTTTATCGTAAATTCCACTTCATCTTTAATTCTACTAGACTTTTAAATTAATCAAACGTTAAATGAATAACTTAATAAAAATAAAAATAAAAGGTAAGAAATTCACCAAAAAGTTTGGAAACTTTGATATATTTGATTTTGAGTTAAACCATTTTTTGTAACCTTTATTAAGTCAATTATTAAAACCTTAAGGACTAAAGTTATTTCTTTATGTTAAAGAAACAAACCATGATTACCAAGATTTTACTTTACAAGACAATAAATAAAATAATGACAAAAAAAATTAGAGATAAAGATAACAAATTATGCTCATCAATGTCTTACCTTAGAAAATAGTACATAAACCAGCAAAAAAAAAAATTTGGGGACCAACAGAGTAAATAGAAGAACTAGATTAATAGTTATTCTAAGCTTATCTTTATATTTTGTATAATTACTTGTTTTAAGAGTAAAACACCACCACCGGTGTGAACTTTTATTAATATTAAAGCCAAACGGCACTTACATACCATGGAACGGGCTTTACATTACTCAATAGCGAAACGTTCCATAAAATTAAATGCAAAATAAAATGTACGATCTGTGCTACACAGCAAAATCAGATCAAATACAAAGTAAGTAAATAATGAGCAAGCAGTGGATTTAAGCATCTACCTCATCGGGGTTTTCCTCGTCAGAACTCTTGTGGTCTTGTAATCTGCAAGCTAAGCTGCAAGACCCCAATCACGGTTGCATATACAAACTTCAACTGCATCTGGTGATAGCCTTGCGCGTCTCTCTGAAATGACACGCTTTCCAGCGCTGAAAGCGGACTCCGATGCAACGGTTGAGACGGGAACAGCTAGAACTTCTTTGGCAATGATGGAGAGTATTGGAAATTTGTTACTTCTTGCTTTCCACCAGTCTAGAATGTCGGTCTCACTATTCTCCCAAACAAGGTTAAGGTATGCGTCCACTTCAGTAAGACCGGATGCGGCAGCACGGGGCCGTTTGAGGAGTTGTTCAGCCGGATTGAATGACAATGAGGCCGATGAAGACGCGATGGTAGATGAAGTAGTGTTTGCAACCTTATCCTTATGCCGACTGGCATATATCTTAAACAACTCTCGCAAGTGCTTATCAATAGAGGTAGTTATAGTATGAACAGAAATATGTGCCATTTCTAAGAAACTATAATAACCCTCAAGTAGCTGTTGCGTACCTGTGATTCTTACGGTCGGGTCTAGTGTAGCTGCAACTAAGTAGATTGGGGGTATAGTACTGAAATATGAAATCCATTTATCTTTCATGGCCTTAATTGTGTCTTTTAAGAACTCGTCATCTTTGTATTGGTTCAAAACCCATGCAATGTTGACCATATGCATTAAAACTTTGTGCGATGTGGGATAGTATACACCGGAGCAAAAAACAGTGGCATCATAAAAATATCGCAGCACAGCAGCCAATTTTGACAGTTTATCCCACATCTCTTGTTTCAAAATCGTGTTCTTTTCTCTGACATTTATAAAACATGTCATGTATGCAGCAAATGGCATCGCATCTATCAACATCTCATAAGTGGAGTTCCATCGGGTAGGGCAATCAAGTTTAAAACATTTTCAGGTAGGGCAATCAAGTTTAAAACGTTTCCAACTAAAATCGAGGCCATTTTCCAGACAATATTGCTTAAACTCTTTAGAAACTTTCGTCCTTGACTTTAAATAATGGAGTGCCCACCTAATTGGAGTAATTTCATTACTCAAAACTTGAAGACCTTTTTGGACAGCTAAGTTTAAAATATGACATATACACCTAATATGAAAAAATGCGGCATCACGGACAGGTTCTAGTGATTCCTTCAATGTCTCAGCCGCGACATCGTTGTTTGATGCATTATCAAATGTTATGCTAAAAACCTTGTCATAACAAAAAAATTCTTTTAAACTTTCTGAAATTACATTGAATATGTTCCAACCAGTATGATCGACCTCCATCCATTTAAATGCAATTATACGTTTTTGAATGACCCAACTATCATCAATCCAATGTGCAGTTATACAATAATAATTTTGTCCTAGTGGTGAAGTCCACATGTCACTAGTAAATGAGATACAGTGATCTAAAGCAGAGAAGTATGCTTGTAAGTTTGATTTACGAGCTTCATAACTTTTAAATGCCTCCCTCCTAGTAGTGGTCGTAGATGTTCTTTTAAAAGCAGGGTTTAAGTATGATGTAATCCATTTTTCCATGTGTCTATCTTCCGATTGTGTAAATGGTTTTTCAGTTAACATCATTCATTCTATCATGCCTTCTCTACAATTTTTTTGATTAAATTTAAAAATACCTGATCCGCCGGCAGTGCTTGCAAGCTGTGTCTGACCGCCGGTACTCGTAGCTGCATCTGGACATAAAGTCGGATGCTTTGATTCCATGTGACGTCTCAGTGTTCCTGTGCCAGCGTTCTTCTTGTGCGAGAGCTTTTGCTTGCAGTGTTTGCACTGTGCGAACCTCGCATTGTTTCCATGACTATCCTTCTCAAAAACTTGGTCAAAATGCTCCCAAACCCATGCGGTGCACCTCGCCGTCTTACCTTCTGGCAGAAGTTCGGCTTGATGGCTTGTCGGGGTTTGTTCAGAACCATCTCCTCCACCAACATTCCCTGCTGCCGTGGGCTCCACTTCCTCAACGTCGTCATCAGAAAGTTGATCGTCGAGGCCCAAGTCGTATTGACTCATATCGAATTGCTCGTCATCGTCAGTTTGTTGGATATGAGTCCCACAGGTCGCCGGTCGGGAAATGCCATAGAAAAATGACCTCAAACCGGTGCGGGATGAAGAGCTTGAGGCATTTCCCTTTCCTCTTGATGCCATTTGTGTGACGAAAAATTGAGTAGATCACGAGGCTTGAAAGTAATTGAGAATTGATTGAGAATGAAGAAAATAATATTGAGTGCTTCAAAGAAATCAGAGAATATAGTAATAGAGAATGAGAGATTGCTAAGATTGGTGTGAAGAAATGGTGAAAGTGGCCTCCCTATTTATAGGGGAATACCTTATTTTTTGTTGCCTAAAAAACCCTTAGAAAATAGTTGTTTGAGGGGGCAAAAATGTAATTTCTGGGGTCAAAAAAGGGCTGGGAGCCGTTACAGGGACTGAAGCTGTCATTTTCCCTTTTTTTCAATTTTTTCGGAACGTTGCAATATGATCGTTTGCGCGCCGCCGCCGTGCCGGGCCCAGGCGCCTCCTAGGGCGTGCCGAGCCCAGCTCCCTCCCCCCTCCTCCAGGCCCATTAACGGCCCACATTGCGACCGTCTTCTAGCGGGCTTGGGCCGTGCCGGTCTTGGCCAAGCCTGTGCCGTGCTCCAAGCGAGCCGGTCCCAAGCCAGGCCGTGTCAGGACCGGCCCACTGAACACCTATACTCCCATGAGGACGAGTGAGGACTTAAAGAACTTCAAATATGTAACTTTATACGAGTAATAGGTAGTTGAGCCTGACTCCCTTTATATATATATATATATATATAAGCATTTACAAGCTGCTACACGAAAATCTGAAAGACTTCGGACTGCGAGTTACCATTATTAGGCTGCCTTGATTTGGAGGAGAACCTGGACCGTGCTTTACCAATTGAGCCAGAAGCACAGGACAGCTGAGCCTGACTTTCGAGAACTCAAAACTCTTTTTTACTTGTTATTTTTTTTTTGTTTTCGTAATCACTGGACGCCAAAAATATTACTCTCTTTGTTTTGCAAATATTAGTCCTTTTGTAATACTTTACTAAAATTTAATTTGAATACATTCATATTAATTTTTATTGTAAAAAAAATTAAAAAATTATATTTATAAATTAGATTCTTTAAGGTACCAATTTTATATAAAAATATTATATTTCTGTAAAAAAAAATTTAAAAAAAAAAGAAAATCATAAATTAACTATGAATGGTAAATGAAACAAATTTTATGAGATAGAAGAAGTATTATTTTTTAATAAAAAATTGAGTACACACCTTATGTTAAAAATGCCCATTTTTACCGACACCGCAGTAACGAAAAAATTACGAGGCAGTTATTATAATGGCTGCCAACAGAAAGCAGAACTATGTCCATGTACAAACAACTCTTTGAGACTTCGTAAAAACGTGGAATAAGACTTAGCAAACAACAGTGATCCAATAATTCAGGGCTCCTACACCAAAATAATACTGCCTCCATTAAAAAAAATTTAACATTCTATCCACTGCGATGGAAAACCTTCTTTTTTCTACAGGCAGTTAATTTAAAAATTTCTGTTATCTAATTAACACCCTAACTTAAAGGTGTTTAACTTCAACATTAACACAATCTTCCACTCAACGGTAACATAATCTTATGTGAAAAAGAAACTGTCAGCTTCTGTTTTACGCTCAGCAATTTGCAGTTGAAGAACTCTCCTGATCGGCTGAGCGTAAATTTGGCTCGTAAAGTTAATCCTAATTGAGAGCCAAAGCAAATTTGTAGAAATTGGCTCTCAATTAATTCTACTATTGTAAGGTAGTTATGTCGATTTGATCCACAAATTGGTCATTGATCATGACAAGCAGCAGTATGTGAATAATTAATAAATTAACCAGTGTCCATAATGTCGCAACACTTTAAAGAGATCAATTGCAATCTTTTTCTGTCATTAGTGTGATAAGGTAATCCTGATTTTCATGTTATTAGTGAAACAAAAAATTATGAAAAATTAGAAATTTTAACTAATGTTCTATTCTTGCCTGTGTCATGATTTTCCCATGGCTGTTTTCTGGCTGAGCTCTGTCCGCTCTGCGATATGCAGCAATCTCTTATTTTGTTGCTTGCTGCACCTTGTTCTGTTGCTTGCTGCTCCTCTGGGCAGTCGTTGATGAAGGGGGCAAAGAGAGTAGACACCTCTTTTTGGCTAAACGATTGTTGACAGTTAAATCTAAACACCATTATTGAAACAGTGTTAATAAAATAACAGAAGTTTAACTGGTGGACATTTTTCTTTTACTGCCGGTGCATAGAATATGTACTCAAAAAAGAATACTGCCTCTATTATATATTTTTTTGCTCTGTTTAAATTTTTTTAACTTAACTTTAACTTAAATTTTGTACATCATTATTTCTTAAATTCTTTGAAAAAAAATATTTAGAAATTACAAGACTATTAATTATAAATATAATTTTTATAAATTTTTTATCAAATAATTATATAAATAAATTTAAGTTAAATTTAAATGAAAAAACTGAAATAAAGTAAATAACAACATCTTCATCATCATCCATCCGTCCTTAAAAGAAATGAAAAGATGTAAACTCGGCTCAGCGGGTTGTACATTCTCCTTTTACTCCGCAGCTTTTCTCGAATTCTAAATTTCTAATTCCAGTTAGTCAGAAAACACTATTTAACTACCGCTTTAAGATAAGCGACTAATTCTAACACTAAGAAAAATCAACAAGTAAATTTTACAAACTAATGTGACAACGGTCTCTGATCAAATTTAAAGTTTAAACTGCCTAACAAATGCATGTATTAACTTGTAACTCATTTTTTGCAAGCACCTTCGCAAATATAGGATTATTTCAATCAGAAAATTGCAAATGTTTAGAAACACTTTAGACATTTCAGCTTCCTGTTACTCGACCTTTGCCACCCCTCCCCCAGGCATGCTGCTTTCTGCAACAGTCTCTCTCACAAACCTGAAATAATGCCAAACCATAAACGCAGACACAAGAATATGTTTGGTCAGTAAAATGAGTGTGTTCATGTTACACACGGAACTAACTGAACATGTCGACCAAAAACTGCTGTCTTCAATCATAACAGCATTCTTACTTTCTCAGAGAGGATATAAAGTCCAATTCACTAAATAGCAACAGACAACTTACCTAGCAAGTTTGTCCCTTGATGACTGCAAGATGTAGATTGACAGAATGAAAGACATCAGTAGCCCTGTGGTCATTGAATCGATAAATGATCAGATACAAGGCAACATTCAATGGTTTTTACTTTTTAGGGACCATTGGAAGCCCATGATAAATAATGAAGCACTAATCATACTAAAAACAGCACAACTATCCCCCCCCCCCCCCCCCCCCCCCAAAAAAAAAAAAAAACAACGCAACCACCACCAACCCTGACAACTCCCCTACTTTTTTTTTTTTTTTACTTCCTGTATCCCCATAAAAGAGAAACTTCTCAAAAGTTCATATGATTGAGGTCTTCATAACATTATGGAGTATAAAACCACACCATCTAAGAGGAAATCTTTACTTGAAAGGATTTACTCCATTATCCTAACTGCATCCCTCCAACAAGGTCCCAATCGCTGCTTAGTCACGTGCAGGTGGAAAAATTTTACACCAAGAATATGGACTCAACAAAACAATTTTAACATGGAAGTAAGTTGCAACAAATTTGGGATCCATTTAAATCAAGATACACTACCAAATGTCAGCATTGACTGATAGGAATATATATGGCACTTAATAATTAGCAGTAAGCCACCAATAATAGCATGATCTCAAAGTAGATCTATACAATCATAAATCAAGGAAAAAATTTATTTACCTGAGCCAAACAGCACGTAAAATCCAGAAGTCACATCTATCTCTGACTGCTCCTCCCTGTCATTTAAATACTTCACATGTGACACTTGAATCACAAACCATTTAACACTTAACAACCCACCAGGTCAATATCAGGAAATGGGATTCTTTTTCAAGAGGGATTTTTTTCCATCCCATTTTCTTACTACTTGTAAAAGCCAATTCAGCATAAGAATAGTTAATATTTATAGAAGCCAACAAAAGCAAACCAAGTGTTAATAATTGAGATGGAAAAAAATTCTCTTAGCAGCCAAAAATACCAACCATGTGTATCTGACAAGCACATGTTTCGGCCAATGGTTAGGATCCCAAAACTGATTACGTATGTCTGGATGAATTTCAATATCTGCTCAAGTTAAAAACATTTAACTGTTAGAAACAACACAGAAATTTACCTTAGCTGTATTCCTCCTTTTAGTTTTAATAAAATTGATGTCCTTTGGCTGATAATATGAAACCTTCATCCATTAAGATGATGATTGATGATGATGATGACAATGAAACCTTCATCCATTAAGATTATAAGAATACATTAGGGTTCTGAAAGGCAGAAGGTGCACTTAGGCACAAGCCTTACCTAGGGGTAGCATTTCTTAACTATTTAGAATGTGTTATGCTGAAACTCAAAAAGCTAAAATAATGCAGACTTGGCCTGCAGCTTTCTGCTGTAAGTTTCTCCAGGAAAGTAGAGATGAAAATTGCAACCCCTGGGCCTTAGAAGTTTGTATCAATGCTGCTTTTAGAAAACTAATAAACAAACAAGACATGGAAATGTATGCATATTACCTAATTTCCCAGGAATTTCAACATTGATAAAAACTTTCTACCAACCAGACTTAAAAGGTGAAAGGAATCCATGAAAATCACATTGCCCTCAAAGCAAAGGCCATAAGCATTGACTTCACCTTACAAACTAGACAAGGTTTTTAATAGAGTCACCAATCCAAACCAATGTCCTATTAGCATTGCATATATGCATTATCTAATTACAGTTATTCGTTTGGTTGGATCAGTTTGGAACTGATCCAAACAGAACAATCCAATCTGTTTTCAGTTCCTATTAAATTGATCCAAACTATATGGATTGCATGTTAAAACTGATCCTAACCATCGAAATCATAATTCTATTTAGCCAGTTTTCTTCTGAACAATCAGAACTATAATTCAACTTATTCAGTTTTTATAATTTGATTATTCATTATTGGAACTAAGCACATGGTAATTTGGAAAAGGGAAAAAAAAATTGAAAATATGAAAAAAATTCATAACATTACATTTCATATCTAAAATTAAAGGTTGATTTATAACATCTAGTCCAAAATTAGAGAAAACTGACCTTATATATGTAGGATTGACAGGCATAATTGAAAAATACATATTACTTTTCGGTTTATTCAATTTGTTTGGTTTCAAATCCATAAACAAATAGCTATCCAATAACCAAATATGAAAGTCGGTTTTGAATGGATCCAAACCAAATAACCAAACCATTTTATCCAACCCAAATAATCCATTTGGATTTTTCAGTTTCATCCAAATAATAAACACCCCTCAATCTAATCTCCTGTGTGAGTCACCACAGAAAATCCCCCCTAAAGCAAACGAGTAGTGTGGTTCCAAAACAGTTTTTGTTTCTTTTTTTTTTCCAATTTTATTTTATTTTTTGCTTTGTTTTGTTTTTTTAATTTGGGGGGGGGGGGGGGGGGGGGGGGCTGCAGTTGAACTAAACTGAAATGAACACAAGAATTCTTCAATTTTCCTTTCAAAATAGAACCCAAAACCTTAGTCCTCTTTGAAATGTAAGAAAATATCATCACCAAATGACAACTCTCCAATCCCTAAGGCCACAGACTAGAGCTGTACCAATAAGTCTAATACCAAAACATAGAAATTTTTCTTCATGTCTCACTTAATGCTAACAGGTGGGCATCAATTTGAAGAGTAAGGAGATGAAAAGATTTTACATACAGTGATGCGGCATATCCACGATTTTAGCAGTGACACCAAGCAAATCACCGCCTGAATACCTCTGCGTGTTCAGAAAGTGATAAACATGAGCCACAACATGCAATGATACCTATGAGAAATTACAAAACCATCCATTCCAAAGAGCCACTTCAGCATCATCTCAGTGCAGAAGAAGGGAAAGCTGCAAGGATGTCTTACCAAGTGTACATCTATCATTGGAACCTCAGTACTCCTGCGATTTATCAGAAATAGCCAAGGAACTAGAAACTTCTCTTTTCCAATTTGAAATGATCTGCCCATGAAACCAGCTGTAATCATCAAGTAAATTCCAATATGTCTGAAGAGCAGGAATAAAAAACAAGTCCATGAATACTGGGCCCACAAGTGAAAAACATAATCCGAAGTTATGGTCTTCTGGGCAATATCTGAAATTCTGAATGAACCATATAACATTGAGAAAAAGGATGCTCATTATTGAAAATCAATTTTCCAGCATAGCAAGTTCTTGCTAGTAGATGAGAAAAAAGCAAGGGAGTTTACAACTAAAATTTTGAACCAGAGCCCCAATAAAGGAAGGTTTAAAATTTGTGCGTACACTATTTTTTTTTGGGCTGGGGATCAGTTCTACTCTAAATTTGAATCATAACTACCAAATTTTTTGCTCTACTCAGAAACCTATGCCATAAAAGTAGCAAAAGGTAAGCTGTTAGTGAGGATTCATGTGCACTAGTTCCATTTCTTCCAACCTGTTGCTACTTTCAGAAGTACTTACGACGCTAGACTTCGGTAGGAGCTATCAGCAATAATTTCTGTAGCCCTAACCAACATCCACTGCTGTTCCACCCATATCACTACCCCAAAATACCCGATGATTATCCAAAAAATTTCACTATAATTCCGCAGAATCACCAAATTGCACGCTAATCTGAGTGAGAAAAATATTAGAGGATCAAAGAAATTCTCACATCTTGTAGGGGTCAGCTCCTGTGTAACCGGTAGGCTTAGCTACAGGAACCAAGACCTAGCAGACAGATATGAAATTACAACAGCATCAAAAACTTACGATTCCCAAAAGCAAGTCTTGAGGACGAAAAAACAACAGAGAGAGAAGGAAAACCTCACGATTAACAGCGAAAATTGGACAATGTTTGCCTATCATGTCATGCCAAACAGTTCTTGACTGAAAAAAGTAACGAAATAGCAACAAAAAAGGAAAAAGGAATTAGCCACGATTACAAGGGATCCAAGAGAAAGGCCAAATCAAACAAAAGAGAAAGCTGAGTGCGAACGTTATGGTACTGGCCCATCTTGCTCATAGGAACGATGTCACCGGGCCTGTAAGCCGTAGCGATTGAAGTCAAGGCGAGTGAGAGGAACAATAACGAGAGCAACTTCATTTCTTCTGGGAGATCGCAGTGTTCGTCTTAGGCTCTCCCTCTCCCTCTCCCTCTTCCTCTCCCAGACCCTGAGAATCTTCTCATGTCCTTTGGCTTCCTTGCTTATTTTTAAGGGAAACTGAAACTTACAGTCTCCCAGAGTCCCGTGGTATGCCATAATCTACACTTATCTCTCTTATATTCTAAAACCTACATTTACCCCCCTCACTAATTAATTCCGTCAAGCGTGCTTTCTGTTAGTGGGCCCCATAACATGTGAAAAATTGTTAAATAAAAAATGGCCCTGGGAATCAGAATATATGGCTCGGATGACGTGAAGATCGCTTGGACTCTCTACTTAGCCGTCACCCTTCTCTGCACGCGAAAATCTTCTTTTGCTACGTTTAGCCATTGTATATCGCAACGGGGGAGGAAGGTCATTCTGATGTTTGTACGCAGCAAGCAGAACCAGGTAACCCACCCACCTTTTTTATTCAATACATAGTTGCGAGTTGAGACCCCTAAGGTTTCTCAATTTATTGCTTCGGTATAGTTTGGGATTGGGTTAAATCGTGGGTTGGGATGAAATTTGATTGTATTCCTATGGATGAACAACAGTTGTCGACCATCTCACTTTTCTTCACGGTCGTGATCAGTTGAAGACCGAAGACAAAGACATTGCTCTGCACAGCAATCGCACACGGATGGGAAATTCAGATTTTGCAGGTGACAAGAAAAACTAGGTTAGCTGCCGTTGGTCTATTGCTTTGCTTCAAGTGGAACCACGCTTGAATTGAGCTTTGATCTATCGATTAAAGGTTGGGTTTAATGTTGGGGATTGGAATTGGGTGCTCGTATGAATCAAGATTAGTTTTAAAAGGCAGATTGGTGGACGACCTCTAATCTCTATAGACAAAAACGAAAATAATTTTTTTTCTTTTTTTTTAATTTAACTTCTTTCCTAACATTGAGGCCATGTTATGTTTTTGGTAGTGTAATGAAATCAGATTCTTGTAAGGGAATGGATTTCCCATGTCTTTTATAGTTTCATGACAATTAAGGTCGCTGGTATTCTAGTTAAAGTTCAATTCCACTTGATTATTGAAATGACGAGATCATTAGCGTTAACAAAACTTGTAATTTTGCTTGTTATTTCACCGTCCTGTATTTTCTCGCCTCCATTGTGAAGAAAAAAACACAGTTTTTTGCTTTGATCCTAAACCCAATTAGAGCCTCATGCAAAACGAACAAAATAGATTATTTTGTTCATTTACCTGATGGTCCGTAGCATTTTGATGGGAAATTAGTGCCGCATGTGAGGCCTTCTTTGTCTTTTCATCTACACCAAGCGGACAGTCTGGTGGAGTTAGGTAGGGAGGGGGGTTGAGTGTAGGTTTTGGAATATAAGAAGGGGCTAGTGTAAGTTATGGCATACCACGGGGAGGGGGTTTTATAAATTTTCCTATTTTTAAATTGATAAATAAAAAATCCCCAAGATTTCATAAAAGCTACATTTGCCCCTTCTTTTTCCAGAAAATGCTCCTTTCAAATTTTTTGTAACTTAGAAATATTATTACCCCCACCATTCAGTTTGAATGTTAAAAACTTGGTACGCAATTACTGGAATGTCAAATAGAAATACCAGCAATCATAAAAGGTATCTAGCTAGATATGTAGAACTCTATATCTAGCAATTTACTAAAAATGATTTTGAAAAAAAAATACACATTTTTTCTTGGTGTTGATGTTTTCTGTTATCCTTTTGAATCATTGATATTTTCTATCTAATGTTTCAGTCATTGGTTAGTAGGTTTTCAATGTCTAAAATGAATTAAGAAATGTAAGAATAAGTGAGGGTGTTCTAGTTGATTTTCCAAAAAAGAGGAGCATTATATGTTCAAGCAAACTTTAGGGGTTCTGGGTAGTTTTCACTCTTTTAAACCTGTCCCAAACCAAATGGCTGCTTAGAAGCCTAACCTAATAAAGTATCAATTTGCCAATCAACTTTATCCAATATACTTTAGGCCATTGATTTTCTTGTCAACCAATTTAAGCCACTAGTCTGTCTTCCTAACTACGTCGCTTTGGAGATAGGTTAGCCCTAAAGTTTATATAGTAGGGCGGACGAATTAACAAGACCGTGCTTGGACTATCATTATAACAGTATTTTTTTCCTTTTCATTTTTTCCTTGCAATTGACTATTACAAATTTAGAGATTTACTCTTCTCTAGTTCCGATGAAGGAGAGCAATGATCTTGGCTATCGCATCTGATTGCCATTATTCCCAATCAAGCCTCCTCCACTGAATGTCAGTTAAGTTTCTTCTTTCTTCAATTTTCCTTTCATTGATTCTTTGTTACTTCCTATTATCTATGTTTTCCCCAATTTATAACGTTTGATTGTTTTAATCTTAGCGAGTCAACCTCTTAGGTTGGTTACTCTTCTAGTTCTGATTCCCTTTTATTCGATTATTTTCAAGTCTGTTTGGCCTTATTGTGTCTTCGTTTGGTGCTAATCTCGAACAGACCTAAGGGTACGAATCTGGAGCTGTTTTAGTTCTCTGGCTAATCATAATTGGCTTATTCCAAGTTAAATCTGGCATGTCCTACTGAAATTGGGGCCTCAACTGCCACTTCTCTTGGTCTAGTTATCATGTGTTAATCAGTTGGATGATTCATTCATCTTAACGGCACAATTCTTAGTGAAGCTGGTTCGAACAGTGTTCTCTCATTCCTTGTTTTTCTCTCTTGTATTTGTTTGCCATTGGCTGTTGGTCTGTCTATTGAGTGATGGCAGGGTTTAAGCAAGGGTTTTTTTTTTATTTTTTTAGCAAAATGATAACTTCACAGCCTCAACATCTACTAAAATTCCTGACCAACTCAAAAACATCCTCGAGGAAAATCCATCTATGTCACCTCAGTTGCCTACAAATGCTTTAGCTAGGTCTGACTTTTTAAATGATTGTTATTATCCATTGGAAACATTACCGGAAGGGGATGAGATTGAGGGTGAGCTTTTTCGTAGGTTTATGGCTGGAATAAATGAACTTAAAGTGGCTTGTTTGAAGAAGTGGGATCGCCTACTTTGACCAAATGGACCAAGGTCCGGTTATATTCCGTCTATCCAGAAAGTGTTTACAATCATCCTCTTGAAGAACTACCCAAATATATTTGGAGGGAACATGTCTTCAGCAACTACTCTAACATATCATAGCTTGAAAAGGAAATCTCAACTCTCAAGTTTGAGTTTGAAAAGCATCAATTGGGCCATGAGAAAAAAGTTCAAGAAGTTCAAGATCTTTTGAAGCATTAAAGACCCAAAACTCTTCTCTAACCCTAGACTTAACCAAGATTTATGAGGAATTTTAGTCAGCAATTTTTCTATCTTAAGTGGACCTAACGCATTTAGAAAATAAGAATCATTTCCTCCAAAATGATTATGTGACATCATGCACATTGAAAGGATCTGTCTTCTTGCAAAATGGCAAAAGTTATTAGCTTTGGATGAGGTTTTCCAAGGGCATTATGTTAACACGGTGTCACTTTAGTTGTTTTTCTCAGACGGTTTAATGGCAACAACAGGTTTTTGCTTTCAATCACAACTCTTTATTATAGCACATAGCCCCATGGGCATTTTCTATTTTGTTTCTTCTTATTCTCTTCTATATTTCTTTCTGAATTAAAAAAAAAAAAACTAGAAAGTTAGGAGGAGATAATTATACTGTAGCAAGAAGAATGCTTTCTTACTTGGACTCTTGAAAGCCAATCAAATTAGCACCAAATGACATGTGTAGGTATTAGGGGAACGGGGAATGGTTGAACCCAGGACCCTGAGTTCATATGTCCCGCCTTTGCCATTTATGATGGTGGCGAGAGACCACAGTTTCTATTTAAGTCATCCAATAACATTAACACCACTCAAAATTTAGGGGAATCTATGTGATTTAACTACCCAAACAAAATCATAACCATACAACTAATTTTCTTTGTATTTTTTAATTAATAATACTTCTCATGTCTTGTACTCATTGTTATTAAACCTAGCCCCGCCGGTCGGACCAGTTCAATTGTGACCCAGTGAGCACAAAAGGTTGGGTTCCACCCTTTAACCCACTTAGATCAAAACCTAGTTAAACCTAGTTGACTGGTGGGTTAACTTGGGCTAAACAATATTTTATATGGGTTTTCAGCTTTACACTTTTTTTTTTTTTTTGGTAATGTAGACTTTGCAACTTAGAACACTTAATTATGTTGGGTTGACGTTCTGTTGGCCCAAAGTTGAAACAAAATTTATAAAAAATAAAAAAGCTTATAAATTAAAAGAACGTAAATGACAATCTCAAGGTAAAATTTCATGAGAGAAAATTATATTTTTGTTATATTATTTGTACTCTATAGGATTTATTCAAGACAAATAATTAATTATTCATGCATGTTTTTGGAATATTTAGGAATTTAACTTTAAAACTTAAATGATTGACTATATACTTAGCTTATTGGACATTAACAATATGTGTTATTTTGTTATGGAATATAAAATAGTAAAATCTTACTATATGACATATGTAAAAAAAAACATGAAAGCATGTTGTATTTTGGATAGCAACAACAGGACATGCTTGGCAGGGTGCAAGCATGCTTATATGTAAAAGTTGTTGTGCATTATGGTTGGCTTGTCCGATTAAACCAGTTGAACCAATTAGGCCACCAACCATCTACCTTTTTGGGTTGCTCCCCGAGCCAAGTTTGACAACATTGCCTATTTTGTATGTTTTTTTATTTGTTTTGTTTTTAATTATAAATGTTGTTTTATGTAAAGTGTATTTCATCATTATTGGCCTTATGACAAAAGGCATTGGAGGGTTTTACATAACGAAAAGGTAAAAGTCTGAAATTTGCTACTAATATTTGGGCACAGGCTCATAATTGCCACAATAGTTTTTTTTCACTAATCTCTTACTGATGTTTTAAAATTGACTCAAATTGGCCACTAACCTTCAAAAGTTATAAGTTTTGTAATTTTAAGGTGTATAAATTTTTTAATTTCAGGGTGATAATGTAATGTTTAACAAATTTTAAAGACTTTAAGTAATTTATCATTTTTTCTTTAATAGAATCTAACACCCACTAACCCTTCCTAGGAATAAATGGCGACCGAAAGACTTCCATTAAGAAGTCACACCTTACACCTTTGAAAAAAAGATGCTCCTTGATCTTTGTTGCCCCTACCAAAATCCTATCAACGTCATTGGTTGACTTCTGAACTTCAGCTGCTTCATCAGCATGTTGCGGAATGTCTCCTTCCCATTCCCCAATGGAGTAGAGGTGCTCGATGACGCAAATGATCTTCGTCAGGTAAAAACAGATAACTATGGTAAAGAAAATGCAGTTGTTTGGTGGTGGTAGAGGATGTTCAGGTTCAATCTGTTCAAGTCAAAGGCAGCGAGCGTGGGCCTAGTGAGTGTTGAGTTCTATTAAAGAAAAAATGACAAATTACGTAAATTTTTTAAAATTTGTTAAACGTTACATTTTCACCTTGAAAATACAAAACTTGTAACTTTTAATAGTTAGTGGCTAATTTGAGATCATTTTGAATATTATTAGGAGATTAGGCAAAAAAAAACTGTGGTAGATATGACCCTACACCTAAACATTAGTGGTAAATTTGAAACTTTTCCTTAACAAAAATATATGATGATTCAGGAATATGGAGAACATAAATTTAGGCATAAATACCTATTACTCTTTTAAACTATAGTGAATCAGACAGTTTGCACCCTGAACTATAAACAACATCAAGTCAAAACTTGAATTTCGTAAAATTAGTCACTTTGGTCATTTGACTCAAAGATAGGGTCACATGAGCTCATGAGATATTGAGGCCATAACTCATTTAATGGAGAACCACAGCATCTCATTCTTCTTTTTTCTTCCTTGCCGCCACCCTAAACACCACATCTTCCTTCTTTGCTCCCCAATCCTTCGACATCCCCACGATTGCCTCCACCCTCACCAACACCTCTACCCTTCGCCACATCTTTGTGTCTAGCTCTTCCACCTCCATAACTTCATCGATCTCACCATCTCATCTATCCATGTCAATACCTCCACCCTTTACCTTGTCGATCTTAGCCATCTTGCTCTTCATCTTCGACACCGCGTCCACTTAGGCAAGCAATAATCCTACTCGATGGCTACCAATACCTGCATCCAGCCCTCCCCTACAAGGTCACCATCTCATTATAAACAAAAAATCAGTCTAAGGAACAAAAGCAATTCGATGAATTCCCAGTCAAGTACAAACCATTTAACTTCTCGCATACAACTACATAACATCGATTCACTAACAAAAAAGGTCCTAAGGCTTGGATTTGCAACTTCTACAAGGATGCACTCCAAGCAATTGGACTCGGTTACAATCGGATGGTCTGGTTTATGGATAATTTGACCTCTATTCGTGGAGCGAGGTCGTGATCGAGACCCAATTTGGTGATGGTTCACGGGTGAAAGAAACCATCTACGAGGACATGAAAGGCCCTGAAGAGTTGGAGGAGGTTGAGCAGTTTGAAATGGCAGCCGATTCAATAAAAGTAAAATGGTTTTATGGAGGTCATGGAAGGTAGAAACGAGGTGAATGAGGGGGCAGGGAGAAGAAAAAGGTGAAGGATCGTGTTGTCACTCTGTTAAAGACAGAGGGTGTTATAATCATGTGAAAGCACATGCTGATTAGGTTGAGTTAAAGGACTTAAGTGACTAATTTGTTAAAGTTTGGGGTCCGAATTGATCCACTTTATAGTTCAAGGAGTAAACCGTCCAAGTTACTATAGTTTAGGGGAACAATAGTCATTTAGGCCCATAAATTTGCAACATAGGGGAAAAAAATGAAAATAATATGTATATGAGGTGACAAAGGTACATAGTTACATACTGTCATTTTTAATTGCGTTAATCCCTCCTTGCTCCTTATTCAGCTAGAAAAGACAAGAATATACTCATATTTACATTGAGAGCTGAGTTTAAGTCGCAGCGATAACGATGCTTTCACATAAAGATCAACTAATAGTTTGTTAGATGCAACTTGACATCTTTAAAATTTCGTGAGACATACAATTCACCCCTAACTTTTATTAGAGCGTATCTTACCTTAAATATACTTTTAACATGTTTCTAATTAAAAAAAAACGGTCAAATGTAGTTTTTTTTTTAGTTTACAAATGGTATGTTTCTCAATTTAACTAATTCTATTACTTGATGAAAATGGTAGTGAAAGAGGTGGCCAATGGGCCGGGTTGACTCGGGCCTGACCCGGACCCAGCTTGGGTCAAACTCGGTCAGGTTCGGTCAAATTCGGGCTTGGCCTAGCACGAAATAGGCTTGGGAGGTGGCTGAGTGAATATGGGCCTGGAAGAAAGAGATGAGCCCAAAATAGCACAGCCCCGCCCATTAGTGCATTCAACCCATACAAGACCGGATCGGCCAATGACCCGGCTGAGTTGGGCCCAGACCGGGTCAAACATTTTCCAACACCCATTGCAATTTTCAAATTTTTCAAAAAAAAAAAGGGTAAAATGACAGCCTATCCCCCTAACAGTTCCAAACAATTTTTTTTTCCCTAGACTTTTTTACCTTTACCTAACAGTCATTAACGACTAGTTTTTTAGGTCTTTTTTAGGTAAAACTAATTTTTCCTTCTCCTATAAATAGTCAGCCCTCTTCCCATACTTTCTTACACCATTCCTTTCTTCTCCAATCTCCTATAATATTCTCTCATTCTCTCTAATATGTCTCTCCAAGTTTCTTAATCTTTCACTAATATTTTTTTAATTTCCTCCTAATTATCTTTCAATCTCTTCAATTATTTTCTTCTACTAATGGCTTCACAAGGAAAAAACTCCAGCAAGGGCAAGAGTGTTGCTTCCTCATCCTCTGGCACTGGGGTCGGTTTATTTTTGCGATGACATTTGTACCGCAAAAACCGAGGCCCGCATTTACAAGAAAATTGACGACAACAAACCCAACATTGACATGGCGGCATATGACCTAGACCTTGACAATAAACTCTCCAATGATAACATCGAGAAAATTCCACTGACCCAAGTCGGCATCGAAGGGTCCCAACCGACACTACAAAGTGAGCAACCCGAGCGGACTTAAGTCAAGAACGGGAATTTGAAAGCTTCCATTTGGGCACATTTTGAGCCGATTTGGGAAGGTGATACGAAGTATGTCAAGTGCAAACATTATGACAACAAATTTGCACACAAAATGAACTCTGAAATAGGCACCTTCACACTGCACTTGAGCAAAGTCCATGGAGACACCGGTAGTATATTTAGTGGACAAACACAGTTGACGAGCGTTGGGAGCTTCAACGGTCCAAGTATTTTTTGATTTAATCCAAAAATTGCTATACAAAGTTTAATTAATTGGATGATAATTATAAAAAAACCATTTAGACAAGCTAAGGATGAACACTTAGAAAGATTCATACATGAAAATCTAAATCATGCTTATAAAAAAAATGTCTAGGCAAACGACTAGAAAAAAAAGCTTTAAACTGTATAAAGCTAAAAGAAGTAATTTGTAAGCATATATTTTCTACCGTTGATCATTGTCTATCATTTACATATGATATGTAGACATCTTTAATATGACAAAATTAATATTGTGCCATTGCTCATTGGATAGATGATGAATGAGTTATTAAAAAACGGATATTTGCTTTCAAATGTATAGAATCTGATCATAGGGGTTGGAATATTTTCAACTGTATTATCGAAAGTCTACATGAAGTTTTTGTTATCGATAAAGTTTTTTTTTCTTCATTTCTTTTGACAATACTTCAAATAATCATTCAGCGGTAAGAGAATTGATAAAAGAAATAAAATCACCGCTTGATAGAAATTTTTTTTCATATTCACTGCTTATGTCACATTTTGAATTTGTGTTCAAAATGGTTTACAGCAACTAAAAAACCAAATCGAGCCAATTCAGAATATTTTACTTTTTGTTAAAAAAATAAATTAGCTCATGAATTTAAAATATTTTGTATTGAAAATGAGGTGAATTTTTCTTCAAAAATGTTTAAAATCGATTACTTAACTCGATGAAACTAAACATTTGAAATGTTAAATAACGCTTAACTATGGACAAATCTTTTGACTCTTTGTGAACTCAAAAGTGTAAGGTGACTAGTTAATAGACGAGGTTTGAGAAAAATATTTTAAGTTAGTTGAGTTGCTTAGATATTTTTACAAGGCAATAAAGTTTTTTATGGGGTTTATTACCCAACAATACACCAAGCAATGTTATATTTTGTAAACATCATCTATGTTTTCCACC
The DNA here is from genome assembly GCA_005392925.1 of Aquilaria sinensis. NCBI lineage: Eukaryota > Viridiplantae > Streptophyta > Magnoliopsida > Malvales > Thymelaeaceae > Aquilaria > Aquilaria sinensis. The sequence goes on from SMDT01002502.1 coordinate 225,360, forward strand.
AATACAATGACGGTGACTTTTTGCAACAAACTGTTGAAGCAATGCAAAAGAAATGACTTAATTATTTTCAACAAATCCAACAAATTTATCTTGTTGCATATGCATTAGATTCAAATGTCAAAATCACGTATTGTCTGCATATATTAGAAGCATACTATCATACATATTTAGGTCAACCATAAATTTTTGCACTTGTTATTTCTACTGAAGCTAACCATAATTTGAAAGAGTTATACAAATTATACTCTGTTAAGTATTTTAATAAAGTTAGGTCATCCGATTCAACACCCACTAGACATTCCATCTCATCATCATCATTAAGGTTCAACCCAGCGGCAAATATCCTCAAATGATCGAGATCCATAAACTCGGGATTGGCGGAATGGAATGATTACTTCTGCACTTCATTTGAAAATAATGATAAAGACATCCTCAAATGGTGGAAGAACAAAAGAAGAAGATTCCTAATCTTATCTATACTGGCTTAAAAGATCTTAGCAGTTTCGGTCTCTACCATTGCCGTCGAGGTTGCCTTTAATGCAGGGAAACGAGTCATCTCAGAGAAACGAGCAAGGCTCACACCTGAGACTGTTGAGGTTGAGGTTTGCGTTTACAACTGGGATTGGGCCATTGCTGCTTTTAGGAAGCAAGATATGGAAAGCTCGAATGATGAAGTCCCTTTTGATGATGATCCGCAAAAGTAGATTGTAGGTTTTCATTATAATTTAAAGAATGTAATCGATCTGATTATACTGTTACGCACAGATCTTAATTTTTACCTTCTCTTTTTTTCTTTTTCCTGGAACGTTTCGTCATTTTCAAGTGTAAGATACGTTCCAAATTATATAAGTGTCATTTGATTTTTTCTTTAATAAATTTTATACTGCTAGTGGTGTTTTTTTAAAAAAAATATATAATTCATAAAATTATTTACAAAAAAAGATTGAACACATATTAAAATATAATTTAAAATAATATGATAAACTCGACCTATCTTGAACCCAACCCAACCCAGCCCAGCCCCAACCCACCTACCTATATACGGGCCATACCCGAGTCCAAAAAAACCCAGCCCATGCCTAGCCTGTTTGGCCCACCGGCCACCAACGTGTAATTTCATGGCTAACAGGAGCAGCACTAAACCAATGCACCTGGACGAGTCTGTCTAATCGATAACCTGGGTACAGAAAGAAGAGGCGGCTGAAGCATGAAAGGTACAAGGTTGCTATACCTGTAGCCGCGTCGGAATGGTCAATTTCCACTTTTTTTATAAAAAAAAATATTAGAGGTGAATTTTTATTTAAATAAAAAAACTAATCATATATTTTTCTGAAAAAAAACTATAGTAACAAATTTCCACTTGAGCGAAAATGTGAGTCGCTAGCAGGGGCCAGGGCCCTTTCGGCAAGAGATGGATCATATGATGTCCACGTGGCAGCTTCATCACTGCCTTGCTGCCCCGTCGTCAAGGCGTCAATTGCTGCGACTCGATTGATCTGTTGCAATCTAGAATTGCCGCCAGAAGTTTGTCCTTTCCCGCACTTCACCATTCCCCCAGGCCCCCCGCTCTCTTTCCTCCCCCTTATGGATAACCATCACTTTTGTACCTGTGTTTGTTACTGAATTGACCGATTATCATAATTCCCTCCCAAAGAAAAATGTTTCACAAAAAAGATGCACCGATTAGCTAGTTCTTCCCTCTTTTTTCTTTTCAATTCTCATAATATTTTCTAATAGAACTTTGTCCAGAATAATTTGTTTTTAGAAAGGTTTACCCATATGCGTAATTAATTGTTTCGAATCTTAGTTCGAGTGCTTTTATATATACTCTTCTTCCTTTTTTTTTTTTTTCAAGTGGTGGGAGATATTATGTATGATATCTTCCGAATATTTAGCTATATATATATATATATATATATATATATATATATATATATATATATTCTTTAAGAATATAATTTAGGTCTACAAACTGGTTGATATTTCAGGTCCATAACATTATGTGTGAATATCAGCCTCATTCTTACGCCGATTTTGACAATATTGCCTGTGTACAGTACAGACAAGCTTATCAAAATAAGAATTATGGTAAATTATCTAATCTAAAATTAATAAAAAAAAAAAAGAGTGAAAATGTCTCATCATAATAGGATAAAATTTATTTGTTGTCGATAATCTTTTCAGGTTGTCTTAATCAGGTCCCCTCTCTTAAAGTTCCAATCTATCACATCATGTCAGTTATCCTCATTTCATTAATTTCACAATTAAAATTAATAAAATATAGGGAAAATGCCTAATTTAGTCCCTACATTTTCTTCCCTCCACGTAAAGCACCTTCAAGTCTTTAAATTTAACACTTCTTCGTAACTTTTCTCTAGATCTTTCAACTCCAAAGCTTGATCTCCTTATATCACAAATAGAATAATCCTCGTTTTCAAAATTTCCATATTCTACTATTGATTCTCTAGACCCCTCCTTCCTCTCCCACCTTTTCATCGACCAGTTTCATGCATTGAAACACTGCCAAATAACTCGCTTCAACCGAAAAATTTGTGTCCAGTCCAACCATTGCCTGAGATCAATAGATGCAGACCAACAAACATTCCATTAATTTTTTTTTAACTTGATCTAGTTTTTGTTTTGTTGTGCAAGAATTGTTATGTTGAATAGCATTTTTTCACTTCACTAGCTTTTGGTTCAATTTTTTGCGGTGAAAACTAAATTCAAGTGCTCATGTAGGGAGAGAAAACAAGAAACTGACAAGAGTGGCAAGAAAATGGCAACGATCACACGTGCCTTAATAGTAATCGCCAGTGTGGTTTTAGGTTGGATCACCATTGAATTGGCTTTCAAACCCCACCTCAAGAAAGGCCCGATGCCATTGACTGATCTTTGAACTTGGACTATAACTCTGGTGATGATGATCCTTGAATATCCCTCAACTCCAATTCTCTGGCCACTGCTAGGGACGATTTCTTCCTCCACTTTGACCAAGGTTGTTGATTAATCTCTCTACTGTTGGAATGTTTGATCCCACCCCCCTCAAAGGATGCCCCCAAAGAAAATAAATGCTAGCCATCACTCGAACCCATTGTCACAGATTGCCATTGATCCTTCGTGTTAAGCTTAGGGATCCTAGCGGTCTTGCTAGAGAAGAGGTTTAATTATCACTAGATACTATATCGGAATCCAATCTTGTTGTTGGGAGTGGGCCTATCGATTCCACAATGAGCGATGGGGGGGGATGCATCAACAATCAGTGTGGGTGAGCATGCCACTGCTACTGATAGCGGCAACAAATAAGAGGAGCAATAGGTTCACGAGGTGGACGATGATGAGGTGGCAAATGAGGAGATGGTGCTGTTACCACACGAGAATGTGGCCTTTGTTTTGACAACTTTTCACTCATGCTTAATAAGATTTTGCTTGTGGAAATTTTGTTTTTGGAAGAAAATTGGTTTAAGGGATGGATAAAGGGGGGGAAAGGGGCTTGAAGTGTTAAATTTAAATGTTTGATGATGTTTTGAGTGGGAGGAGACATTTTTCCCCAAAATTTTTGTCAACTTTAATTGTGAAATTGACAGAAGGATGATGATTGGGACAGAATCTAACATATTATGGACTTTAAGATGATAAAGTGATGGTTAGAGACTCATTTAGAATAATACAAAAAAATTAAAAACAACAAATGAATTTTATCTCATCACATTAGAGAGTTTCGATTGACTATGTGGAGTAAGACAGCTGATAACAAAGCTATCAAATGGACTGTGATAATGATTGTGGGTCTTTAAGGTGTTGCTAGGTTGGCCTTCACGGTCGCAGCCAGGGCTACTGCAAGGATTTGAGTCCTTGCTCCATTGGACAAGGAACAAAACTTGCCACTCGTGGCTCACAAACTCTCAAAGTTTCAAGAAATAAACAAGTTAACTCATAAGTTTCACAAATGTACAAAACTATCCTAACCTGTAAATGCCTTTGAATATCAGGAAACAAAAATATAGAAAGAAAATTGGTGCTTACGACTTGATAAATGAGACACCACAAACCTTAAATTATGATACAATGTTAAAACATTTTGACAATCAATTCATAATAAGTTGAGGGGTCTTAATTACCTTAGTATAAAGTTTCACTTGATGTTTTAGCTTGACAATGTAGGATTTTTGCCAATTAAAAATGTACAAGATTAATGGATGACTTGAAATCAAGTCTATATTATATAAAATTGCATTTCCTAGTCTTTTTTCCACGCATATTTGCAAGCTTTGCGTTTGAACAAAAAACAGAATCGTCGTATGAACAGTTTCCATTTAGGGTTTCAAGCCTAACCCTCATCTAGTTCATTGAACATGCGGAATCGCGATGGCGAAACTGAGTATTGACTCCTTGGTTTGGATGGAATCTTGAAAAAGGTTAAAGAATGTTTACTTATTTGAATTCTACTCAAATTAAAACCACAGAGCCCAATAAATCCGAAAAACATGTTTAGAACCTTTTTTCCTTCGTGAAAAAAGTCATAGGTTTTTTTACTTATAAGTTGAGAATGAAAAAAAATAAAAAAAGTTCAAACAAAAATTATTATCTAAACAAATACTATTTAGACAAGTATAAGGTAAATAGAGCTAGAATTAACTTTTAAAATATATAACATCCTTTCTAAATAAAAGAAAAAAAAAGTGAAAATAAAATTGATCACTATTTTTTCGTGAGTGATTTGAATTGCTAAGATTGTATACATTTACCAAACTAAAAGCATTGAGGGATTCGACCGTGTAGATATATAGTCTTTCATTTTTCTCACTTTATTATTACATTCCTCTCATAAAAACTAGCCCACTTACTGTTGATTTAATTAGTTCATGATATTTTTAAAAAAATTTATTATAGAATTATAAAAAAAATATAAAAAAAAATGACAAACTACACAGAATAGAGGTAGTAACTTGCAGCAATGAAGATTTAACGATCCCCAAAAAAGATAAAACGATTCTTTAGCAAGGTAAGGTGCTCTCTCTGTCTTGTCGACTATAAATATTTGGGAACTTTGCACGGAGGGGAGTGAAGATATTGGAACATATACAAAATAAATGAATCAATTCCAACTTTCCAAGCCACCATGCCCATGCACCAATATGGGTTAAAACACTAGTAGTCCCCAAGCTTTATTTTTTCTCTCGTTTTGGTCCCTGTCATCTAAAGGATCCCATATTGGTCCCTGTCCCTAATAAATTCAGTATTCATTCTAGTCATTTTTCAACAAAATCGTTAGCTGAAACGTAAAAGGCCAAGCCATCCCCTCCAAAAAAGGCTTAGGAATAGTTTCAGGCCCTGAACTTGGTTCATAAAAACTAATCACCATCAAATTAACTTCGTAGAATGATACAGTCAATTTTTTTCTTTATTTTTTTTTTTCTAAAATCACATGATATCACATGCTCCATCATTCTTGTACTAGCTATCCCATTTCTCCATGTGTAGGATGTTTTACAATAAAGCGTTAAAAAAATTAATGAAAAGGGGAAATTACAAAACCCCCTATAATTTGCTCTAACATACACTTTGACTCTCTATTTTAAAAAAACATACACTTTACGCCATATTTTCTTTACAGTGTCCGACAATAACTTCTGAAACCTTAATTTAAACTATTTGATAATTATGTTTCAGTAATTCTAAAATTTTTAATGCTTTTTTCACAGCTAATTGACATATAAAAGATACTAATATGCTTTTACAGAGAGAAAATTGTATTTACAGAAAGAAAAAATTGATAATTAAAAATATCTATTAATTATAAAAAAAAATATTAGATAGATTAAAATTACTGGAAGATAACTGTCGTATAATTTAATACAATTTTAAAAATTATTATCAGATAATGTAAAAAATTTAGAGGGTAATGTGTAGGTTTTTAAAAATAAAATGAGCATTACTAAAAGAGGGAGAGAAAGAATACACACTAGCAAGGAGCTAGCCCTATAACCCGCACAGGAACTCCCCCCACCCCCTTACAACAAAGCTTACAACGGCTTAGACAACAAAGCTTAGAACCCAACCCCTCCCTTTTACAACCAATTAACCCAACCCCTGCCCTTTTACAACCAATTCTGAATCGCCAATTTCGGGAAAACCATTCAAACCAACTATAATTTTAATGTTGACTGGCCAAGTTTCCCTTATTAAAATGACAAGTTGGACGATCTATAGTTTTTGCAGCTGATGCCAGTAAATTGGGGGTTGGTTTTAAAATTCCATTATCAAACAATTTAGAGAATTTCTTTAATTTTTTCATCTCTACGCGATTCTCAACCAAAGAGCTTTACCAATTACATGTGGACATTGTCTTCAAATTCATCTTAAAGTAATTGTTAATTTTGAATTTACTTTTAATTTATTTTCAAATAAAATCTCCCATCTATAAATCCATTTCCTGTTAATTTAAAACATGCATTTTTTAAATCAAGAGATTGATTTTTTTTTGTTTGTGAATTCTGTCTCACATATGCTATAAAAAAAAAAAAGGAAAATATCTTCCTGGATGATTATAGAAATGGGAAATTTCATCTATAAGTTAAAAAGTACCTCATTCGTCTCAGATTAATTGTTTCATTTTTCTTCTTGGAATGTCACAAAGCCATTGCTCCATTTATTAGAATGGAAATATCTTTCTAATTGTAATCCTTTTTTTTTAGTCTTTCAAACTTGTATAAGAACTTTGTTAATGACATATTTGAAAGACAAAAGCACAAACAATTTTCTTGAACTCAGTACAATCTCAAATGGTAAAATGAAAAAGGAACGGATTCGTAATTTAATATGAATGTTTTAAATGAATGGTAGATTTATCCGCTGCACATGCCATATTTTATTTGACCTCTATATTTGGAAATTAATATGACTTTTCATGACCAACAATTGTTGGTGCAAATATCAAGGAGTTTGATTCAATTAAAAAAAATTCGGGTTGTAAACTTATAAATGAAGAAGACAAGTGAAGAAGACAAGTAGCTCTACTCAACTCGATCTAAATTACTCGAGGCATAGTTGAGACCTTCAGACATTATAGGTCATTTAAAAAAGTAGGCGGCTTGTTAGCCGTTGGAAGAGCTTTTTTGGATCAACTTAGTCTTTTGGACACTTTTAGTGATAATGAAGATTAACCCTTTTTTGGATGATGCAAATGTTGTCAAACGGGCCAAAATCGTGGTGTTAACCCCCCCTTTTTTTTTTTTTTTTTAACCTTTTCTATTGCAAAGTTGGGGACTGTACGTTGCGATTTGGATGGAAGTAAGTCGAGGTTGTGGAGCATATGATTTTAAATGGTAGTTAAAGGAGTTGGCTGTAGCATTTTGAGCATTTGAGGATTGAGTTGGACCAAGTTAACGATAAAGAGGTGAAGTATCCCTGTATCCCAAGTTTGAGGGCTAAATTGGCATTTGGTCCTTTTCATGCGTTAATGATTTCGGTTGGAAATTGGAAAAGTAGCTAAAATGAAATGTATTTTTTCAAGGTTAAGGATCAATATGGAGCACTTTTAAGGTTAGAAACCAAAATGAAATGACAAAGGAATTCTTGGGACCATATGTGTTCATAAGTACTTTAGTTTAAATTATCTAGTATCTTAATTCTAATAATAATTGAATAAACTAGCCAGACCGCCCACACAATGTTGCGGGACAGAGCTTTTCTACACCCAATTCATTTTAACTTAAATTAATTTACTAAAAAATGACTTTTTTTTATTCTTACGTCTTTTTTACTTGGAACTAATTTTTATTAAAAGCTAATACTATGTAGCTGCAATAATCAATTGAAAATACAATTTTTGTAATCTTACTAAAATTTTATGAATTTTTATAGTTTAAAGCCTTAAAAAAAAAAAATTCATAAAAATTTAACAACATCATAAAAAGTTACTTTCAAATGGATTATTACATCTACATAACATTGACTTTCAAATGAAATTAATTTCAAGTAAAAAAGATGTAAAAATAAAAATAAGTCAGTTAACTTAAGTTAAAATGAATTGACTCATAATGTTTTTGAGTTGTTGCAGGGAAGGGAAGAAAGGGAAGAAGAAGTGAGATACAGCCGCAAGCATGAAGATGTTCAGATGAGAGGAATAAAAATCTATATAAACTCTGTGCACGTATAGTTGCCTACCAGCCAAGCAGAAACTGGCTCCTTCCGATAGTTAGTGACTCAAATGCAAAGGCAAGTACTCATGAAGAACTATTAGTGAATTAGTCCAATAATTAAAATCTAGAATCCTTTTAGCCCCCAATTTTTCACCACCAACATCTGAGTCCATAGAAAATCTCCAATCTAAAAATGGTGAAAGACATAAACATCACCATAAACCTCATACAACATATAGCAATGAACTAACTTTAAAAAAAAAAAAGAAATGAAGATAGACCTTTCCCCCAGAAGATATACATGCCCATGAGAAATATGGGAGGACCCAACCCAACAAACCTAAGAAATTGAAGACCAATGCTGACAATAGAGTAATAACCCTTCCGCACGTGTCAAATACCTATTTCTCCACCATGCAAAAAATCTAAAACTACAACAAACAAATCACCACAAAAGCAACACCTAATTGTAATTTCACTCCAACCAAAGGAACATGTGTCTGTGTGTATATATATATTATAGATTATAGGTTTGGTTTCAATTTTCACAAACCTTTTCTTTCAGAGCATGAATTTCTTGCCAACTTATCGGAGCTTTTATTCGAAATGAACATCTCAACTTTTTCATTTGCCTTTTTCAAGTATCAAAATTTTGTTTCGTGTTGGCGGATAAAGTGATGATGCAAAAGGTAATTAGAAATTGAGAAATGACATTACACTCTACATAAAACAAGTACAAAAAAATGGACTAATTACAGTCAAGGTCCTATAGAGTTTAAGTTTTAAATCATATTTAGATTTTGTAAGAATGATAACTCATAGTATTTATTTTGAGAGAGGATTTAAATGACCCTATTATTGATCATTACATAACCAAGAAGATCTACCAAGAAAGAAAGACTCTTGGAGACTAGGACATAAGAAACATAATTAAGAAAATATCTAATAGAAAAGAAAGAGCAAGAGAAAAATAAACCACCTAAAAACACCAGCTTCATTGAGGATGACTTTGAAATAAAACAATGAGGGAACACGAGAGCTTTTAAGTTCCTACACTAACATATGGGAATTGGATTTTAGCTTAAGAAATTGCAAATTCTAGCTCAGAAACGCGGTTTCCAAACACTCCAAAAAATCATGAGGGCCTCCAAACATAAAAAACCATGTCCAGCATATATGAACCCATAAGAAACTGCAAAAAGAACATTGCCGCATATGTCCAAACCTACCAAGCCCATAGCTGTTTGTTTAAGATATTTCTGCCATTCCGCATCCATGTTAACCATAACAAAAGGGGCAGAAAGCCTTAATTTGCCAATTAAAGAGTAAATCAGCAGTAGTTCTCACATGCTTAGGAGAATGTTGCAAAAAAATGCTGTCAATTGGAAACCCAGGTCTGGATAAAAGTAGCTACATGTTGGGGCAACTGACATGAATGTTCATGGACAACTTGATTTGTTAAAACCAAAGGAACCAGCAAGTCACAGCAAACAACACCATTAAAGCTTCAACCCCCGGCCCTCAAGAATAAATTGTAGCCCGTCAGCCCTAGTTGCAGGCAGAGCAGGAACATTAAGAGACAGGGACTCCGGACAATTTCAGTAAAAGGACACACGAATTGTAGATGATGATTGATGAACTAATTCATTAGCCAGACCGCATACCAAACAAACATTAGAAATTTGTAGTCCTCTCCGCAGCAACCTAGCTTTCCAATACGAACAAGGGCAAGGCACGCACAAAAAGGGAAGAAAAAGGAAAATATTTCCCTCGTAAAACCCTACATAACAGACTTTGAGGATTTTGGATGGAACACCAACCCTCTTTAGCAAGCATCACTCTATTCATGTTTGAAGTTTAAGAAAATTGAACTTTGGTAGTTCGTTGTAAGAGGAATCATGTAGGTGATAAAGTGATATATATAGTAGGTATGATGTACATATTGATGAAAAAATACAGACAAGTATTCAATTTTTAATATTGTAGATTATTTAATTTTTTTTAAGGAAAGCAGTAATTATTACAATATTTGTTAACGATTCATTTTGAATTAATGTTGGCATGTATGCAATTTGCAATCCCATCAATTCACAAAACATTTTTCCATAAACAGAAACCCGCAGGGCTCAATATACGTATAGCATGCTGTAATAACAAATTATAAACCATGGTACATAGCATTTGCATTTATTCCCTGCAATAATTCAGCTTCGTGGATTCTTAAGATTATTACATATATTAAGAGGATGTATAAACAGTGCCAAATCCAGAAATTTTATACATGGTAGAAATACATATCCAAATATTAAATTTAAAGTTACATAATCAAGCTTATAAATTTACATATGTAACATAAAATCTAAACTCATGTATTACATAATGATAAAAAAAATTTGAATAAAATCTGAAAAATTCTCAAATTTACTATCTATTTTTTTATGTCATTGGTCTAATGATAACAACAAGAATTATAAACTTATATATGAATTGTGAAGAAGATGAGTGGGATGTGCAAGAATGTAAAAGAAAAATATTTCTTTTAGCCCTTAAACTTCTATATTTTTTACCACTTAACTCCTCATTTTACCATGTGTCCAGCTAGCTTTTTAATTTTTTTTTCATATGTTTGAACAAAAAAGAGGTAAAAAGACTTCAAGGTCTAGGAGGGAAAATATATAAAAATTCAGAGCCAGTATAGAATAGACTTTTTCCATTGAAAAATTATTAGTATATAGAAAAGACTGACCTATTTTTGTTTTTTCTTAAAGTAATTGATGCTTATTTTTTTTGTTTCAATAAATGTTATAAAAATTATGAGGATGCACTAAAAATTTTAAGAGATCCAATTGTTAAATTATGTATCTTTTATTAACATTTTTTTTAAAAATGAGGGGTTCCTAGATATATAGCATGTGGATCCGCCTATGCATATAAAGTACCCTTGACGTTTTAAAACATACAGGCCTTCTTTGTTTTTCCGGTATATTTAACCAATCCTTAATTAATCGGGTGAAATTTTTGTTTAGACCGACTAGTAACCACAGACAATATCTTGGTAAGTTGAGAAATTTATTACTTACAGGTCCCTTAATGGCCAAATATCTTCTGTTGCAAGGGGCAAAGGGGTAACTGATGGTGCTAGAAAAGATGGGGAAAAGTGTAGTTTTGAAATTTGATGGGGGTAAGTGTACATTGGATAAACTTTGGGATCCGGATACATCAATTTCAACAACAAAAAAAAAGTGAGTACTCCAAAAGAGGAGAATGAGGGGCAGCTGATATTAATTTTAGCTGAAAAAAAAAAGAAAATAAAGAAAAATAAAAATTCAATCGACAGATCCTTAAATCGCACCACTTAACTACGTCGGGCTTTAATTTTTCCGATCGTTTTATCGCGCTTTCGTTTGCCGTTTTATTGTTTTGGTTTTCTCCTACCCTGATTTTCCCGGAAAATTACAAAAAATCCCTTTTCATAAGAACGATCGAGAAATTCGGCTACGAATTCGATCCGCCGGCGAATCGTTGACGTGAATGGTTCGGCCGCCACTCGGCCATCTTTTCGGCCAACAAATATTCTAATATTTCGCCGTTTTCGATGGGCGATCTTCGCGATTGGTCGCCTGAACCAAACGGCATCGCGTCGGAAGAGAGACCGTCGTCTTCATCCTCCTTCTCCTCCTTGTCATTGCTTTCGTCCACTCTGCCGGTGATTGGCAAGGAGTATTGGCTCAGAGCCGAGGAAGCGACGCAGAGTATCATAGCTCAGGTCCAGCCGACAACTGTCTCCGAAGAAAGAAGAAAGGCTGTGATTGATTATGTGCAAAGGCTAATAAGGAATTATCTCGGATGCGAGGTGAGAGTCTGACTTCGTGAAATTCTCGGATTTTAATTCGCAATTAAGCTCTTAAGTTTTCTTCTTATTTTTGTTTAATTTTTTACGTGTTTTTTTAAGTAAAAACACCTGATTCGAGGTGATAGTTAGAGCTTGACTACAGCTGAACTTCTAATTACATGGATTGATGCGATTCCTCTCGCGGGAGTCGAGTCAGTAAAGTATGGACAGTAACACCAATGGATGTAGTTCGTGCAACGTTTCTTAGCTGCTTTTGCTAGTAGCTTTTTTGCTGTTTTTGCTACAGCATTTGATGTTGTAACAATGTTCTTATGACGTGGTGTTGAAGTAAGTGGATGTCTCGGAGAGCAGTAAACGTTTTCTATCACTTGCTCCATAGTTACATCATTTATTGCCGTCAGCTTCAGTGGGGAGTTGGGTCAAATTATAGAACTTTTGGTGATATTAAGCATATTTAGCTGCTGCTGGTGGGTGGGGGGCCTTGTGGCTGCGGCTGCGCTACTTTAGAAGTCTGGGCAAACTCAACACTCGTTATGGAGCCTATTCTACAGCCCCTCCACTCCTTCCTTTCCCAGCGTTCTCCAATATTGGTGTAGTTCATTTTATAATTCATTAAGCCCATGCTAGCCTTGTTTAGTCTGACATATTCCATTTGAGCATTTTTGTAGCTTCTTGATGAATGATCTAGTAATGTTATGACAAAAATTGCGCAAATGTTCGTGCTAATTTTTCTGTTCTTATTGCTGAACCATTTCTCCTTCTCATTTTCTCCATACATATGGATACAGCGAAGGACTATGTAATTAATCAGATCATCTCAGTTGAAAGATGTTTTCAATAAATATGATTGTCTTCTCACTGCTTCTGTCGCAGGTATTTCCTTTTGGGTCTGTCCCCTTAAAGACGTACCTCCCTGATGGGGATATTGATTTAACTGCCTTTGGTGGTCTAAATATGGAAGAGGCTTTGGCAAATGAAGTATGCTCCATCCTTGAAAGAGAAGACCAAAACCCAGCTTCTGAGTTTGTAGTAAAGGACGTGCAGCTGATCCGGGCAGAGGTCATATGTTTCCACTCTTCATGATTCTCTGTTTTGTTTCACTTTTCATAGTTTGCATCTTGCGTCTATTGAACTGTTTTAAGTGCAACTGATCGGAAATGTCAGATGTGCTTTTATGCTTTCATGTTGGCGGTTTTCTGCTAGAGTAAATTACCACATGAATTAGCTATCTGAAGTAGTTATCTTCGGTATTTGTTATATTCTGCCTTTGTCCTGCTATATCCTTGAATGATTCCATCTCTGTTTTCTGCTGCTGCTTTGATCGCTATCCTCAACCTCAAACCTCTGATTTCTGAATTTGATCTCTCTGGCTAGAGTCTTTGGTTCATTTTCCTCGCCGTATTTGTGTTAATTTTACTTAGGTTGTATAATTGCCAAACCATAATAGAACTAAACTTGCTATACTATCTTACAAACAAATATTATTGTCAAAAGCTGTGGCAGGTTAGAAAAAGGTTGGCATGTTGTGATTTGATGGTCTTCTTGCTGCTGAATGTGTCTGACATCATCCACATGATTCCTTCCTAGCCACCCCATATACATTTTTGTTGGATAAAAATTTGTTGGATAAAAATTTGCACCTTATACATTATCCTGTGTTTTTCTTGTGCATTATTTATTATTGTTTTCTAGTCTTTTGGTCTGCAACCATTTGTTGGTGGTTGGTGGTGATTCACTTTTTGGGAACTCTGAGCTGACTAGGGTATTGGATTTGCTGTCTGCTTCCAGGTTAAGCTTGTGAAGTGTTTGGTACAGAACATAGTGGTGGATATTTCTTTCAATCAATTAGGAGGGCTATGTACACTCTGCTTCCTGGAACAGGTATTCTCCACATAGATTTTATTGCTGACAACGGCCATTTTCACTGCATGAACTGAATTATTCACTGCCTCTATTTTTTTGCATTGTACAACTGTTGAAGCTGTATGAATCTAGTTCGTAGTAATTGTGATTATAATTTGAAAATCTGAAAAGTTTTAGATACCAGTTGGGCGCTATGAAGTTCCTTTATTTTCATTTTGCTTATAATGTAAAATGTTTTACAGCTTCTGGCTTTTATACACTGACTATTTTGAACCCAAAGAAAAGTTTTTGGTGTAATAGACACCTTATGCAATTTGAATAATACCTCCTCGGCATTCTCGCATAAATTGGTATCTTGCAAGTTAAAAAATTGAGAATAAAGCATGCATATTTTGTGGTGTTTTTTTCCTTGAAATTTATGTTCAGAGTTCTTAATTTGGTTTCCTTTAATGGTTGAGAACAACAACAGTGTATGTGTTTCAGAACTGATGCTCCTAATTCTGTCTACTCTGTAGGTTGACCGTTTGATTGGAAAAGATCATCTTTTCAAACGTAGTATTATACTAATCAAGGCTTGGTGCTATTATGAGAGCCGTATTCTTGGAGCTCATCATGGCTTAATTTCGACATATGCTTTGGAGACTCTAGTTCTTTATGTCTTCCATCTTTTCAACTCATCACTAAATGGTCCTCTAGCGGTGAGTAATCGGGAACTTCGAAGTTTCAGACATTTACTAAATACACTGAGTATGTAATCTTCTTTTCGATAGGTTTTATACAAATTTTTGGAGTACTTTAGCAAATTTGACTGGGACAACTACTGTATCAGTTTGAACGGTCCAATTCGTATATCTACGCTGCCGGAATTTGTCGGTGAGCTACTGCCTTTTCTTTCCTTTGATATGTTATTCTTTCTTACGGCCTATTAATGTTTGAGATGCTTCGTTTTTTGTCCTGCCCACAGTTGAGGCACCAGAAAATGGTGGAAGTGACTTACTGCTCAGCAATGATTTTCGAAAAGATTGCATGGAAATGTTCTCGGTTCCTTCAAGGGGATTGGAGACTAGTTCACGTACATTTCCCCAGAAGCATCTCAACATAGTAGATCCATTAAAAGAAAACAACAATCTGGGCCGTAGTGTGAGCAAAGGTAGGCTTCCAAATAGGTTACTATCTTACTTTATAGTCATCATCTTAATGTTGGAAGAGAACTCTAGTCTTTGCACGTTCACTGTAAATGAGGGTGGCTCAGGGATTTTCCCCCCCCCCCCCCCCCTTTTTTATTTTCTTTGTGCTCCCATATATGTTATTTACAAACTCATTAAAAGGGAAAAATTGTTTTCCTTCTTTCTTTTTACAGGGAACTTCTTTCGAATAAGAAGTGCTTTCACCTATGGGGCCCGCAAGTTGGGGCACATCCTTCACCAGGCAGAGGGAAATATTACTGATGAACTTCGCAAGTTCTTCTCCAACACATTGGATCGACATGGAAGTGGGCAGAGGCCTGATGTTCAGAACCGGGTCTCAGTACCTAGATACAGTGGAGTTGGAGCTACATCCTCAATTTCAGGTGCTGATTCATTCCAAGAAGATCAAATGGTTTCTGGAGAAGAACTAATGAATTCAAGCATCACCAATCCAAATGGTAAGCTGGATCATGATGGGCAGGAAGTCCACGCATCTGGGAATGACGGGCATTTTAATGGAAGTGCTGTTTCTGAAAAACGGCTTTTGGGGGATGCAACTGACCTAGCAACCTCCAGGCTCCAGAGTTACAAGGATTCATCCAAATCTTCTCCTTCAGACTCTTGGGAGAGCATTTCTGGATTGGATCAAGCTGGGCATGCACTGTATATTAGTTCCTCAAACTCATCGATGGGTAATGGAGAGATAAGTAATGGAATTGGGGGATCAAAACATCCCAGATATTCTAATTTTGCAAATAAAATGGTAGCTTCCAATGAGGAGTTCCCTGTTGGACCAAAGCAACCTCAATCTTATCGGTATTCTACCTGGGCGCTGGAGGATCTTTATCCTGGCTATTCAGGTTATCTGGCCCCTACTGGTGCGTTGAAGAACCCTAAAGCTCCTATCTCATTGTCTGACCTAGGTGGGGACTACATGAGTCACCTGAGCAGTTTGCAGTATGGCCGCTGGTGCTGTGAGTATGCTGTGAATGCACATGTTCCTCCAATCTCTGCATCGTTGCATTCTCAATACCAAAGTAATAATTCATGGGATGTAATGCAACGATCAGCACAATTCAGAAAAAGTGTGAATCTCCCTGTGAAGGCAAATGGTTTTGTCCCTAGGCCAGTCTACTCAGTCAATTTACATGGTGCAGGCTTTGGTATGGAAGAGATGCCAAAGCCACGAGGAACAGGGACATATTTCCCTAACACGGTATACTCACTCTGACCTTAGGATTGACCTTTTGTGTTTGAATTATGTATTCAGCTTGGACTACATCCACTCACAAACTTCTTGGTTTGATTTGCTGCTGATGTTCTTTATTGAATCTTGAGGTGTTTGGCTTTGCCTTATCATGGTTTTGTACTTGTATTTATGCAGAACCATTACAGAGACAGATCATGGACAGGGAGGGGAAGAAATCAGACTTCAGCGAGATCCCCTCGTAGCAACGGTCATGTCATGACACCCCTAGAGAGAAAATCGCCTGAGAGGAGGAGCAGTGAGCAGGTGCATTTGCAGGCTAATGGTCATCCAACCAGTGGAAGATTAGGATCTTCAGAACATCCGTACTGGAGAACTCCCGACAGGATGTTCGCTGGTGCCAATGGCGTGGTGGATCATCCCGAGAACACTGTCGAATTGGAGCCCTTGGTTTATCCTGTCATTTCAATACCCCCTACAACAGAAAGCAACAAGGTTGAACAGCCAGGTTCCCCACTTGCTCAGAACTTGAGTTCAATCCATCTAGGTCCTGGACTGCAGGCAAAACAAACATCAGCCACTGATCAAGATAGGTTCGATTTATTTTATTACAAACATTACGCATGAGCTGGACAACATTTCTCATTTTCCTGAGCTACCTTGGTGGATGTGCAGGATGGCGCTGCAAACTTACCGGTTAAAAGACGAAGATGATTTCCCTCCATTGTCTGAACGCTCTGGGAAGAGATGATGTACCATGTAGATGAGAAGCTTGCGGAATGTAAGACTAACAGAATAGATCACCTTCAGAGTCTGTAAATGGCGCCATTGATAGCCATTTATAAAGCTCTTTGTATGGAGTTAGTTATTTTCTTTTCTTTTCTTTTCGTGTGCTTAGAAGGCATGTGTACATTATACCAGTTATTTTTGCCGCTTAAAGTGTTGGATAGCCGAAAGTCTCAGCGAGTTACTCATGTAATATAGGATGGTAGGGTCGATGATGGTTTTTGTCGTTGCAACATTTTGTGCAGTTCACCTGCCACATTTTGTAGGTATGGCAATAGGTTCTGTTGCTAGTTTATGCAATGGAGGTTCCTTTCTTCCTTCTCGAGCTCGTGGAACAGTTCGGGTTTAATGCATTATTTTAATGTTAAGTGATTATTCATTTAATTTATATATCAACTAAAACTGTACTCACTAAGAAGTCCGAATATTTTGTACAGTTGTTCTTTTCTTGGGCTGAGTAAAGAAGAAACTTAAAAAGAAACCATAATTATTCAAATGATTATTAAATAAATAAAATTTTAGCTTTTAAATGACACCGGGTAACGATAAAAAAAAAATACTAAAAAAATATTGCATTACAAGGGTATGTTGATGATGTCTTGTGACATATAGCGACCTCCAATCAATCATGCACACGTCCTGAAGGGGATGTTACGAATTAGGCAATATTTTGGAGTAAGTAAACATAATGACATGCATGTGAAGAGAGAATGGAAAACCCTTTCCTTCCCTTCCCTTCCCTTAAAAAATGACCGTGTTGATTTGCGAGTCTTTGGTTGGATTTGATTTGATTTGTCGAGAAGGGCATAGCAGTAAATGTGCTCATCTTCATTTTGGTCTGAATCACAAAAACCAATAATTGAACACTGCTGGCATCAGTGTATGTATGAAAACAGCGACTCATTCTAACTACAGGCAAAGCAATTGACACGTAAGTTGAGGTCAGGGGAAAAATGAATTCCAAATGGCAATTCATAGCAAAGTTGAAGTCGCGGCCGAAAAACACCAAGTACTGAGAATACAAGTGGGCTCCTTGATTGATTCCCTCAATTATTTTTTCTTTTTTCTTTTTACTTCGAAACAGCAAAAAAAAAAAAAAGAAAAGAAAAAGGAGAAATTAGGGAATAATGACCACGCACGGTAGTTTTGTAATTGACTTTAAAGTTTGCAATGATCTGCTGGATTATGTGCGCTACCATCGAAGTAGTTGGAACAGATTCAATAATTGAAGCTTTGCAGAACCGGAACACAATTAAAAATAAAAGTTGTGATTAATAATGACCATTTTATTGCAGTATTCGTAGCGTTTAAGAGGCTTTGGAGCTCGACTTCTAAGGCTGAAGAACAATATCAGAAAATAATTACATCTAAGGTAATTCCTTGATTGCCTTTGAAAATTAGTGCATCTAAGGTAAGGCATGTGCACCAATGAATTAGGGCAGTCAAACAGTAACAGACTTATACTATGTGCACCATGACTATGTCTACGCTAGCCAGTAAAAATAATAACATTTCATAAAGTATTCTAAGAGATGAAACTATCTTACTTCTGGAATAAGTCCACCTCCGGACCTTGATTTTAGTGAAAACAACACACGGTCATTATTCCGCGCACTGAAGGCTTAAGTGTTAAATATGATCATATTAATAATATGCAAAGCTTGTTGCAATCATACACACGATCCTATCATGTAAAAGTTTGTCCACAACATTCTTTAGTTACAGGTATTAGCAAAGACCTTTGGTGCATTAATTAGGAAACAAAGTTTAGTCCAACGCACCTAATTACGATTTATCACACTTTTAGTCAAATTTTTCAAGTGCCCAAAAGATGAACTCAGAATTTACAAGTCTAACAAATTTGGGTCTCCATCCCCAAGCCCATGAAACTTTTTATAACAAGCTTTTACAATTGAATAATGGATTTATCACTCAATCCATCCAAGAAATTTTTAAATTTGTGACATCTATTAGCCAAAAATAGAAAGAGCATGGATTTCACCAAGTATATTCAGCTGGTTGGATTGATTTCCATTGAAGACAACTTTGTTCCTATATTTCCAAATCAACCATACTGTGATGTAGTTTACTACCTCCCAAGCTTTCCTTTGCGATCTGTCAAAAGACTGTTGGGTAGTTAAACCAAAAAGATCACCAATATTTGTGTGTAAAGTGTGGTATTCCTAATGCCACAATCTAAAAAATTTGCCTTTACATGGCCTTTGATTTCTTGCTGCACAACAAACAATGATCACTGGATTCTATTACATCATTACAAAGTGGACAAAGAACACTATCAATTCTCAGTCATCGATGAAGGAGATTGAGCCTTGTGGGCAATCAGTCTTGGCATGCTTTACATGCAAAAACATTTATCTTGTATTTAAAAAGTTTAGTTCAAGGACAATTTTGTTCTATTTAAAAAAGTGAGAAAGATGAGAGATGTTTGACATTGATCTTAAAAAAAGAGCTATTAGCAATTATTAATTATATAGAGTATTAAGTTCCAGCTAATTCTACACGAAAAATCAAAAACTAAATAAAAACAATGAATTATTTGTAATGAAAAAATAATAGATTTTATAAGCTTATACATTGTCCTTTTGTTTAAATTATGGTGAGCACAAAAACAACGTTCTCTTCTCTAATGCAAATGTAATCATTAATGTCTCAATAATTAATATGTACGCTAGCTATTAGGGGTGTTCTCGAGACGCGTTTGACTGGTTTCACTTTAAATTGGAATTGCCCCACATAGGTGACTAGGTTGCTCAATATAAAACTGAATCGCACCATACGCCACAAAAATCTGATTAAAACCCAAACACTTGCTTTAAAGTTCAGTATAACCGGTTTATCTTTTCTATCCTGTAAAACAATTTTGATTACTTCACAACACTTGCTTTAAAGTTAATAAATTGTTCTAAAAGCCATATAATTTTATAAAACATTCACAATTCTGTATTTCAGAACACCACATGCAACTTTTCAAAGAATTCTTAAACCAAAGATGATTGTCTACTACTAACTTTTCTCTGACTAAGAATAGTGGGGCCTTATGTTAGAACATTACTTGCGAAATGGTCCTTTTACTCTTGTGTTGGGGTTTCATGATTGCTATCCTATTGTTAGGCTTGGAAGAAGTTTTGTTTTTCGCTCCAAAATTAGTCATCTACAACAAGCACATTTATTTATTGTTGCAGTATTAAAAACAAAAGAATTAGCTGCTCAGCTTTGTTATTGCAAGAGTTTTGAATGTAGTGAATGTGTCGAAGAAGCTGGGGTTGAAGAAGGAAAAATGACAAGAAAAACATATAAGGAAGAGAATGAAAAGTATGTGGACATTGATGTACAACACCAACTGGGCATTTGCATGGGAGATGAGGGGCCAATGAACTAAGATGATCTATATTGATAAACTTTCTAGAGCAATCTATTATCTAGATGAAAGAGCATAAAAGAATGCTCAGATAAATGACAATATAGGCTCAGACTTGAGAGAGTTGGGCTCATCTTCTTGAGTTAGGAAATAGGGTTGAGATTAACTTTCTTCTTGGACTAACAAAGATTGCAATTTGGTTTGGGTTTATCGCGTTTTAAAATTAAAACTCTTACCGCATTACATATACATCAGTTTTTTATTTCTAGAACCTAAATCACACTATAACCCGCATACCCATTGAATCAATTCAATTTAGCCCATACAGTTTTATGTGTTAAGTGGGTTGGATGAACATTCCTACTAGTAAACATGTTTTTTTTTTTTGTCTAAAGCCAATGGGCAATAGCTAATGACTAATCTGGGATTAAATTAGTCATAATTTTGTTACTGTTTACAGGTCCAAAACAGACCACTTGCAAAGCTTTTTACTTTTACCTTCCAATTGCAGTATCAAGCCTTTGGCAAATCAAATATATATTTAATGCATCATGATGTTCTTTTTGCCACAATAATGCATGATTTATTAACTTTCCAAAAAAATAAATATTCAACTATTGTTTTCCTCTACAACGCGAGCCCATTGACCAAATCTCTAAGATTTTCCACCTAAGAGCTGGGTTTGAGTTTCACAAGTGCAATAAGGCAGCAATTTTTGTTATTTGTGGTTTGATATCCTGTAACTTTTAAGAAACAAGTTTGACATCCCCCAGGTTTAAAGAAACAAGCAAAATTTTCCTAACCTTTACTAAGGGTCCTCTAATATTTTACACTTGTACATGTTTTTTAGCATAAAAAAGAACTTGTGCTTTCCTTTTAGCTTTCAAAAAGAAAAAAGAAAGAAAGACCTTTTACCCGATATTTTTTTGGATAATTTAGGTCAATTCTCATCTATTGTTTTTCTATTAAGTAAGTACTTTAACTGACAAAATCATCAAATTAATACCCCATATTTACGTTTTTTCAAAATTCCCGGGGGGGCAACAGCCCCCCCCAGCATAACGTAGCTACGCCCCTGTATAAGATGGTCATAGTTTGTAACTATAATGACTCCAAGATAGTAAAAATTTTATGACATGAGTTTTGACTTTCATAAAAGAGTAATGATTTAGGTATTACAATGAAAATATGTTACTTGTTACAAACAAACCATGCAAAACCCTAAAAAAAAAAAAGAAGTATCTAACTAAGCTCCTCAAAGAGACATAATGGATGCACTAATATAAGTATCACTACTACACGACAAACAAGATTTAACGAACATAGCATCTGGATGGGCTTTTGTGGTAATGGAGGTTTTAAATGAGATCAATAATTTGGTAATTGATACAGAGTTCAGGTTATTATATTAACCAAAGTGGGCTCTTAAAATAGTGATAGCTAGCTCGAAGATAGTGACTTTTGATTTTTTATTCCTGATTTATTTTCCCCAAATAGATGATATTACTTATTTAGTACCACCAAAAATAAAAAATATGAGCTAGTTTGAATTGCATGGCAATTAGATGTTTAAAGTAGGTCTGATTTACTTTTGATCCCTTGAACTTTATCAACTTATTTGAAAGAATTTCTAAGATTTGGTACGGTGTAACCCAATTCTCTAATTATAAAACTTGAGGCCCTCAACCCCTCTGACCTTGATATCGTTAACTAACCATAAGCAAAAAATAATAATAATGATGAAGACGATGAAAATAATAATAATTCATGTTAACCACATACCTTTTTTCTTTCTTTCTTTTGTACCTTATATTTTACCATTTACCACCTATGTTTTCGTCCCAAACTTATCTTCTTCTTTTCCCCTTTATGCTGCTAATCTCTTTTTCTATCCATAATTTCTCATTTGCTCAAAATTCTAAACTTAACGGACGTGGAAATCAAGGTGGAGGAAAAGAAGGTGCTAAGAGTGAACAGAGTGACAAAGGATGAAGAATAAGGCGGAGAATAGAAGAATACTTGAATTTGGGGATTTTTTAGGTTAAGTGTTTTAATAATTCTCTATAAACAAAAGCATGTCTCTCTATTGCATATTTTTTTCTTTTCAATTTCACCAAAATGTTTTAAAAAATTTTAAATTATGAAAGTAAAATAAAAATAAATGTATAAAGACAAAAAAAAATTGACAAAAAAAATCTTGAATTTAATTTTTAGGCTTGATGACAGAAAGCCATTAAAATACTAGTATTTTGTGTGAGCCTATTTAATTGACACAAAAAATCACAGCTAAATTTGACGGCCTCTATAAATGAGAACTATTGTTCCCAGATTTTGATTCAGATATTTCAGAGCCAGCCAAAGCAGTCTTTTTTCACTTAATTTCTTGTGGTCTATTAACATTTCATTAGACAAAACATGCTACTCTCTGTGGAGCTCGTGTCTATTCATTGGGAGTTGGGTTCAAGATACCAATGTCATGTATGATAAATTTGGAGGACTTAAAGTAAATTTTGTTTTATATTCGCATTAGTTTATGTCCTATTCTTCTAGCAGCGGCTCCCACCATCATACCAATATTACTAAGTTTATATTCATTGGGAGTTGGGTTCAAGATACCAATGCCATGTATGATAAATTTGGAGGACTTAAAGTAAATTTTGTTTTATGTTCGCTTTAGTTTATGTCCTATTCTTCTAGTGTCGGCTCCCACCATCATACCAATCTAATTATGCCACAAATGTTATTTAATTGGTCTAATTCAACCACTGCAATAAGTAAGTTGTACAATTTACTTCTTTCACTATTTATATATTAAATGATTCCTTAAATTGTATGATTGAATTATCATCTTGTCCAGTGCCACATTATGAATCCAACTGCCTGTTCAGCATAGTTTAACAGGGGGCTGTTAACTTGTTTTTTTAAATGTTTTTTCTTGATTTAGCGAGTGGATCCACTTTTTTGGTTCCTTTATTGCCTCTACACTTCCAATTAATTACCATCACTTTGACTGGTGAGTTAGAGGCCCACGTGTATTAGCCTTGTTCAGCTTTTCGGCAGCGAGGTGAAACTAAAGGCTACCTTTGTCTAGCTTCGCCGCCAACCGAACGGGTTGGTGCTCGTCAATTACCAGGCCAAGACCATCTTTATTTCGTGCCTACACAATTGCACCGCCTATTCCATGGACCATTGAAACTGCCAGCATTCGTTTCGTGGCTCTCATACATGGCATCAGCAAAGAATTGACTTGAAATTGGCGGACAAGTACCTGCTAGAGTGGATCTGACCTTAAGAATGTCCGATTGATGCTTAGCTGCGATGCGGAACTCTAGCTGGTGCTATTGACCCAATGTCGATTACTTGGATGAATAGAGAAATAAGCCAATATGCAGCGAAGTGGGGAAATTTGACATCGATTACTCGGACTGACCTGATTACAATCATAGTTGGGTTCTATGGCTAAGCGACTGTAATTTTACTTGTTGTTGTAACAATAAAGCGAGGAGAAGCCGGTCGCATCGCATGCTCTCTTTCTATAGCCCAAACCATAAATATTACAAACTTTTTGAGTATTTAAAGAATTGTTCATGTGGCACTTTTCTCATCTCTAAAAACACGTTAACTCAGACCTATTAACTTAAGCCGAACTGGTTGCAAGTCATTGTGAGTCATCGACAATATTGATTTATGGAGA
Organism: Aquilaria sinensis; assembly: GCA_005392925.1. NCBI lineage: Eukaryota > Viridiplantae > Streptophyta > Magnoliopsida > Malvales > Thymelaeaceae > Aquilaria > Aquilaria sinensis. The sequence continues at coordinate 249,470 of SMDT01002502.1, forward strand.
GCAGAAAAAAAAAGGAAGAGTTACCACTGGCGTCTCTCATTAATGACCATATCTTAATATCCTCAATTTAATCGCTAATAATTTTTTTTAATGACATTCAATCGATGAAAAAATGAATAGTGCAACTTATTAATGATAATTACATAATTGGACCAATTTAGTAGAATTGACACCAAAATTAAATTTGAGTGGCATACTTAAGGCAGATGGCAAAAATTAGTAGGTTTATTTGGTAAGTCTTCACCGTTTGTGTTTGAAAGGCATGCATCTTGTCATTCATCAAATGAGTACACAACGTCTAAATTTATATGAATAATCAGTCCTTACAACTATCATATAAACTAAAATAGTAAGCCGTGCTCCATCGCAGGTGTGGAGGAATAGACATGTTTGAGCAACAAGGAAGAGATTTTATGCATGGATATGACTGATAATGTCTATTTGCTGGCGACTCTAATAACGAAGGCGTAGAAGATAGACATATACACTTACAATAAGAAGAAGTGGACATATACACCTCCTATAAGAAAAGATGGATGCATGGCGTAATACCTACAACAATCATTAAACTAAGATGTTATCATATTAAAAGGATAGTTAATATAATGGGCTACTTAATTGGAAAAAAAATCACTTACCAATACTTTACCCTCTATTAACCCAATATGCACATTAAAAAAAACTCAACAATCCCCCACATTTCTGTCTGCACAAAAACATCCATATGAAACCATATAATAATAACACAAATTGTTCAACCAACAACAAACATCTATATAATATGTCAGCACTAACACCCAACCACAAAGAAAAAAAATTTGGGAAGAAAACACCCAATGAAAACAGACATTTTTTCATATTGTCATGGTTGACAAATGTACAAAGACAATGACCTTAACAATCGATAGTAATAGTTGGCGGCCTTTGTGTGGCATTAACCTTCAGCCATGTAGCCACATGTCAGTGAAGATACATATGTGAAATAAGCAATTACCTAAACACCTGGGCAACTTCACAACGCGCATATACATCAAAGGACTAATATTGACATTTGGACGCAATGTAGAGTACACATCTCACAACAGGCTTGATGTCTTCTACTTAATGTATATATAGATTCCCAGGCCCAGGGCATACACATAGAACATATATTTCATTATAAAAATAATGTCCAAATGAGCTGGGCCGTAAAATGAAATTGTTCTACCATTAACCCACCAGGTCATCCCCCCTCTCATACAATTTAACGGGGAAATGTGAGTTTTAGTTTTAATTATTTACACAATTAGAGAGTGTTAAAACTCATATAAAAAGTGAAATGTTTTAGAGCAATTCATATAATTGAGAAGTTTTAAAACTGATTCCTTATATTCCATTTTGTTAGATGTCTAAAATGGATGCAATCTTCCAAAAGCTAATTTTTTTTTTCAATTTTACCTATTATTTTTCTAATTCTTAAAATTTGTGTAAAATATGTTCAGGAACATTTTTAAAAAACATTACAAAATAAGATAACTTTTTAAATTTTGTGAGATTGAGTATCAAATTTACCACTCAAAAGCATTGAAAAGAATAAATTTGTCATCAAACTTTCAAAATAGCAAAATCTCATACTAAACTTTACTTTTGATAATTTACCACCGATATTAGAAAAAGACCATATTTGCATCAAACTTTCAAAATTTCCAAATGTCATACTAAACTTTACTTTCAATACTAAATTTACCTCTGATATTAGAAAAAAGACCAAATTTGTCACTCCTTTACTAAGTGACCGTCAAATTAAAGGTAAAAATAACAGTTTGGTCTTTGGTTCTTTATGTTTCTTTTACTAGTATCCTAAATTTACCCATCTAATGATTATACCATCTTCTTCAAGATTTGGTTCACTAAATACATCTATAAACTAGATATCTTACTCCGGACCTCAATAAATAGTTTTTGACCCATATCTTGACCCAAATTAGGAATATAGTAGGTGTCCATCGTAGCATGTCACTTTTGATTTTTTTACGGTCATTCTATGAGAGCTTGAAAAGACAGTGTGAGCTTGTGCGCATTTGCTTGGAGCAACAAGTTACTGCCTTTTGACGATGTTCTATTGGACAATATAGTAATTTTGCAAACAATGGCCAAGCTTGCGAAACCCATCGATGTCATAGACGTTGCCAGTGTTGGGGTTTTCTAACAATAGCTCTTGGGGAAGCCTCGGACAAGACAAGGGAGTGGATGGCTAGAGTTGAATCGTTTGCAAGTGAGGAAAATGTTGATGAAATGGGGAGGGAAAAATGGCGAAGGAGCTAAGCTTGCAGAGGATGGAGATGAAAAGACCAACAATTATTTAAAGAAGATGGCATCATATAGGCAAAATTAGGGCAACATTGGAAGAAACGTGAAAATGAAAGATCAAAATTGTAAGTTTCCTCTTTATTTGACAGTCAATTAACATCGATAGTAAATTTGTTCTCAAAAGTAAATTTTAATATTAGATTTGGTACTTTTAAAAGCTTGATAGTAAATTTGATATTTTCAATCCTTTTAAGTGATAGTTTTGCTACTTGATCCAAATTTTGTATATTTTAAAAATGTTGCAAATAAAATACGACAGGGGAAAATACTTGAAATAGTGAAAGTTTGAGGAGCAGGAACTGACATTTCGTCGAACCTAGCCACTAGTAGAAAGCATGGTTTCCTCGGTCCACAAAACACCAAGAATTGAACTGTCTTGCAAACAAAAACAAAGACGAAAAAAAAAAAAGACAAAAAAAGGATAAAGAGTTGTATCTAAAAAATTGGTAAAACAGCCATGTTGTGGCCACTTACGTTTTGCATTAGTTGCAACTTGCAAGTACAGACTGGTGGAGACAGTACCTGACTATTCAAAATTGCAAAGAGCCATATTTAACTCTTTTCATTGTCTTCAAATGAATTGATTTTTAAAATACATTCATTCAAAAATTTTAGAAACTCTGCAGATATAAATTTTTAATTTTTTTTAAATTAACCCATTTTAGAATGAGTTTTAAACTAAAAAGAATCAGTAGATACATAGGCCCTTTCTGAGTGACATTAAAATGCACTATTTAAAAAAAATTAAAAAATTATAGAAATAAATGTTTGAAATTTTTTTTGGATCAATAAATTATAGAATAAATTTTAATTTTAATTTTTTTGGTATAGATTTCGAAGGAACATCATCCCAAAGCACAATCGCAAAGTTAGATAAATAAAGAAACGAAAAAAAATAAAAAGTTTCCTATGATTGATTGATACAGGGTGGTATAGATTACAAAGATAAAATAAGAGTCCGTCAACTAACCTCACCTCTTTGGTTCATCTGGGGCCGGTCTGCCTAGAAAACATTACAGGAACCTCTGACTCTACTGCTACTGGCCCGCCTTCGAATCTCTTCCGAAAGTAGTACTAGTACTCCTTTTACGGGTTGCAACAACCACCACCTTCTTCCGCAGACTTTTTCCTGACGAGTGTTTTTTCCTCCTGCGTCTCCGTCAAAAAATTCCGACTTTATCTCCTCCATTTCGACCCTTAGATTCTCTCTTGTTCACTTCTACGAATTCGCTTTGTCGCGTCCACAAATGGTGCTTTCCAAGCGTGGCCACAGGTTTTTCAAATTCAGAAGCACTGTTTTTTCCTGCCTAGAGTGCCACGATATTGTCCTTTTCTCTTCTTGAATCCTCTCACGATACAAACCATCTGCTCCACACAAAAAAAGCCCCACCTTTCGGTTTGTTTTTACCGGATTCTCTAATACCCAGAAGCTAATTTTCTGTTTTCGTTGTGCGGACCCATTTCTCAACAGCTTCTTCACTGTATCTTTCTGCTTCCTGCCCCCAAAATATCTTTCACTGCTTTCGACCCACAATTCTCGTTGAATTAATACTACCCTTTTCCTCCCTCAGCCAGATGAACCCCAAGGACTACGAATTCTCTCGTGCGGTTGTGGAAATGGCGTGGATTATGCTCAGCGTCGATTACTCTAGACTCTTTTGGTTGCTTTTTGGGGTGTTTTCCTACGAAAATCATGAGGGAAAGCCTCGGATTTCCAGCACAATCCACATGCTTTTCATTTGTTTCCTATAATCCTAGTACCTGCTTTCAGATCTTCCAAGTTTAGATTAGCAATTATAAGCCTATATTCTGAGTGATTGCGTTGAAGAGTTTAGAGAAACAAGCTTGATACTCTGCCGGGGAAAGGTTTGAGACCTTGCAACTCAAACATGTACATGACAAGACCAGGAGGTTGTGTTGATGGAGCCAAGTCTCAGCTCATGTACGTCGAAGTCGACCCATCAGGTCGGTACGGCCGTGTAAGTCTTCGCAACCCTTTATATCCTTGCAAAGTTGTCTTGAAATAATCATTGTTTATGGTAGTAGAAAGTCAATTGCATGTCAGATAAGTTTCACTTTGCTGGGTTTTTTTTTCCTGGATTTTTGGGTTTGACCTTGATAAATATGCAACGATCGTTTTAGAGCTTGGTTGATCGTGTGAGGAATGAATCGTGTTTTCCGTGGTCAGCTAACTCGGTTGATTTTGGAAGAATAAGCCTCTTTCAAGAGCCATGGCTTTGTTGTTTAATGGTGTAGTGGATTTTGCTAGATCAATCTAAGCACGTACTGTTCAAGTTTACAAATCAGCAAAAGAACCTCTTAACATAAAAGTGGATCGAAAAACTGGCCGCTGATGAAGCAAAGAGGAAGAAGTTGGAATTCAACATGGTTCTTTCTTGGTTTAAGATAGACATGAAGCTATGTGAAACAAGGAGATGACTAATTATAACTGTGATTATTGAAACTGATGATCGGACAACAGACTCTTCTGTTTTTATCTATATGGCTTAATTTTTTCATGAGGATCAGTCCCGATAGTGTCTTGTTCTTCTTTTGACTTAGGATTCGGTTTCAGAATTGGTTCCTGAAATAAACAGAGCCTTCTGTCAAGGATCTCTAGTTTCTGTTTGAGAAATTATTTTGGCTTGTTAATATTGTTCTGGTTTTCAATTTCATCTAATTTTCCCATAAATCTTATTGTTATGGTTGTTTATACCTTTGTTTTCTTAGTGCTTTCATTGAAAATGGTTGGACCTATATACGTTATCTCATTATTATATTTTTTCTATAAAAAAGGAAGAAGCAATATTGAGTCAAGATTTGAAATAAGTTGACATTGCTTACAAAACTGCAACAGCAGCACAAGCTGGCTGGCGGCTGAATAGGTTGAGTTCTTGTGCAGTTTAGGGATGTCCTTGGCAAAGGGGCCATGAAGACAGTGTATAAGGCATTTGATGAGGTTCTTGGAATGGAAGTGGCTTGGAATCAGGTTAAGCTTACTGATGTCTTCCGCTCCCCTGAGGAGTTGCAGCGGCTTTACTCTGAGGTTCACCTTCTTAAAAGCCTAAATCATGAGTCCATCATACAGTTCTACAAATCTTGGATTGATGTTGATCGTAGAACTTTCAACATAATCACTGAAATGTTTACCTCAGGCTCCCTTAGAGAGTAAGCACAATGTCATGCCATTTCATCAGTTGTCTATGTCTTTGTTGGCTTTTCCAAATGTTAATTTAACTATCATCATGCAATACAGTTACAGAAAGAAGTATCATCATGTTGATATCCGAGCAGTTAAGAACTGGGCTCGCCAGATTCTTCATGGTCTAGCTTATCTGCATGGCCATGATCCCCCAGTGATACATCGAGACCTTAAATGCGATAATATCTTTGTAAATGGACATCTTGGACAAGTTAAGATTGGTGATCTTGGCTTAGCAACAATTCTTCGTGGGTCCCAACCTGCCCACAGTGTCATAGGTTTTCCTTTATCTTAAAAGAATATCTGATCAATGCAGTAATCCTGATCTCTATACTGTTCTAGCCTTCTTATAAACACACTGTGTTGTTCAATGTTGCTGTACAAAATCAATAGGTACACCGGAATTTATGGCACCAGAATTATATGAAGAGGAGTACAATGAGCTTGTGGACATATACTCCTTTGGTATGTGCGTTCTTGAGATGCTTACTTCTGAGTATCCATATAGCGAGTGCTGTAATCCAGCTCAAATTTACAAGAAAGTGACTTCAGTAAGTTTGAAGGAGTTCAGCTTCATTATGAGTTGTAGAAATCCAACTGTGATAGGTTAAAATCTTTATGATGTTTTGAACATTTCATGGCCAACAGGGGAAGTTGCCAGAGGCATTCTACAAAATCAAGGACATAAACGCACAGAGGTTTGTGGGAAAATGCCTAGAGAATGTTTCCAAGAGGTTACCAGCGAAGGATCTCTTGGTGGACCCCTTTCTGGCTTCTGATGAAGTGGAACCACCACCTGTCCGAGTCCCGAGTCATAAGTTAGCTTTTGATGGGATTGGGAGTGAATTAGCCCCTTCTTTGGTGGCTGATCCAACTAGGAGCACCGACATGTCTATTACCGGCACCATGGACCCTGAGAATGATACTATTTTTCTCAAAGTGCAGATTTCAGACAAGGATGGTAATCTCACCTTGAAACTTTGATCTTATACGCATCTTTTTATCTGTACTGTGAGTTCACTTTCACAACTGAGGAAGTCCTTTCCTTCATCTGCCTGCAACTGTAACACTATGTGATCCTCTGTTTCTCAATGGATAGTGCCTTTTTTTTTTTTGGTGCAGGTCATGCTAGGAACATTCACTTCCCATTTGACATTAGTAATGACACTCCTGTAGATGTTGCCTTGGAAATGGTTAAAGAATTGGAGATTGATGATTGGGAACCATTGGAGATTGCAGACATGATAGAAGAGGAGATATCCTCTCTGGTTCCTACATATAAGGAATTGGGTGCCTCTCAGTTCTATCACCAACACAGCTTCCAATATGCAGAAGATGACGATGGTGATGATGATCCAATTCACCATCCTTTCTATTCACCCTCATGCTCTTCTTCCCATTCTTCATTCCAAGGTTTTGTTTCGTGCTGCACGACACAACTTTGCTCAAAAATTTTGAGTACCTGTCCTCAGGGTAGAACAGACTTCCTCAGTGGTTCTTTTGCTAGGGATTTGCACGTAGTTGTGTTGTCCTGAAATGACATGATTCATTCTTGTTAATGCAGAAGTTTTATTCAGCCATGATGATGGGAGTTCCGATAGCTCCTTGAACTCCTACAGATACTCAAGTATCTGTTATGAGGATGAAAATGATTCAAGTCCTAGAGGAGAAGCCCCTTGCACCGCAAAGACCGTCAAATCAACAAGATTTTGTCCATCACAACATGGGAGCAGTGACAGCCCTAATGATAGCAATCTGCAACAGAATTCACTACAGGTAGGTGATGACAACCCTGAAGATTGCAGTATGCAACAGGCTCCAAAGGTGAAAGAAAGCAGGCGGAAGATGAGTAGGATCCACTCGCTTGTCGATATACGCAGCCATGTATTGCATCGGTCATTGGTGGAGATGAGCAAGAGACGCTTGTTCAAGACCGTAGGAGCTGTTGAGAACATCGGATTTCAGGGGCCAGGCTCAGGCAGCAGTGACATGTCAGGGAAGGGGAAGGGGTGTAAAGATCATGACGAAAAATGGAGATTTAAATGGCGGAAATCCCCATTGACCTCCCGTAGTTGATAATTACGTAGCTTGCCGGTTTATTTTTGAACCTTGAAGTTGGCTTGTGTGCTGTAGCAATAAATAAAGCGTTTGTGAACTGCTGGTTCTGAGACATGATAAGTATATATACATAACATATTGCTGCCAACATTCTCTCGTGCTAACGCAGTAAGAGTGTAAGACTTGTGCTCGGGATTTTCTGTGGGCTGTTGTTCCCAAATGGGCCATTATAGTGATGGACGACTCTGGGTTGCTCATCTCGGTTAAAAGACGAAAGATGCTTCTGACTTGTATAGTTGTTGGGCCGGGCCCTACATGTGGATCCGCAGGTACAGCTTGGATAATTATATAGGGATCTGCATCCAAGCCCAAAAATGTCTTCCCATCCACGTATTTCAGACTTGGGGTTGGTTTTGTTGGCGGTTGTGTATGTATAGTTTCACTGTACTTTAATCAAACCACGTAATCTTGTCTAGTTGTGTTTTATTCTTAAAATACTGTTGTCTCTGTTTTTCATTTGTCGCTTCCACTCAATTTTTTTTTTGGGGATTTGTTTATTTGAACACTATTTTTGCTTGGGGTTGTCAGCTGTCAGGTCAACATTACATAGCTTGCTTGCAGCTATTGGGTTGCAGATGAGACGAGGCCATCTAGTTAAGTCGTCGGGACAGGCCCCAGATAGATCAACTTAAGATTGGAGAAGATTATTTGCATTAATTTAGTACCAAAGGAAAGGAAGTGAATTGGTTCAAGTGGGTGAAGGTCCAACCCTAAATTAAGGCACGTGCAATGGACACAATAAGAGAAATCCCATCCAATCCCCACACCACCGTCACATTACAATCACATCTTTAGCTTTAATGTCTACCAACGACGTTTTATTTTTGTGAAAACAAATTTCTTATTCTGATATGCTCTAGTAGCCTACAGTGGACTCAATTATTATAAAATCTTCTGGCTCTAATAATCCGAGTTTAGGATGTCACAATTTGTATAAATTTGTCCCTTCGAAAGGATTTTTGTTAGGGAGAAAAACTACCCGTTGCGTTTTTCCCCTCATTGTCCTTTTGACGATGGGTCAGTAAGATTTTCGGTAGGGAGTCGTAATGAACCCCGAACCTAACCCCGAGCTTGTACGTCCGCCCACCCGCAATCTTTAGATTCCCAAAGATTTTTGTCTCCCGCTCGTGCACCTAATCTTGTCCCATATGTGTCTCCTCTGCCAATATTATTACTACTAGGGTTAATTATAATTTGTCTCCTAAGGTTTAGGTGAAATTATATTTTATTTTTTATATTTAAAAAATATATATTTTACTCTCTATATTTTTAATACAGTTCAATAATAACTTCTAAATTATTAATTTAGATTGTATGGTTATCATTTTTAAGTAATTTCAATATGTATAGTTTTTTTTACAATTAATTTATATTTTAAAAATTACTATTTTAAAAATCAAGAGAAATATATAAAGAAAAAATTAATAATTTAAAATATCCATTAACTATAAAAAACATACCATAAAAATTAAATTACTGGAAGATGATTACCATAATATTTAAATTAATATTTCAGAAGTTGTTATTGGACTGTATTAAAAAAATAATGGCAAAGTGTAGATTTCTAAAATAAGATGGACAAAGCATAATTTCACTTAAATCGCAAGAGGTAAATTGTAATTATCCCTTTCTAAGTATCAACTCCTTAAATTAATTTGCTTATATTAACATGTCACTCCATAACGTTATAAACTTCCTGGATGAATCACTCTTAGTTTCTTGAGTCTTGACGTTTGGTTAAAATACTAATACATTTTCTATCCTCGAGGCCCCTTATGTTTAAAAAATTGTTAGTAAAGCAATAGTAAATAATAAAAAACACTTCCCTTTTAAAAGGGTAAATTCTACAAAAGTATATAGCAAACAGTATATATTAAATAATTGAAACAGTTCGAGACCATTAATGAATACTATCGATGTGGGTTTTTTTTTTAAAAAATTGAAACTCATAAATAAAAGGCAATTTTTTATGTAACTTTATTCAAGTGATTATGTAGTGGAAATATTGAGAGTTTTGCGAAAAATAGTAAAACATTTTGTGAAAAAGTTGTTAATAAGAGTTTCTTATATTTTATTAAGGGTTAAATTCCTTTTTTAGCCCTCAACGGTTTTACGGTTTTAATTTGTCCTGAACGAGTTCTTGGTGTCACTTTTATCCTGTAAATTACCTATTTTCCAATATTTTATCTTATTTATGGTTCGTCGCTAAATTCCCATTTAACTTAACAGAAAACAACCGGCATGCCACTCAGAAAATGTCAATTCTAGTCCATAAACTTTCTTCCCCCTCATCTCGATGCCCTAACTTAAGTCAATTTAATAAAAAATAAATTATTTTTATTTTTATATCCTTTTCACGAAGAATCAATTTTATTTGAAATCCAAAATTATATAATTATAATAATCCATTCAAAATAAAATTTTTACTATGTTATTAATTTTTTAATGAATTTTTTCTTTTTAATATCCAAAATATGAAAAAATCATAAAAATTTATTAATATTATAAAAATTTTACAATTAATGAATTATCATATCAAAATAATATTGAGTTTCAAATAAAATTGGTTTTAGCGAGACAAGATATAAAAATAAAAATAAATCATTTTAGATTAAGTTGACTTTATGTTAAAACAAATTGGCTCCTAGAGTTTGTACGTCTAATACCTCAACCATCATCTTCTCATTAGCTTAAGCGACAATGATGAGAACCAAGCAAGCATGTCACAAGGCATGCACAAGGACCCCTTAAAAGGGTCACTTTTGGCCCGTGACCAGGGTTAGGAGAAAAGAGCTCAAGCTGGTACTCCAAGGGCTAGTGGAAGGGCTCCTCAAGGGACAAGGGGCACTTGAGGGTAGAGAAATGAAGAGAAGCTAAAATGAGCTAGAAAATGACACACATAGACTATGGATCAACATGCTTGAAGCTGAAGCCCACGTAGACACCAGTGCATTCATGCACCCCAGTGTGTGAGCACCCGAGCACCATCATGCTCCATAGGGGTATCTGAGACTGCCTACATCCTAAAGCTATATGCTTATTCCTATTACTTAGTTTCTAGCTTGTTTATGTCCAAATTGGACATGTTGGTGTGTTTGTGTGTTGTTTGACTAAGGACACTCATTCGACATGTAAAGAGCCCTTAGTGTGTCTTAGGGGCCTTATCGGGTTAATCTAGGAGTCCCTTATACCCTAGGACTTCTAATGCATCTTCAATTAAGGTTTCCATTTCTTTTAGGCCAAAACATTATTTAAGGCTGCCTTTTGTACTATTTTATCAATCGAATTTAGAATATACGGAGTTGATATTAAAGCACTTTCTTAGATTCCCTGTGAACTCCACTTGGTACATAAGGGGTTCAACACTTTTTGTGTTCCTTTGCTACAATGCTCATTTCTAGCCATAAGTTGGTTAGGAGTGGGGGTATTCACTAGTCTCTTGGGAGTATCTTGGAGCTTAAATTTCATTCTGGGTGCATTTCTTGGTCTAGCTTTCAAGGGGTTCAGATCAGATGGTGACATTGTTGGAGAAAGTAATAGGATGGGTTGGCCTTAGGGATAGGCAGAGATCTAGGCTTTTATTGGTATATCATCATAAGCATAACTTGTGGCACCGGGCATGATGGTAAAAAATTCCCCAATCACCCATCACTTGTAGCCGAACAACAAACATGATCAAACAAATATACATGAATTTAATATGATTCGGCTCCTAACTAGCTTATATCCATGGATGAGAGAAATTCATTCTAACAAAATATAGATATTATAGTATAGGTATGCTATTAACTAGTCTACATCTACAGATGAGATAAATCTTTTTAAATTTAAGCCAACAAACCCAACAAAGCACATAATTCCTTTAAAAATGTCAGAGGATATTGACGGCCAACAATTCTCTAGCAAGACATACATGACACAGCAACAGCACTTAGCTGTTCCAATTCAAGTTTGCCACACACTTGCTTGACAAGCAAGAATGTGACCCCACTTAGCTCCAGGATCATCGACAGGTTGTACCTATTGACTAAATTGGCATCATAGATGTCTTGTGTCCTTGACTCGATGGTGAAGTTGGTGAAAGTGGCAAGGGAGGTGGCACTATTTCGATTGCATTCTAGTTGGGTAGAGTTGAAGTCGCAAGTGGTAGGTGGGGTAGTTAAAGTGTTAGATCTATAAGTTTTAGGGTACTAGTAGTATAATGAAGAGCTCTAGCTATAGACAATAGTTGATTTTTTTTAGAATTAATAGTGAAAATGACAGAAGGACTAAATAGGATAGATTGTTGGTAGTGGGGGAATTTAACAGTACAAAATTGTTAGAGACCTATGTAGGATAAATGAAAAAGGGTGGGGACTAAAAGTGAAAGTTACCCTTTTATTAACATCACATGAGTTCTTTCTACCGACGTGAGAGCTGAGAAGGATACAACAGAAACAGATTCTTTTCGGTACAAATCACAATTATTTTATTAAAATCCCAACCCAAAACTATTATTGGTTAGCCCGCGAAGTTAGGAATTACTGATGCTCTCTTTGTCCCTGATACCGGCGGGTCGGGTGGCACCTCAAAATCAAGTCGCTGCTTTGTGTTCACTGTATATATGTTCGGTTAATTTATAAGAATATTTTTGCAACACGACAAAACAGAGACGATCGTGTCCGCAAGCACACGTTTAGTTAAATTGTGTGCGGCCCCGCCCTGACCTATTCCTCATCTTGCATGATAATATTTCCTCAACTTAAGAAGACCATTTATCCTCTCAAAATATTCCATTAATTTGAATTTTTCATTTGTGGTTTAAGGCCCACAGATAAGTGAAAGAACCCACTTGAAAAGGTCTAAAACTAGGTAATATAATTTTTTTTTTATTTTGAATCGATGCTTCCACCCTTGCATTGGTGTTTCTGCTTTCAAATATCACTCTTACTTTCATTTTCTTAACACTTTTATTTATTTAAATTTTTTTAAAAAAATGATATTTTTCTAGTCCCATTTTTATGAAGCTTTAAGATCCTTAGGTCTAGAATATATTGTAAAAGTTAAAGATTTGAAATTAAGGACTTCAATTCCAAAAGCATCAAACTTTAACCATTTAGACCATATTGTAAAGTGAAGTATATGTCGTACCATATAAAAAAGCTGCCCATTGTAAGGGGCTCATGCTTCACATTTTTAATATGATGGGCAATCAATATTGTAGGATTGTGATCATAACAACAGGTTCATAGTTCACTAATTTGAGATGTCCAAATAATCAAGAGTCACAACCGTTTTTCTATTAGCAACGAAAAACTTTTATTAAAACCAAAAAATAAATGCAAGCATCGTCTTAAAATAAAAGACGATACTATCAAAAACCTAAATCCTAAAGATGTATCAAGCACCTAAACCCTCGAACACTTATAAAAAGAAAATTATAAGATTGATCAAGGACGGTTGATTCAAAGGTTTTCAAAATTATTGGAAATTAAAGATTGAAGGAGCGTAATAATTTTTGATGTAATAATTCGTAATTTTTAAAACATAAAAAAAAATTGAGTGTTCATAGTAGGAAAAAGTATCCAAATGATATTGAAATTTGTTAGATGAGAGTAATTTCTTGAATTTACACTTTCTAGTATTCACAATTTTTGGAAAGCAGCTTTTCAAACTCTGCAAGTATAAATGATTTTTCAAACTATAAATGAAATATCTCCTTTGAAGAATAAAAATTCAAGAAATTATTCTCTCTAGCTAACTTCAAACATAATATTGTTTAAATTGTTTTTTCAATTATTGGTGCTCAACCTTTTTATACTTTCATCAAAGTTATAGATGGTTACTTTTCAAAATATATATTACTTTGTTATAATCGTAGTTTATAAGATTTTGAAAATCCTGAACGGTTTCCAAATTCATTACTCAGGAGTAAGACACGATGTATTAGATTACATATAGATCGTCGAGGACCAATCAAGAGGGCTACGCATGACTTGTATGTACCCCTTTTCTTTATAATAACAACAATTTTGACTTGCGAAACCCGGTGTTGCTTTTTGAAGTCACTGACGCACTTGGCCTTTTTAACTTTACGGGGAAATTTCTGCAGGAAGCGTAAAAAAAAAAAAAAAAAGCCTATTCCCCCAACTACGTGCCCCCCGCAAAGCTTTCAAATGCTGTAAATTTTGAATTCTACAATTACTTTCCTCTTGCACTTTTACTTCTACTATAATAAACATAAACTAGCAGCACTCCATTTCAGACAGCCTTCAAAATTTTCCTTTTTTTGAATTCTGAAGCCCTTTGCCTTTCTCTATGGATACGAGAAAGCCGGCCTCCTTGTGGGAAAAATAAAAAAGGCTTTATAGAATGTCACTCCAATATATATATATTTAAGTTGAGTGACTCTTTTGCCCAACCTCCAATGATATTTACACTTTTATCCCCCAAGCTCCGAAACCTACAATTTCCCGTACATTTTTCTTTTACACAATCTGGGATCAATTTTTAGAATTTTAATTTAAGTTACTGAGTAATAAACTTCTTGTTGAATTTATAATAATAATTTGATGAAAAATAGTAGTTTATATATGGAAAAGTACAAAAAAATATCATAGTTATGTTTTTGGGTACCAATTTGATTACTATAGTTTTAAGTGGTTCCAACTATATCACTTATGTCATAGTTTGAGCCAAAATTGGTCATTAGTGTTGCAGTCTAGTACCAAATATACCACTAGCCATTATAAATCTAACAATAAATTTGAAAAGTTGTTAGTTTTGAAATCTTGTGGTGCTAATACAACTTTTAACAAATTTTAGGAACTTTATATAATCTATCATTTTCATTTATTTTGTGCATTAGCCACTATATTGGTCACTACTGGATCCACCATTAGTGGTGGAGGCGATGCCGGAGGACATAGTATTAGACATCACTATTTGTAAATGAAAAAACTACCATATTAGGAAGCAAATGATCAGAAACACATAGATATTGAATGAGTAAGTTTCATTTGATTGATGTTCAGGTTATCTGTAGTATCAGAATACGATAACTAACTTGAATATCATTTCTAGAAGAACCAGCGGCGAATCCAGCTAGTGAAAGATGAAGGCGATTGTCACACAAAAAAATGAAAATGGTAAATTATATATAATTCATAGTTTCTAAAGTTTGTTAAAAGTTACATAAGTACCACAATATTTCAAAACCAATAACTTCCTAAATTTATTGTTATGTTTCTAACAACTGATGATATATTTGATACTAAACTATAATATTAGTGGCTAATTTTGGTCTAAATTATAACTTTAGTGATGTAATTGCAACCACTCAAAATTATAGTTACCAAATATGTTCATGCGCATAACTACAGTGAATTTTTTGTTATTTTTTCCTATATATTTTTAGTTTTCATTTATTTGCAATGCAAAATAATATTTTCTCCACTTATATTAGAAAAATTAGGGAAAATAAGAGTCTTTCAAAAGATGAAGAGTGAAAGTCCATTCAATCTCCAACTTTTGGGCTAGAAAAGATGTAATTCAATCTTTAAAGCATAACAAAGGGTCAAAGAGAGACCAATAGGCTATAAATGAATGGAATGTGATAAATCATTCGTGAATGATTTAACGGGAGTTCGTTTATTTAGTTAAAAAATGAATATGAATAGAATTTTATGGTTGTTTAATTTAAATGAATGAATATGAAAAAAAAGTATCATTTGTTTATTTATGTTTACGAATAATTAGGTAAACATTCATTTATGTACATTCTTTTGTTTGTTCATTTGTCCATTTGCTCATTTATTTGTTTTTTTTTATAAGTTTATTGATTCTTTTTAATACTCTGCTCTAATTCATTCATTTGTTTGTAAGACTGTAAATGAAGAGAATATTTGATGAACTGTCCAACGAGAGTTTGTTTACATTTATTTATTTAGGTAACTAAATGAACACTAATAGATTTTTTTGTTTGGCTAGTTACAAATATGAACAAGGTCTCGTTCATTTGTTTTTATTCATGGACATTTCGGTTATTATTCATTCATTCATTCATTTGTTTGTTTTTATATTATTTATACATTTATTATTACATATATTTGTATATTTGTTCATATATTTATGTTCGCAAATAATTGGTTTAGGATTCATGAATACGTTTGTTAGTATATGTTTGTTTAATATTATTCATGAATAGTTCATTTAGTGTTTACGAACATATTCATTCATATATGTTTATTTGAATCATGATAATTTTATTGTAAACAGATGAACACGAACATTGTTTTGTTATAAACAAACAAACACAAATAGAGCAAATATATTTATTTATTGTTTATGTACGTGTTCGCTAAAAATTAAATGAACAAACAATATGAATATGTTTATGTTCATTCGGTTCATTTATTATCCTATTTGTTTATTCGTTTATGCTTGTTTATGTTGTTCATGAATGCATTCATTTGTTTAATTCATTTATATAAACACGAACAAGTTTATTTATAAGTGAATGGACATGAATAGATAAAATATGTTTGTTTATCATTTGTGTTTCAATTCATATTTGTTTAAAATTAAAGGAATGAACATGAATATGAACCACCTATAGTCATTCAGTTAACTTACAATCATAGACACCGAGAAGCTATTGAGATTTCATAGCTTGACATAGTCAATAGAGCCAATAATAATCGTGGGACTAACCACATATGATGTTTTCTTTCTTGATGTTAAAACTTATAATGACCAGATCACCAGTTCTTAATAATCATTTTACATAATAAAGCTAAAACCTGAGTCTCACGCACACGTAAAGTTTTGTGCCACGTTCCAAAGTAGTGCAAGAGCATTACTTGTCAAAGTCTCCTATAAGCCTCTTCTCAGTCCTATTGCTAACTTACGCATCAAATGGTTTTATCTAAACACACAATTCTGGAGACCACTAATTAATCTCATCTTTAGTTGCAGTTTTGTCCCTCGCCACGTCTTTCCAAACCCATACAGCTTGGTTTGGAGATCAACAACTTCTCTGTCGGCACGCTGCTAACTCCGGGAGCAGAGAGATTGAAAGGAATCCGACTCATGTTTTTCCTCAAGCCATTCTACATTGAGTAATTAATTAATTCTGCATTTATAGAGTTGATATGTAGATTTATTTACCGTGTCAATGTTGTTTACTTTTATTAAAGAAAATGGCTTGTCCTAACAGCAACACAGTTGATTAGTGCCCGGCGGGCGCCTCTACTTTTACCCTTTTGCAATTACCCTTTTGGCAATACTTAACTATTTCCACATTTAGCGTCAGTAGAGACTAGAGATGGTGAAGTTGAACCTCCCAACTGACAATAACAATTCCTTTTAAGTTTTACTAAAACAATCGGAAAAACCAGTCCCATTTCATCTAATAACTATATTCTATAGAATTCTCATTAGATTATAGGAATATGATGAAGAAAGGTAACCCTCACCCTCAGTCAGGTTATCTAATCAGATCACCAGCCTAGCAGAAGATAATAAATCAAGCACGAAAGGAAAAATTGATAGATGGAATAATTAAGCTTGGATCATTTACAGTTTTCTCAGCCACCGACTGCCATTGCCTACTGAAGAGAAGAATGAGCTTCTTCACTCTCATCACTCACTTCACCTCACATGACTCAAGTCGAACCAGATTTGCTTGAACACTTTGATTATGAGGTCATGGTACTGATCGGAATTCAAGGAAAGATAGCAAGCCAGCAAATCCTCCAGCTCCTTGGACCCTCTAATGTTGTTCTCCACTATCATCTCCACCATCGACTCTCTGAAATCCCTCTGTGGGTCCGCCGACGACTTCACCACCGCTAAGCTGTCCGACAAGCTCCTCCTCCGGGACTGGGAGCTCCTCCTTGCAGGACCCTGAACCTTCCTGCTTGCCGCCAGCCTTGGGGAGTTCACCCTCAGCCGGACTCCTGATGAACCATTCACGTTTGATTTTCTTACCGGAACAGGTATAGTGCTGCTGCCCGGCTTCCTTTCTTTCATGGCGACTCCGGCCTCTGAATTCGTCATCAGGCCGGTGGCTTTCTTGACGTGCTCTGTTTTCGTCGCTTCTTCATCTGTTTCGCTGAGCTTATTCGGTTTTGTAATGATCGGAGGCAGTTCGAGCTGTAGAAACTTGCCCAGGTCATTGAATTCAGTATCAGACTGCTTGCTGGATGACTTGTTCTCGATGACCCCATGGGCCAAAGAGTCCACTTTGTTGCACGATTGTGCCGTCGCAAGAACAGAGTCGGACCTGAACTCTTTGTCCGGCGAGCAATCAGAGGAAGAGAAGGAAGAGGAGGAGGCATAGTATTCGGCAGGAGAGTCAGGCTTGGCGCGGCAGCCGCAGCCTGAGGAGACGGAGGAGCTCATGACAGTCTTCTGGGAGGAGGATTTCCTCTGCCGGGTTCGTTGTTTGGATGATTTCCTGGGTGGGTCAGGGAATTTGTACAAAGTCTCCGGTGGGATTGGGGTGAGGTCTCTGGTGAAATGGTAAGACTTCCTTGGATAAGAATGGTGGGGCTGGTTTGTATTTGCAGAGGTTGCTGCTGTGCCTGTGAGCTGTTGTTGTTTTGTCTTGTGGTTGGAATTTGGATGGTTTCTGCTGCCAATCTCTCTCAGCTTGTAGAACCATGCATTGGGCATCATATCTGATAACCTGAACCTGTAATTGCCCATCAGTCAACAGCTACTGGGAACAGATTTTCCGGAAGATTGAAGTGAGCTGAGCTCTATCTGGAGACGAACAAATAAAGCTCCTAAGCTTATCACTCATATATTTTCGAATGGGCCAGCCAAGATTCAATTTTTATAGAAGGGGAGAAAAGAAAAGAGATTGGCATGGCATTGAAGAAAAGTAAGGAGAGGGTCCACAGGGTGAGAAAATTGTGGCAAAAAGGAGAAGAAAAAGAAAGGAGAGTGAGGTGGTCATTGGAGAATGAGTTTGCTTGTAATTATGATGTTTAATTACCTAACCAACCAGAACTTTGTTCTCTACTATATTATCATTACCCTTTTTCTTTTTTGTTTATTTAAACAACAGTTAAATGAAAATGATTCCCCAAATAAAAATTTGAACTTTCGAGGCACTGATCCTATGCTTTTAGTACCACGCGGCGAGGGGTAGCCTTTCATACATCTTTCCATGCATGTTATTGGGTCCCAAACGACTCATCTCTTTCATATGTAAAGCAGAAGCCCTCGACGCCAGCTTCCTCTTCCAATAATCAGAATTAAAAACCTGTCCGTCAATGTACCAGCACTAGCTTTTTGAGCAAGTGTTTTCAACTATTTTTTGTTTCTTTTAGATATACTGGTTATTGATAACTTCTTCAAACCTAAATAAAATATATGTAATCAGCACAAATTTATCTAACATTTTTAAATATTAAAAATATATTAAAATTTTTTAGTAATTAAATCAATTATATTTAATAATATTTTTTCAAAATTAGAAAATTTTTAATAAATTTATCAAAAATCACAATAGGCATAAACAAAAAAAAAAAAAAAGAAAGAAGAAAAACAACACACATACACAAATATAAAAAAGCACAACTTATGCTAACATAGTTGGGTAAATTTTGCAAATAATCCCAAACATTTAACTTATGCTTTCTTTTTATTATTAATCTATCACTATTCTCTTTTAGTTTTAAATTTCTTAAAATATTGCATATTAGTCCCCGATTGGATGAAATCTATTAACTCAGAATAATTGCATATATGTAATATCAATTTCTTAAAATTATTTTAAATTGTCTAACAATTTTCTTATTAGAAATTTGAATTGAAAAATAATTTTTGTACAATTAAATAAACTTTTGTGTTGCTAATTTTTTTTCCATATGCGAAATAGTTATTGTGTATAATGTATGCACTTATTACGTAACAACTTTTGGTTGGGTTAACAAATTGAACCTATTGGAGCAAATTAAAGTATTTTTAATTGTTTTAGAATGAAAAGATAACATGCAAAAATTTAGGATGAAATTTAGGTTACATAAATCATGGATATTAAAGGAAATTAATATTTCTAGTAACTTGATTGTATATTTTAATAGTATATTATATTTCAGTTAAAAAGCAAACAAATTGAAGATTATATTCGGGATAATTTTCGTGGGGTACCTTACATCTATTTTTCTTTTTGGTTTCATCTTGAATGTACACACCAATTAAATAGACAAATAAAAGATTTATCCAAGAATGTACTTTTAAGTGTTAATAAAAATATGCTATCATTGAAGTTAAAGGGCAATGAAATTGAAAATCTTGTGCTTAAGGTCCTGTTTAATAAGAATATGAAATAAATGAGAAGTTTGTTCTAAAATTAAAATTTAACATCTCAATGATGGATAAAAATGTAATTTGATAGTTTAATGGAAGATTTTAAACCTTAAATTAGCCTAGTATTTAATATGCAAAAAATATGTTTTTCCAATGTGTGAATGCATTGGGCCATTGGATAGTGTTGACAAAATTTTCTGATGGTCTCACAATGGAAAGTGCAAGAAATTAAACTATGAGATCTCAAATGAAAAAGAACTGAAAGTTGGAGGTGTTTTGAAGAATTTAACTATTGTAATAAAATAGTTAAATTGCAATAATAGATTTATTTAAAGTATTTAAATATATTGAACTTTAAAGACAAAAAATTTATTCAACATTTACGTAACTTCATACATTTTATAATATAAGATATAATATAATATAAGATAAGATATAAAAATAGACTCTAACTATTCAAATTAAATCAATTAAGGGTAATTCAACCCGTCCAACATTTTTTTTTACAATATTTACTATTTTAGTATCTTCACATTTAGTTATTTATTTTACAATACTATCTTTTAGAGTAAATTGCATAACTGGCCCCTAATCTTTAGTCATTGTTTCCTTTTAGTTTCTAACCTATTAAATGTTCTGTTTTGTCTTAAACCTATTAAAATTGTTTCATTTTGATCCTTCACCAGATAAAATTCGTTAACTTAAAATAATTGTTTGAAAAAAACTTTTGAAATTCTAATTTAAATATTCGATAACTGTCTTTCAATCAATCTAAACAGTTTAATATTTTTTTACAGTAAATCAACAATTTAAATTAGTAGTTTTTTTAATGAAATAAGTTCAATTTACAAAGAGAAAAAAAAAGTGATTTGAATTTTTATTAACTGTAAAAAAAATTATTATACAGATTAAGTTTATTGTAAAATAATAACCAAATAGTTTAAATTATGATTTAAAAGGTAATTATAAAAAACATACTTTGAGTTAACAAATTTCATCAAATTGGGACCAAAATGAAACATTTTCAATAGATTTGGGACTAAAATGAAATATTTTTAATAGATTTAGGACTAAAGCTGAATATTCAATAGGTTAGGGACTAAAATGAAACTATGACTAATGGTTAGGGACCATTCATGAAATTTACTCTCATCTTTCAAACAATCATTTCAATATTCATTTTTATATATATTTTTATGTACATGTGAAAAATGAAAGGTAATTGTTATCCAACCAAGGGCTTTGTTTAAGCTATTCAAATATCTAAAATAAGAACATTACGAATGGATTTTATGAATATTATGTGGATAAAAACATAGCACTATCATACTTTATTACCAAAGAATACTTGCACATATTAGGAATCTGGTATGGAGATCAAACTATAGTGTTTTAAGATGACATTGATATTCTATAACACAAAAATAATCTCAAGTGCATTTTTAAAAAATGAAAACATTTATTTAATTAAATCCTTATGCTATCGCTATAAATTCATAAACACAGTTGACAAGGTCTGAAATAGAAAAAGTGTATGCAGATCATAAATATGATATATTAAGTGAGGAACAATCCAAAAATTGATCAAAGTTCTTTGTAAGAAACAAACAAAATAATATAGTACAACTATATATAATGACGCAAGTCCTAACTCTCATATGTCAAAACTACTACATGAAAGGCTCAGGTATAAAGAGAAACAGAAAAGACGGGGAAAAAAGATGATAGACCCCGTGAGCAGTCAATTTTCTGGTGTCCTGCTAAATATAGTGCACGCACTTTGTGTGTGCTTGCGAATTCAGATGCTAAGAGAAAGGATCTGGACGCCAGGAAGAAAAAGACGGGAAGCTAAAAGCAACTTTTTTGGGAGTCCAGGGCTCATTAATTAGTGCAACTTTTGCACAAAAATACAAGCAAGAGAAGAAATCTTGGGGTCTCTCAATTCAGATTTTGCAGATCAACAAAAGGATGTAAATCAGAATAATGTTAAGCCTCAAATCCGTTAATATACAGCTGTGGGTGTGGTGTGGGCGGGGAGAAAATCAGGTCATGCATGGTTCGACACTAGGGATGGCAAGTGGGTGTGTGAAATCCGTGATCTGTGAGTATCCATCCGTAACAGGCGAGTAAACAGATAAAAATACTCACGATGGGTAGGACGTGGGTAGTAATTCATACCCGTTTGGGGGGTACGGGCGGGTGGCGGATGAGAGGTATCCATCGCGGGTAAATCCGCCCCACCTACCCGCGAGTATAAATTTCTCACTTATTAATTATAATGGGATATAACACCTATATTTAACTAATATTTTATACTAATTCATATAAAATATTTTTTTGTATGTATATTATGATTTTGTGTATTTATTATTTTGTTGCATTATATGTGGAAAATGACTTTGTATATATTTTTTATATTTTATTTTTATAAAATTTAAAAAATATAATTTAAACCGTGGGTTACCCGCGGGTCGTGGGCATGGGTGAGATTTTTCACCAATTTACGGATACCTGTAAAGTCACAGGTATTAAAAAAACCACGTACATGGATGACGGGTAAGGGATATCCGCGCATGATTTGTCCCGTTGCCATCCCTATTCGACACCCAGAAAATGGACTAGAGAAGAGAGAATCACAGAATACCCGAGTACAGTAGAACAGGTGGCAGGAGTAGCTGGTCATTGTCACTGTGCAGAAAGGGGGTGACCATTCGGAAGTTATGGCAATTTGGGGGGGTCGAAAGGTGCATGTTCTGCTTAGCCATTTCGCTGATCCTCACCCTGTGGCTGTGGACCGGGGCCTGTGTTTTCGCTTCAATCATTTCAGACCAAAAACCCCCTCCACTGTTCCTGCCCATGGCCGTGAGAGCGGCAGGTGTCGCTCCTCCACATCAGCCTCGCGGCCTTTGCCTTCATACACCATGCTAGTCTACCACTAGACTGAATTTATTGGGGGAAAAGAAATAAAAAACCACAGCTACTTTTATGATATATAACCTAGAGCAGTGTCTGGCCTTGGTCGCATTTGGATCCAGGTCTCCAACACCCTCACGTTCTAAAAACTACCATCCCGTCCTATATTCTTTACATTATTTGTCATTTTTACATAATTTTGATTAGAATTTATTTATATTAATATTTGTTAGAATTTTTTTTTAAAATATATATTTATAAACTATATGTCTGAATTTATCATTCTTATATAAAAACTTTTTATTTATATACTAAAATGTTAAAAATAAAAAATTATAAAATAATTACTAAAAAATGAATGTTGTAAAAAATATAGTATGGAAGGAGTATTCAACTTCAACTTGATAATTTTGTACAAATGAGTTTCCACAAAATATTTATGTTTAAATAATCACAGTATAGCCCCCAACTTTTGAAAATATAAAGTTGGGGCTTGGAACTTTTCAAAATATATAAAACAGTCCCTAAAAAGTAAAAAGTTTCACATTGGACCCACAGCTTTTGAAAGACTCACAAAACAGTCTCTAAACTTTCTTAAACTTTAAAAACGTAACACCGAAATTTCAAAGAAATGACATTCAGATCTTTGAGATAAAAGTTTAAAGAATGTGCCAAATTAACTCAACAAAAAATGAGAGTTAATTTCTTCATTCTTTATGAGAGGTGTGAACCATATATAACAAAACTTAGAATGCTAATATATGAGTATTCATATTGATGCATCTCTATCGACGTGAATAAATAAATTTGCTTCTCTTCTGCAACTAAAATTCAGGGAGCAATCCCATCCATAGACATGAGACACAAAGTACAATAATTCAACTGATACCATGCAACTGCAATTGCAAGAGAACAATCAAGCTTCAAAGTTCCCAATCATCGTTGTCCGTGCAAATAAAAAAAAATTAAAAGAAAAAGGTCATCGTTGTCTGTGTCGATTGTTTCTCACCATCCATTCTCTACTGGCCCTGTTTTTAGTGCTTTATCCAAATCAGCGATCAGGTCATTTACATCCTCGATTCCCACAGAGATGCGAACAAGATCTTCAGTTAGACCCCTTGCCTCACGAACTGGAGCAGGTATGCTTGCATGGGACATAAAACATGGCATGCTTATCAACGATTTCACACTTCCTGTTCAGCAAAATAACAAGAATTAGGAGGCAGACGGGAATAACATTACAAAAGCAGAGCTGAGCCAGGATTCATTCAGCAAACACAACACCAGGTGCAGTTATTAATGTCCGGACACTCTCAGTCACAATGTAGATTTCAAGAATAGAAGAGGGATATGTTTGCAAGGGATTAAAGCTTTATTTGGAGACACTGTTTGCAGTTAACATAAAAGTTAAGTTTGAGATAATTTATGGACAGTCGATATAATTTCCCCAAAAACTATACCAAACCTCTTAACATTAATCAACAAAGTTTCCAAACACAGCCAATAATTGTTAACCTTCCCAATGACCAAACTTTAGGGATCTATAGCTCAAATTTTGGAAGTTATCCAACATGTATGACAAGGAAGCAGGCAAGGGAGCAGGTGGAAGCAGGAAGAACTATTACCGAAACTAACTGTAATGCCGAAGAATTTAGTAGTCTCAACAACATGCTTTGAGAGTGCCAATGAACCTGTCAGAAAGCTAAGCACAGATCCTGCACCCTTTGCCTGCACAAAATTGATTTAGTTAGGTAGAGAATGTAGCAAATGGAAATTGGTGTCAGGGTTCTATACAATGCGATATGAAAACAGAATCATCTGCACCAACCTCTACCAGCTCTTATCAGGCCTTGTACTGGCAATCAACCAAGTTTCAGGATATACCAGTTGTACCATTAGTTTCTGGTCATTTATATGCTTGTTTTTAATTTCTCACAGTAATAGTCCTTTTTTAATAAGAGATAATGATAACAATAATAGTCTTTTTAACGAAATTCGAACTATATTTCAGCACACACTTTAAGTACCAAATACGATTTCATTCATATACATTTTATGCAGAATAGAAGTCAAGAAACTCTATACACCAAATATTTGTATTAAATATTTGAGAACCTCAAACAATACATCCAAGTGTAACAATGTTGGTACTGTGTCTCTTATTAAGAAAACATGATATCCAGTACCATATTTAGAATCTTTGTAATGATATTGTTATTTAGGTAAAATATTTGGCATATAAACCTGAGAGAAATGCAAATCACGTCCAGGATGGTCTGGAAGGCCAGCATAGTTGACTTTCTTAACTCGTGGATGGCAAGACAGGAATTCAGCAATCTTCTGTGAATTTTCCTGTACAAGATTCAATGAGCTTAGTTCTGATTTAAGGTTGCAAATGGGCACTGCTGTCTCTGGGACAAAGGAAATAGGAAGATAGGGGATGCCAAACACACAAAAGCTAGTAATTCTTCAAGAATCCTTTAAAGATGATGATCTAGCAAATGATAAACTAATAAAGGAAAAACAATCATTTTCCCTAGCACCAGTAAAGCTACTTTCAACTTTTCCCCAATTTCCTTGGGCAAAAGTACATCCTTTCACTGACATGGATATAGTAGATCACATAGAACTAGGACATACATAACACATGCATGTACACATTTTGCAAGCCTGAAAAAATAACTGATAGCTGTTTCCTAATCAAGAAAGCCAACAGAATTTACAATGTAAAGAATGAAGAAAGCTATCCTTTATACGTGGTAAAATACCATCTCTAAGATTTCTTGCAGCACAGAATTCTGTTAATAATGATAACAGGGAACAGAAAACAAAACTAAAAGAAAAATGTCAAACACAAACACACTGCACTCACCTGTTGTTTCTCAACACGCAGGGACATGGTTTTGATGCCACGTAAACATATCCAACAATCAAATGGAGACAGTCCAGAGCCTTCAGCATTTTGGAGGAAATACAACTCTCTTGCCAAGCTTGTGAAGTAGAAGTGAGATACAAAGATGTTGGTGACGTTTTTACAAGAATTATCGTATTTTGTTCTCTCTAATCCAGTAAGGATGCGACGTCCAACATATAGATAAGCAGAGTTCCACTAAATTACAGTCTCTACAGTTCACTGACTTAGTCTAATATTAGGAGAATGAATCCTAGACAACTGTGAAGGTTAGAAAATCTTTTTGTTAGAATCATGGTGAATTACTTTCACAGTACAACAAAACAAAAGATTCTTAGGATTCTAACATTCCTAACAATGCAGATTGTTAAAATCCACGAACCACATGGCCCCTTACTGTAATGCAGCACTACTTATATCACAAGGAAATATTCAATATGCGATGACAACATAAATAAGCCATTAGCAATTGACAGGATCCTAAAGTGGGAATAAGAGGCTTTAGACTTGAGAATAGATAGAGAACGAGAGAGAGATGAAATTAAGGGGAGAAGCACAAAGGAATGAAACCCAAATAAAGTTCTTAAGGGAGTGCTTAAATGAATGGGGCCAGAGCCTGTGGTGCAAAATTTTTTATTGTACAGAGAAAGAAATTACCTCTCTCCTTTTACAGCAAGGACACCTGCCATGACATCACTATGCCCAGATATAAATTTCGTAGCCGAGTGCATGACGATGTCTAGGAAAGACATAAAAGGAAAAAAAAAGGAAAAGAAAAGTGAATGGGAACTCTCTGACATCTAAGAAAACAATGAAAAAAAAAAAGAAGAGAGAGTATGAACAAGGAACAATATTTCAATTGACTGTAAATAGAGTTTGAGTTAAAATTATAGTAATACCTGCTCCAAGTTCCAGTGGTTGCGATAATACAGGGGACATGATACTATTATCAACCAACAGCAGAGCACCACAAGCATGAGCCATATCCGCAAGCCTCTGGTTATATAACAAACATATAGGAATTAACTGAAGTAACAACAAAAATTTTTAAAATAAAAGAAGATCATTGAAAAACTGACTTAGGATAGATTGTTTACAAGCGCCAAGGTCAAGTGAACTACAACCCTAATTAATGTAGAGCATTCCTATATAAATAAACAAGGCAAAGCATAAAATGCAGATGAAATAGAGTAGGAAGGTAACCGCAAAGTTGAAAGGGACAGCCTAAAATGGCTGTCTGTTACTGGATCAAGGATTGTGCAATTTTAAACTTGTTGATAAGAGGTTAGGCTGAGAATCGGTTGTCTGATGAATGTAAATGTTTGCGAATCGAAAAGCATTTTGACATACTTCAAATCAGGCATCCAACTAGTTAAGGACGGGTAGCAACCCTAAACTTTAGAGCATATGATACTGTGTCAACAACCACCAGGGCATTTGTAATAACGAAGAAACATCGCAAGACGTGGTGGAAATGCAGAATAACCATAGCCATTAGCATTTGTAAGACAACATGATTTCCATTACTGAACCTCCCTGTACTTCATGAACAATGCACATGTATATAAAGTTAGACGCAGTTGTTTTTTTCACAGAGTTAAATAAATGAAAACCAATTCTTCTCACTCTGATATCACAAATTTGTTGCCGAGGGTTGGTAGGGCTCTCCACCCAGACAAGCTTTGTCAAGGGACCAATGGCTGCTGCAACTTCATTTAAATCACTTGTGTTCACTCGTCTGAAGATCTTAAAATTTGTCAGCATATTGTCAAAATGGAACCGTAATAAATAAAAAAATGCGAGAGTCTACTCACTTGACCACAACCCCATTCCTTGGAGTAACCTGAGAGAGTAACCGATCAGAACCACCATAGATGTCTTCTCCCGCAACAATTTCCTGACCTTGAATAAAAGTTGAACAATCAATTAATAGAAAATAGACAAATCTTTTGCAGAACAAACAAGCGAGCAAAGTCAATAGGCTGAAAATGATAAGCAAAAGAGAGAAGAAAAAACAACAAAAAGAAAAGAAAGAAAAAAAATCTGAGGATCAAACAATGAATGGTAGGTTTCATTAAGGCTTGCATTTGATAGTTGAAAAGGGATGGAATTCAGGTCTTCTTATGAACCGCTGCATTTATTTTTCAAGATGAGAAAGATTTCCGAGAAAAAAAATTAAACTAGAGAATGCAAGAAGAGAGGCACCAGCTCTAACAAGATGAGAGACTGCAGATAAGGCAGCCATTCCACTCGTAAAGCAAAATGCTCTATCCGCTTTATCAAGCTTTGCTAGTAGCCTGCAAGTTAATGATAGCAAAAAGAATAAATGCAACAAAGAAAAAAACAATGGAATGAATGCGGAAAAGGGTACGATTGTTGATTATTGCAAGTCTTCAAACCATGGTTTCTATGATTATTTGCACCTTTCTAGGACATCTCTTGTAGGATTGCCACTTCTTGTGTAGTCATAGGGACCATATTCAATAGCTGAAGGCTGCAAAGTATGGATATATGGGGCACATCATATACATCATATTCATTATCCAGCGATAATATCCAAAATTCAGGAACCATTTGTAATTTGCAAATGAACATTGGAATTTCCTTCCATACCATGCAAATCTGGTGGTTCGACATCAAGGTAACATGCAATATGGATCAAGTAAATAACAACCCAAACAAACCAACTAATAAAAGTATCTGATGCAGTTTCAAGTCCTCAAAATTGAGCAACAGATTCAATAAGTTGGCAAACACATGCACTTTTTTTCTATAATAGATGCTTGACATGGGTCATACAAGATTGCTACTCATCCAAAATTTTTATCAAAATTAAGTTAATTTCCTCTGCAATCAATGCTACAACATTTTCATGAAAAGAAATTAAATAAAAAAACATGAACTCCTAATACGGGGCAAGTTATTGAATCAAACAAACTTTATTTTCTAGCTTATGCATAACCAAAAGTCTTCAAGAGAGAGAGAGAGAGAGAACTCGTCTGATACAATCATTTTAATCCCATGATTCCAAGGATATCTGAAATATTTTCTGATTCGGATAGCTTACCTGCTTAAATGTAGCCGTTTGGTAAAGTGGTGTGCTCATTGCATCATAAGGGTCAAACTTATTTTCGAAGTTCATCAATAACGTTGACATACTGGGCTCCTCGGCATCTACGACAACAGAAAAATGCAGAGGCAGCTAAAGAACCAAAGCAAGAGTGACTCAAAACCACTAGAAAATATTATACTAACCATCTATGCTCGCCGCTTCCCCATCAACCAAAGCCGAAACGTTTACCTCCATGGCTTGGTCTATCACACAATTAAATTTAAACTTACTCATGAGCTCCAATTCTGGTTTCTTCCCAAACTCAAGCTTTCCAGAGAAACTTCGAGGCAATGAATACTGCATATCACCGATTAGGATCAGAATCATGAACCTAAAACTTGTGTCAGCTAAAAGAAACTAACAAAGCTGATAGCTAAACAAGTAAACAACAGTAAATGGTAGGCCACAAATTACAGAAAACGAGTTCAGATTGTGAGGAATCACCTGTGATCTCCCCAGAATTCGAGCGCTGCAAATTGTAGAGAATCGGAGTGAAGAAGAGATGCTGGAGGAGGAATTGCGGCTGATGTAGCTAAATGAAGGAGAGGATGAAAGTGACATGGTTGGTTCAAGTAATCAAATAGGCGGCGAGAGGACGCAGACGATCGGCGCCCAGGCCAATGCCTCGCGCAGCAGCTCCTATAAGTGCGTTTTATTGGTGGCCTCGAAGGAGACAACAGACAGAGGCTGCGCGGACTGGCGCACTGTAAGAACGATTATGCGAATGTGAGATTCGCGTCGCTTTTTATAGCATGTGAGATATCTATTTATAAATATGTGATCATAATAACAATTATATTGCGTAGTCATCCAATTTACCTAACCGATAAAAGTTTATTTTATCTTATTCTTGGTTACAGTAGTAGCTAAATTCTAATTTTTCCGAAATAAATCAAATTCATAAAAAACATTAGAAATGATAGAATAAAAACAAATAAGTTTTAAATTAAGTCAATTTAATTTAAAATAATTTATTTTTATTTTTATGTCATTTTTGTGTCCAAAATATTATTATTCCAAATCTAAACAAAATGTTGAGTTTGATGTATAATTTAAAGAGAGCTCAATTTACTTGATACTTGACTCTGTCCGGTCCACTTTTAACTTACTTTCTTGATTTAAATAAAGAGGTTAAAATCGTTCCATTTAAAGCTCATTTATATTTTTTTCAATTTAAAATAAATAAGTATTAAGTTTAATACATATTTCAAATTTAACCTGCTCCTTGGCTCGACAGTCTTGTTTTTAACCTTAGTTGACCAATTGTTGTACAGTTCGTGAATAAGCACTATGAAATTGCTTGCTCATTACAGATATGCAATAAACAGAAGAAGCAAGTTTATTGGCAACGGTTCGTTAATAAGCATAATTGTTGTTGTTGTTGTTGTTTTTTTTTTAATCTCCTGCAGTCCTGTGCCAGTTGTCAGAAAACAGGCATGTAGAACACACGACAATCCTAGAGCACTTGAACTCGAAAATTCTCCCTCTAAACAAGCAAATTTATTGGCAACGGGGCAGTAAAATACATATTACTTATCACCCGCTACCAATTTGGGTAAAAAATATTTGTTGCGGAAACTTTTTTTATCCCCAAAGCTATAGAGAAGCATCTGCCATGACTCAAAAATAATTCTTCCTTGCCAGGATGCTTAATTTCTTGCCAATGGGGAAATCGAACCATTACCATCTTTGGGAGTTCGTGCCTCTGGAATTTCATCGACTCTTCAACTTGTCAAGCGGATTGAATACGAGGAGCTCACATTACATTTGTCTGTCTCGCACTCCTGCCAAATTGGATGGGAAGACGATGTCCAAAGGCTGCCCTCGCAAACAGAGGCGCCATGGACAAGAAGCATCTGAATCAGAAGTAGGAAAGGGAGTCAATCACCATTCTACTCAGCTACAACTGAGTTTCGAGCACCTGTTTACAATCCACAGAAAGGATATCGTTTGTGCCTCATCCAACACATTCTAGACCAGAACCTGCAAATTATCAAAAGTTTAATCGTTATAAAGCCATACAGCCTCCCAAGCCTGCTTCTGCTTCTGCTTCTCATTGGCTGGAATCCTCAAACACTCTTCAAGAATTTCTGGAACGCTTGAGCCTGTTAAGGAATTAACTTACCATCAGCTGCACACTCTCCACAAGATTGGTGAAAATCTGCATCTGACCAAGTGCATGCAAGGGGATTCCAATGACAGTTGGCTGCTATGTCATCATGCCATCCTTGTCCAGAATTGACTGTAATGCTGCGGATACAATTACTTTCACATGGTACTTTCCTACCGCCACACAAGATAACCATCGTCAGTTGTGACTTGTGGCTTCCTAACAATGCTGCAACCACTCCTTCGCACCAGCACGCAAACTCATAATGCCACTATGCCAGCAATCATTTAAGTAACAATCACTGATTCATAGTTGCAGGCTTCGTCGCAACTTTCAAGTCCTTCTGCGGATAACCAGTCCACTTTTCTCATCATCTCACCTTCATTCACCTGCAGCTTTTCCATCCATTCTCTTCTTCATGTCCTTTCAGACCTCACAGAAGACCACTGACCACATCACTCATTCTCTCTTTCCAATGACAACGTCACTTGTTACTGAGAGTGAATATTTTCAACCATGCTCCAACAGCTCTACCTCTTACTTCAATCGCTTCTCCATCATTCCCTTGATGATAACCAACTGACAAGCAAAAGGTGAGAGTACTGAATCTGAATCCCAGAACAACAGATGTTTTATTTGTTATTACATCCTACTCAGAGAACTCCTATATTTCACACCTATTACTGAATCTGATATAAGAATAACAACCAACCTAATTACGCATCTTGGTAACATGCCATATTAGACACACCTACATAAAAAAGGAAGCAGCAGAAGATATAGTAATACTGCTTTGCATGGTTCCCAAAACTGCTCTGCATAGAGGAAACAGGCCCAGCACACAAAACCCTGGGGGGGGGTTTCACGTATAAACAAATTAGTAACACACAGAAGGCGTCGATTGACAACATAGATTATAACACAGCACAGGATTCCACAGATTGACACTTAAACACCAGATGTCCCTCGTACAAACAAGGAAATAGTAGAAAATAATGAAGTTTTCACACACAAGCAAACCAACTAGTCCTAATTGTGATCAACCCATAGCATACTTTTGGGTCCAGCTGCGTGCCGTGGCTTCATACTTCGCCCGGTCAATTTTATACATGTGAGCAATCTCTGGAACAAGTGGATCATCAGGGTTCGGATCAGTTAATAATGAGCAGATGGAGAGCAGAACCTGTTTACATTCAAGTCATCAGTTACCCTGACAAGAATCATACCTAACAACTGTAAAAGCAATGTCCAAACAGATCCACATTGCATATAAGCAAAGAAAATTGAAGAAAAGGAAGAATTCCCCTAAAAATGCTTATAATGGCTTCAGAAGCACGTTTGTAGTGCCAGGTTAGCAGAGAACTTATGCTATTAGTCAGTTCACTAGAATGTTACTACAAGTTACATTATTTGTGACCACCAACAGTACAGTGCACTCCCTGTTTGCAAAACAACCTTATCTCAAACTATCATATCTGGATATTGTTGATTAGATTAGAGCAGGCCAAGTCAAACCTTAGATATGGTAAGCGCCGGGCTCCATTGCTCTTTTAGGATATCAAGACAAATACTTCCATTGCTATTGATGTTCGGATGGAAAACCTTAGTCCTGAAAGCGACCTGAACAAAAAAGAAAGTAGACTTAGCCTTTGAAAGCCTAAAATATATTCCAATTTCCTCTTCAAAATTGTTTCACCACATCTAATCAAAATCTCACACAATATGAAATACTCCTATCACAAGTAGTAAAACCGATTACCTTAGGGGGCTTGAAAGGATAATCAGGAGGAAAATGAATGGAGACCAAAAACACGCCTCCTGCATATGGACTATCAGCTGGTCCCATGATAGTTGCCTGCCAATGGAACATATCTTCAGCCACCGGACCTACCAAAAACATCATGCTCACCAAAGTTAGAGCTATTGGAAATTCCATGTCCAAAAGCATGAGTAGGACCATGGTTTTGTAAATGGGGAAGGAACCATGTTTGCACCATCCTCATTATATACCCAGATTATGAAGTTAATTACAACAGACTATAAACACTGACTTGGAAACAGGTTAGTCACAGCCAATCCAGACAGAGAAAGGTAAATTCGGATGACAGTTCCAGGCCTGAGAACCCCGTTTTCCATTAATAACCAACAACGGTGAGCGTTGAGACAGAGATTTCACAAGTAGATCAACGTAGACATACATAGATGCACTACTGACAACCCAGAACTTTTCATCAACAGTAAAAAAATAATAAATTAAATGAGTCCATATCAGATCGAAACCCCAGATATAGAACAATCGTGTTTCTGTAAATCAATACCTGCACTGCAGGAAGTGGGTGGGTCCTTCTGCAAATCCTTAAGTTCCTTCAAAATCCGCTTCGAAGCCATGATGCTCAGACAGATTGGGTCAACGGAAACCTAACACGACGAAGAGATAGATGTCGGGTGAAAATTGAAGTTGGAGAGAGAAAACACTGAGTCGCAAAAGAAAAAGAGAGAGAGAGAGAGAGAGAGAGAGAGAGAGAGAGAGAGAGAGAGCGAATAATCAGAGTCGCAGTACCCGAAGAATCAATCAAAGAGCTGGAGAAGAGAGATAGCGATCTGAGATTGAAACCCGGACAAAGAGAACACTAGATCGCCACCTCTTCTCCTCTCCTCTCCTCGCCACTGCAATACCTACCCGGACCTGGTCGAAGTTCAATGCTTCGAGCAGACAGAAAGAGAAAGCGCGTCTCTGGCAACAGAAGAAAAGTCACCACCTGATTTGCGAGGTGCCCAATTGTCATTCAGTCGCACTCGTATTTGTTTTTCCACACCATATTTAATATTTGGCCTAAATGCACCAGTGGTCCCTTAACTTTAGTGACTCGCACGAGTTAGTCCCTAAAGTGTGACTCTTCGCGACTTAATCCTTTAAGTTTGATAACCTAGTCCTTAATTGGATGGCAAGATGGATGGTGTTACTTAGCCCATTCAGACACAGCGGGAGGAATTGGGTTAGGATTGAGACCTTTTTTGTAGAAATTAACGTGAAACTTTCACTATTTTATACACATCTAATTTCCATCGTTGATTATAGAAATTGGCTAACATAATATGCATATAGGTGAAGGAGCAAAGAGACAAAAAATGAGAGGGAAGACCTAAACTATTTAATTACTTTTGTAGGTTACTACAAACTGGTTTTTTTTTTTCTATTATATAAATTTATGGCAGTGATTGTAAGCTTTTGCAGCTGACTTTTCTTGTTAAATTATTAATATCAATGTTATTTGAGTTTTGAGATCATTATTTGAAGAGGAGTGCTAGGGGCAGTTGCTCCTCCAGTTGCTCCAACAATCTCGTTTTAATTTTTTGACATGTGGCATTAGTTTTAACTTTTACAAGTTAACCGGACAGAGTAGGTTTCAATTATATTTAATATAATATCAATAATAAATAAATAACTTTTTCTTGCTGAAAACAGACGTTTGGCCTTGCGCCGTTCTTTTTCTTCTTCCCAACAGTTGCAGAAAAACCAATTTTGCTTAGCCTGCAAATGACTTTTAACTTCATCGTTTGTGAGCCCATCAACGTTCATTAGCTCCCTAATTTGTTTTGGTGTGGCCACTGCAAGGAACAAAATCCAATCAAAACTTTTACATCAACCAAAATATTCTGGATAATTCTTAATTAGAGTCAATTAATCCAATTAACTCACCATGAGAGCCACCCAGCTGCTAAAGTGCGCGGAGGAAACGGCGGTGCAATTCCGGCGACCAGCATCGCCTTTGTTTCCATGGGGGCTAATTCTCTTTCTCTTCCTTCTTTCCCCCGCCATTACTTCCTCTGTTGGTTTCCGTCTCTGCCGTGGAACTCGGCGCCGACACTGGCATCGAAGCAGTACCTTTCACTGCTGCGGACTGGTGGCTTTTCTCGCCCACTTTGTCCTTCTGGAAAGGCTGAAATGCACCACCATTTCTCTTCACCTCTATTGCACACCCCATTCTTGGTTGAATCCTTGAAAAAACAAAAAAAAAAAACATCCCAAAATTATTTTCACTTTCTTCTCGGTTCTTTTTAGAATTAGTTACGGAGTTATCGTCATTTTTGTTTTTACCTCATCATCTGCTGGATCTAGAGATTGATTATTGTTCCACAACTGGACAGATCTAAGCCAATCTAACTTCTTCTCCTCACTGGTTTTGTGTTTGGTCAATTCTTCCTGATCATTGTTCCACAACTGGATATAGGGATTGATTATTGTTCCACAACTGGACAGACCAGGCATGGGCGAGAAGGAGGATGAGTAGGTGGGCAAGTTGGAGCGCAAGCAGGTGGGTCGCAAGATGCAGAAGCTCGAGCAGGTGACGCGAGATGATTGATGAGCAGGTGAGGCGAGAGAAGCAGGAGCTCGGATCAGGTAAGGGCCAGATTGAAGGTGAGCAGGTGGGCCAAAATGTAAAAGCTAGAAGCAAGTGGGGCTCTACTTGTAAATGACTGGAAATGGAGGTAAGTCTGGGAATAGGTTAAAAGATGAAAGGAAGACTGGGAAAGTCGGGCAAAAAAATCTAGTTAACTGGTTTGCCAGGTTATTTTTAATTTTTTTAAATAAAAGTACCACATGTCAAAAAATTAGAAGGAGACTGTTGGAGCAACTGCAGGAGCAGCTGCCTCTAGCACTCCTTTTATTTGAAATCAAAGTAGGTTTAAATTATATTTTCTGTTTTTTTCTAGGTTTTTTTATGTTGTATTATTGTTATACAATTGATTTGTCTTCTTTCTAAAGTTTTAGAGACATAAAATTTTATTTTGAATTGAGATGTTTTTTGTAAAAATTAAAACTTGAAATATAATTGTAAGCATGATTATTAAAATCTCAACTTAAGTCTTAGAAATTTACATTTTTAAGGCTTTAGAAACAAAAATTGTTTTAAGTTTAAGTAGAAATTTATATGTAGGTAGAAACAAGTAGAATCCCGACTTTAGTTTTAAAAACTTAAAAATTTTACAACTTTATATTTTTACATCATTATGTCAAATTTGTTGAAATTGGGCTAAAAAATGATAATAAGCAAATATATATTAATTTATTACTCAATTCAATCTTTATATAATTATACCCAACTATTTAGAGTTAAAATAAAAAAAATAAAGATAACCAAAAAATTACAAATCATCTATTATTTTTTCCCTCAAGCTCCTAGTGTCGCTTAATTACTCTCCTTCACTGTGACTTTAATAATCCTGATTATCAAGCTTATGTAGATATTGATGTAGATGAAAAAAATGTCAATGATGATATAAATATTTGCATAAATTAGTTTAACTTATTAAATGATAAAACTATAAAAGAAGGAGATAAATATATGAATATAGAATATGGTAATATTGATACTGTCATTGGTCATAATTTTTTATGTATTTCATTAGATAATTGAGATGTTTTCAACTTTTCATTTATGAATTGTGAATTTGAAAACTTGTTTTTTTTTTTTTTACATTATATGTTCATGCCATGACATTTTTTTATGATATTAAAGTATTAATGAATGAAAAGATTATATAATATGAACTTCCTGATATAATTTAGATAATTATATTGTTTTCATCTTTTTCTAAAATTTTTTTGATAGAATCTTGCAACTCTATGAGTTTTTACAACTTTATAACCGTAGAAAAACCAAAATTATTCTAAGTAGAAACCCAACTTTAATAATCTTGATTGTAAGTGTAATTGTATGTTTTTTACTCATTTATAATTGTTTTGGATAAAAATTGTTGACTTCTAGGAGAATATAGAACCTGACTATACTTAACCGACCCGAACCAGTTTTTATACAGTTCGGGTTGTCCTCGGGTTTAAGGGTGTGCTGTTAGGGTTGGGCAGTGAATTGGATAACTCGGTCAATTATGCAGGTAGGGTCGGGTTGAGCCGAAACTCAATTATACTCAACTCGCAAACACCCCTACTTAAATTTGGGAAATGTAGCGAGTTAATCCAATATTGGATGGAAGAGTAAATGGGTTTGATGTGTTGCTGATGTGGAGGAGGGCTTGTGTAGGGCTATGCTGAGCTAATAATAGCAGGAAAAAAGAAAATGGAATTGGCGGCAATTGATTGGTGAGTATAGGATAAAGAACATTTCATGAGTAACTTGTCTGGCACTCAATTCAACCGTTGGAGCCTTGCGATCATACGTATACCAATCTTCATCTGCTCATAAAGTGGTGTCTGGATATTCATTCAATACTTTTCAAAGGTAAGTATCTCTGAGGCGGGATTGATACTAGACTTTTCCATTTAACATCTCATGAGCTTTCAATGGCTAAAATAAAATAAAAAAAAAAAGAATTGGATGCACAACCAACCAATATAGGAACAACACAGTATGGAGAATCATAAAGCTTTAACACACTTATAGATATAGACCACCGAGTAGACACATATCGCTTAACTAAAAACTTTGGAGTTTTTAGGACAAAATTAAAGATCAACAGAAGCAAATGACCCACAAATCAAATAAATCTTTAGTTTTTAATATATGTTGAGAATGACTTCTAATGTTATTTTCTTAAATGTTTAATTTCCTACAAATTTAGGATTATATACTCCTGATGTAACTTATGCTTGCTTTTCCTTGTAAAATTTTTATCTAATTCTTGGCACATTCTAATAAATTTAAGACTAAGCTATTCATTCTAATTAGCAAACAATGATATGGATATTTTTCATAAAAATCCATAAAACACTTATCTAACTACTCATAGAATTTAAACAAAAATTTATTTTGACCACTTTAGATTCAAAATATAATTACTCCCAATTCTTTAACCCAAACAAGACACAACAACCCACATCTCAAAACCAATATCCTTTTATATCTAATAAACAAATCCCATCAAAATCCATTAATCATAACCCAAATTACACCTCTCATAAATTAACTCAAAAAAGGGAAATAAGGGAAAATGAGATTTTTTCGTCCAATGTTTTCCATACTAAAACAACTAGTAGAGAAATAAAGAAAAAAAATTACAGATTTGGGTCCAAATGGAGCACAAGGGGCAAGATTTCCACTCTAATTGCTCCTTATATTCATCATGCTTATCGCCTCGTGCTTGTATTTCTCCCTACTCCATCAACCCAATCCTAATATGGCACAAATTCTTTCACCATCCAGAGCTTCTTCCTAAATCTTGTCCTTCCTTTTTCTGGTTTTATTCCTCATTTCTCTGACCTTATCGATGCTAATCATTTTTAGTTTATCTGATTCTTTGAAAAGTCATAGAACCTTTGACTCACATTATTTGTGTTTTCACTTGTAAACTTTAACAATAGATCTCCATCATTGCCACCTTTGTCTTGATTTCTTATCTTCACTCCATCAAAGCTTCACTAAATCAGCAGATAATCACAATTACTTGGTTATCTTCTTCCAAATTGCTCTTAAATTTCTAACATAAAGCTCTCTAGTTTTGGGGATTTTGGAAGCTTCCCCTAATTTGACCACAAGTCCCACTTTAAAATCCACATAAGCATCACACACACGGCATTTATATCACTTGTTTGTACGTGGATGCTTTTTGTCACATGGAGGACTAATTTGCTTAATTTAACAAAGTTAAGGGACTAAGAAGCTTAATTTGGGAAATTAGAGGACCAATTGCACTGATTCAAAGATAAAGGACTAACTCATACGAGTTTACAAAGTTGGAGGACCAAATGTGCATTTCAGCCTTTTTGAAAACCTAAAAATTCACTCCTGAAAGTAAGTATTTTATTTTTTTTTTACCATTTCCCGTAGTTTTTTGCACCAATTTTTAAAATCATGAATTAAATTGTCCAGTAGTTTTTTTTTTTTGTCAAGAATTTTCTAGATCATCGATTTATATTATCCGAATAAAAATAATTATGTGCTTTGTTAGATCCTGGAGGTGGAGTATATCTAGCTCATATTTGACAGAGTCCTGAACTAAAGAGCAAGAGAATTCCCACCACACCCCTAACACATAATCGAACTTTTGATCACTTCCTGACCAGCTTCCTTTGGGTGGCATTCAAGGACATTACCTGGGCATCAGCTTGAGTTTGATTCCCGTCCTCCCTTTGGCAAGGCAAACAAATACTTATATGTAGCTTGTTGATGGTTATGGCCTTTAGACAGTGACATTGAAGGTCCGACAATCTCTTAATTAGTTGAAGCTCATAACTTGCTGCTTATTAGTCACTGTTTATTGATAAGCATGTCTCTCTAGTCCATGCTCTATTTTCTTATTTCATCATTCACTTTATCTATCATGATTGATTTTGAATATATATATATATATAAATGTAGCTTATCACCCTTCAAGTTGAGAAACAAACTGATATCTCACAAGAACACACAAGCACTCCTTTTTCTGTAATTACTTTTGAGTACAAAAAATATAAAAAATGGATCACTTTTAAGCCCTTTCAAATTCAAGTCCCTGAGAACTAAGAGTTAAAAAATATATAGCTTGTGTTTGCCCCTAATCTAATGGCACATCCATCATTCTCTTCAGCTTCGCTCATGTCATCCTCTGGACATATATGACATGCCATAGAACAAGCTGCCTCTGAATGCGCTAGAAGAAGCTGAAAGCCTGAAACCTATGGTGCATAAAGGTTGCTTTTGTTTAAAGCGGTGGGGTTCAGAGTTTTTCAAATGAAAAGGCTCACTCATTTAAAGCTAAGATTATCACCCTTTTTAGCCGGAAGCCTTTACTTTTCACTTTAAGCTACCAAAGTGAAAAAATTTTCTTGTAGTGGAGTGCAAAACGTTGCAAATGATTGAATTGAACAGTTCATAAGAAATTAGGGGCGAATTTCATAGTTCTGCCATAAAACTGAAAACCCGGCCTCAACCTTCTTATTTTTGCTTTCAAAGTTTATGTTACGTTCTTAGTTCTTAGAGCATTTCGATTCCTTCCGTTCGACTGACCTAAAAGGGCAAAGGAACAGAACATATTCGACATCTAAAAATCCGAATCTCACTCTTTGCTGCTGATTCAATCATTTGTCTGTACGTAATTTTTTTTTTGTTTTAATTTTGCTCCCAGATCTGTTTCTGTGGCGATAATGTGACGGAAATGAGATTTTATTTTGGTTTTTGTTTATGCAAAATTAAGCGGGAATGGAGGACGAGAAGAAGAAGAAAAGGAGCAAGAAGAAGAAGAACAAGCAGGGAAAGGCGACGGAAGATGCGGATCGGAATCATGTCAGTAACAGCGAAAACGGTGACGTACACAACACCGAAGTGGATCTCCACCAACATCGGTCTAATGGGACGCCGGAAGTAAGATCAATATAATTGCATTTTTTTTTTATTCTGGTGTGTTAACAAACCGACTCTCTTTGTGCCAGTTCCTCTGATTTTGTAATTAATCTCTGTTAAGTAGACAATGTGACGATGCCTTTGACCTTGCTGATGCGTTTATTAATCGATAGAAGCTGAATTTGTGATCACAGTGCATTAGTGGAAAACTGCATACCTTGATCTTGAGATGAATTCGTCATTAAAATGCGTAAGTGCAAGAATGAGTTCATTTTAGGGATGGGGTAGATCAACGGCTGCTTGTATGCTAATCACTGATTCATGTAAATGGGAAGGTGTAGAGCCTCATTCTTTCATTCGGCATTTTATGGAGTCATGGCTTCTTGAGTTTTACCAGTTAAATTTTTGCATTCGAAGGTCTAAACCCTGTAAGAACTAATGCCTAGGTGTGTTAGGGGTTTGTTTAAGAATGAGAGCTGGTAAATCCCACTTG
The DNA here is from genome assembly GCA_005392925.1 of Aquilaria sinensis. Taxonomy (NCBI): domain Eukaryota; kingdom Viridiplantae; phylum Streptophyta; class Magnoliopsida; order Malvales; family Thymelaeaceae; genus Aquilaria; species Aquilaria sinensis. The sequence goes on from SMDT01002502.1 coordinate 290,256, forward strand.
GCTATTTGTTTGTTTATGCTTGTTTGCTGGGTAATTTACCGGTGTTTCTTTTGTTCTTGGTGGGATCATAAATATTTTTCTAGCTTGCATTGAGCTACAGGATTCTTAGTAGTGAAAACTACGAGGTAAATGATAGATTCTAGTTCCTGCAGATGTTCCTTTTGTTATATCAGAAGGTACTGATTGAATACTGATATAGAGTGGGCTATTGATACTTTTTTCTTGCTTGGTCAATGACATCCTTAATAACACATTATCATCAATGAAGTGGTTAAACATTTGTTACAAATTTTGTGAATCAAGGAAATTTTAGTTAAAACTCATATTGCTTCTGTCACTGTCACAGCCATAGGCTTCTCTGTGATGGTTTTATATCCTGTCAGAAGTCCTTTTTGAATCTATAACATCTAACTATCAGTTGGTTCCTTTATGTGATTTGTTTTCCTGGTCAAGTTGCAACTTTTTTGAGAATACATGGTTAATACATTGTTGCGTGCTATGAAAGAATGAGCAGAAAATAACACCAATGATCTGCATACAAATCCTACGTACTGAAGATAGTTTTGCCTTCATCTATTTTGTTTGGGTTTCCCTCTATTACTCACAAACTTCAAAATTTATGATTCAGTTCATTGCTGCTGAGCCTGAGAATCAAAACTTGCTTCAAGTAGAGGTAATATGTTGTTTGTGTTATTTTCTGCCTGCTTTTACTACACATGTATTTGAGTTTTTATTAGTGTTTATCTGAAGTATTTATCTTTTTCTTGTATAGGCCACACTATTAGCTAGGATTAAAGAATTAGAACTTGAAAACGCATCACACATTCAGAGAGTGGTAATTTGAACTTCTGGAACTTCTGTTTATATTTGCACCTGTCAATTTATGAAGGCATGCTTTTGGATAGTTAGACACTTTAATGTTTCATAGCGATGAATTTTGCAGGTTACCCTGGAAGAGAAAATAAAACATTTAGAAAGTGAAAGGGATTCATACATACAGAAGCAGGTAAATTAATTTCATCATGCGCAGAGGGGTTGCTTAACATGTGTGAGGTTTGATTGTTCTTTTTCCAGGCCAACTTGGAAGGGACAATCAAGCAGTTGCAAGATCAAGGTGATTCACTCCAAAAGAAAGAGGTAATGTCATCTTGGTGCAGTTCTAAAAGATCAGAAGAGTAATGTAATTTCATTGATTGCTACATGTAAGCTGACTGTGAAGCTAACGGATGGATGGCTTAAATGTTATTCCGCATTATTTCTCATAATAAATTTGTTATTTCTTTATTTTAAAAAAGAATTTCTAATCAGAAAAAAGTTCCTTTATTGTGATTCTTTTTTTTTTTTTTTTTCTATTAACATGTTCTGTTTTTACATTCTCCTCTTTTGTTGAGCATGCCTAATGGTTTTCTTTTAGGCTTTATTAGAAGTGAGTGTCCAGAAGTTTCAAAATGAAGTATACTCTCACAATGAGAAAGAGGTAATGCTGAGCGAATGACTAAATTTCTGTGAGCTTTTACATATGCAGAGATGTTTTCTTTTTTTCTTGACACATATTTTGGTCTTCCAATTTTGCAGTCATCTATTGTTTTGTTTTCCTTTTTCCTTTTTTTTTTGTTTTTTGTTTTTTACTTTTGTACCCTTGTTATAAACCATGTATTCACTTTTTGAATACTACAGGCTTCCTTAGAAGAGGCAATCCAAAAGTTACAATCAGAAAATGATTCACGCATGCAGAAAGAGGTATATGCAAGAGTTCTTTGCTAATTAAGAGGTGTTGGTAGTCAACCGATTCATCTGCTTCTTAGTCTCGATTTGACATTAGCATCAACAATTAACGTTCGAGTTTTGAAAAAGTTATCCAATGGTAGCTTTTAGCTTTTAGGTTTAGCGGTTTCATCTTCATTATTAATAAATTATTCAAAACTCTAACACTAATAACAAAAGCTATTTCCAAACAGGGCCTTACTAGGCTTGTTTCCCTCAAAGATTGAAAGTTATGATAGATTTCCATGTAATCCTTGCCCAACTTATTTAATGCCTATTTATTCCTTCTTTGTGAATTTCTTTTGCATCTTTAATAAGATGGTAGTATTTTCTCTTTTTGCTCCATATATGCGGGAAAATTAAGATCTATTTTGCTCCACTGACAATGAATCATCTAATATTTACATATTGGGAAGTAGTATTTGAAGGCTTTAACATATTTTGAGGCATAGCGTGATGAAATGTTGTGTTAATTCAGGCTGGCTTGGAGGAGAAAGTTAGTTGCTTATTGAGTGAAAAAGCTTCCCTAGAGTTGAAACAGGTGCAGTTTTGTTAATTTGATGTGTTAAGGATTATTTTCTGCCTTTTTGACTTGCTTTTGTGTGTGCTTCTCTATCCTGTGTCCAGTAAAACTATGATTTTTATCCCTTCAATTTTATTTACAATGTCCTGCAGGCAAGCTTAGAGGACGAGATTTTGCACCTGGAGGAAGAGAGAGAAGCTTGGGTTGTCAATGAGGTAGTAATTTCTTCTATTGAAGCTGCTATTATCAAATGAAATTTTTGAATGGGGATGTGTTTAGAATATGGCCAAAGCCGCCAAACATGTGGCCCTTGGTATAGATTTTGTCAATTATTGTTCGGAGTTGTGCCAGCTCCATAGAGCCCCATATATCTCTACTGGCAAAATGGAAAAAGAGAAAAACTATTCTTATTCAAATGAATATGGAAAGTTATGTATGTACTTGTAATTTTGGATATTTATTCTTTATAGAAAAACACCAAAGAAGCAATTTCCAGCCTAAATCGTGATATCGCAAAATTCAGAATGCAGGTGCGTATCTCAACCCCTTAAGTTTGCTGTTAACCAAAAAAAAAAAAAAGGAAGAAGGGGAGGGGCCTAGTGGGATCCCCCCCCTAAGTGTAACTGAATTTCCTGGAGAGTTACATTTAAAATGTCATCAATTGTGAGAGTGCTGAATGGTTTTACTGTTGGTAGGACATGACCATTTTGCATCTTAACATTTTTTGGCCTGATCCGGAAATTAAAACAAAGCTTGGCAGGTGGTGGAGTTGGAAGATTCTAGGAATCAGCTCTTACAAGAAAAACAGCAGCTGGTAGAAAGCTTATCTGCTCTGCGGTCAGAACTTGGAAACCTTGAGAGAAGCGGTACTCCAAGTCATTCATTAGAGGAGCCTACAAAGGTTGGCTTTGTGAGATTGCTCACTTGTTCTTTCCTTCTATTAACTGGTTTGCCTTTTTTTGTCTGCCTCGTCTTTTTTAGTTGTAGAGTTGAACCATAAAATAAAAGGTATTTGAGAGGTCCAATGCAAAGTTATTCTCAAAAACTAATTAAGCTATATCAAATTTGTTAGTAACTTCCAAGTACCCTACATTTTTTACTAGGCTATCTAGTTGATAACAATGCTTATATGTGTATATGTCAATGCTCATTTTCCTTTGCATTTCAGCATGCTTCTACAGATATGGATTTGAACTCTCAGATAGAAGCTGCCTACACTCTGGTTGATAAACTAGTCAATGAGAATGCAGAGCTTGTTGAGAAGGTAGATACCATGCTATATAAGTGAATGATATAGAACATTGTGAATTCAGGTGATATTTCAAGGGCTCCTATCACATTGTAAGTCGTACTCCAATTGTATTTGCTCTTAGGTGAATGAATTGCACATTAAGCTTGGGCAGCAAATTGTGCCGGGCAGCCCCTGTAGAAGTCCTGAAATGTCTGATGTCTCTGAACTTGTGCCCAAATCTGTTAAAGATTCTGCGCTGCAGCCAGATGATGGCCCTCAAGAAGTTGCGTTAGTAAGAGAGGAGAAAAGTGTTGGCGATAAGAATGTGATTATGCAGCTTTCAGAATTGGAGCACTCTGACTCTGGAGAAATTGTGCAGATTCCTTTAGATGATACTGATACGGGGGATCTGGAGTCTCAAGCAATTTTGACCGATGAAAATGCTGCTGTTCCTCTCACAGACGCCCCACTTATTGGTGCTCCTTTCCGGTTAATATCATTTGTTGCTAAGTATGTCAGTGGTGCTGACTTGGTCGACAGGAATGCCATACCTCAAGAAGTATAGGTTAGGTTTTACAGTTTTCATTTTTTTTTTTTTGGCCGAGTATAGGAATACCTCTCTCAATTTTGCTTTTATCAAAGGCCTAAAATTGACCCCCATTGTGCTCTTTGTACCATGAGATTGTAAGTTAAACGCAGGGGAAAGATTTAAAATTCTATTGTTCATATCATTGCTATGCTGTTATACCTGTTACCCGTGCGTCATTTCACGGAGTGACAGTAGATTAGCGTGGAGTTTGTACTAGAAAGGGATGAAAGTTCAAGCTTATTAGTGTCAGTTGTAGCAACTTGAATTGCAGAGAGAAGTTGAGTGACGTGTTGATATGCTTTGCTCACACTAAGTTGTTGTCAGGTGCATGAGCGTGCCCTCTGCAAATCCTGAATCGTCTGATGTATTTGGACCTCTGCCCAAACCGTAGTTTTGTTTTGTATTGTTTCCCTTGTTACTTTTTGTCAATTATGATGTAGAAGCGAGAGAATTCCCTGGGGCCGTGACTATATGACAATCTGTGAAGATTGTCATTCGTCGCAAACCGTCGATTAACTTATGGAACCCCTGTAGGTCTCATGTTAATCAACGGTCCATGATGAGTGTCACACTCTCATTCCCCAATTCCTTGAGCTAGGCAAGCAAGGGCAGCTATGTCCTATGTTCTGTTTGTTCCAGAAGATTTAAGGAAACTGACCGGATAACCAATTGCACGATACAAGACGTGAGGTCTCCTATCTTGGATTTATCTTTCTTATTTCCTGCTGTACGAATCTAAGAATGTCTTCCAGTTTTCTCATCACCTCCTTCTCCGTATCCCAGCTTCCTTACAATTGGTTAGCGTCGCTTAATGATTGATGAGATTGTGACAGAGTCATCTATAATCACCCTATAAAGATGATCAATTTGTCAACAGTGTTCTATTTTAAACATTCACATTTGCAGCTAATTCTACTGTGATACCATGAGTTTAAGCGGAATCAATTGCTTTGTGACGCAAGTTGTTCTTTATTTATTTTCATAATAATGCTAAGCTCTTAAACAACAAGGATTATCCATGTGAAGTCCACTATTTGACATTAACCTATGTAGAGTTCTTAAGGATTAATCCACACGAAGAAAAGTGTTGTTATTCAAAAAAAAATAAAATAAAAATAATTTCTTCGCCTTGACCAAGTCACTGGCAGTGTCTTTACCAGGACGACAAGTATTTGAAGGGTGCAATAACCTTGTATACTTCTCCTCTCGATGACAGAGGCTACTGTATGCATATATCTAATTAGATATTCTGGTAAATTTCCAAATTTACCTATCCTAATTAATTTTCATCGTACAGATTAGTCCAGATCACGTATTCATCTTCTCCAGCTGCCGGCAGCGGTGTCTCTAGGATCACAAACCTTCATCTTCTCCACCTGCCATCACCTTTAATGATGTTTCTAGTGATAACCCTGCCATCGTACGAGAGAAGTCGACAAATCTAGTGTTTGTCGTGATTCTTTGTCTTCTCTAGATCGTAGGCGTTGCTTTTACTGGTTCGCAAACCCTCTTCTTTTCCGTCTGCTTGCACTATCTGCGGACGTTCAAATTAAATATAGGAAAGTCATCGTCTAGGCAACTACACCACAATTAGGGCCGGTGGTTATCTCGCAATAGCACCTTTGCTGTTCAATCCCTATTGAGAGCGATAGTAACCATAAAAAACAACTCTCGGGCGCACTTGCTAATTTTTGTACCAAATTCTGGCAACTGATGTGGAGATCGCATGGTCGGTGATTTATCATGTAAAAAAAAAAAAAAAATCAGTTTTATATATTGCTTTAAACATTTTTATATATTATTTTTTACACTTTTACATAGTCATTCAAATATTTTTACTTTTTACTTCAAATATTTTTATTACAAAAGAGAATAAATGGCCTGCATGTTGATTCAAACACTTTTACATATTTATTTAAACACTTCTACTTATTTCTTGAGATATTTTAATTTTAAAGATAATAAATTGTCTTCATATTGCTCAAGACACTTCTATATATTATATATTTATCGGGACATTTTTAATTATTACTCTGTAAAGTTTTATTTCTGCAGAGAATAAATTGTTTAGATATTTCTTTAAATACTTTTATAGAACATACATAAGCACTTCCACATATCATTTCTTATGAGAAAATGTTGGGAGTTATGAAATGTTGGGATAGATTGAAATTAGGGAGAAAATTTTTAGTAGAAATCAAAGCGTGATGGATGACGAACGCAATGGACACTTCTGTGTCATATGATAAGTTGGCCCTTTGTGAAACCCACAACATTGAATGGCACAAACGTGTCTATCACATCTATTATTTATCACGCTAAAAAAGTCCAATTTTTAGAGACTATTCCCATAGCTATATCATGAAATAGTATTTTTCAAACAAATAAAATATTCCTCCCATTCAACCAAAGTTTTTTTGGAAATTTGGAGCTAATTTATTGCTCTTCCCAAACATTTCGAATTCAAACCGTTTCCAGTACGCTCCCTTTTGCCGCTCCGCCTCCACTCCTCTGGAAGTCCGAGCGAACTCCACTGAATTGCAAAAGATTGCATGGCGGTTGACGGGCGAAGCAAGAAAATGAAAATAGTCCTCGACTGGAGCAAAGTACTGGGTCGCCAAGACGAGGAGCCGCCGCCGATAGAAGCTGCCAGCGAGTGTCAGGCGGACTGGCAACCAAACAATTCCTACCCTAAATCGTTATAACGCAACACTAACAAAACAGCTACATTTCTAAACCCCCACCGCTCTAAAGTCGCAACTTCAGGACCATGAGAGGAGCACTACTCCAGGTCAATTATTAGAGGAGGGCAGAAAGGTTGGCTTTACCTCTATGGGATTGCTAGCTCCCTTGTTTTTTTTTTATTTGATTGCCTAGTTTACTCTGCCTCGTCATTTGTAGTTCTAGAGTTGAACTATACACCGTTTTGCAAGCAAGTATTATATATATGACTGAATGGAAAGTTTCTGATTCTGAACATCAATCCTTTTAAAGAAAAAGTATTACTTACCAATTAAATTAGTTTGTTCAGTAACTTCTAAATGCACTACATCATTTTAGTAGGATCTCTGCTCAACAATATCAAAGCAGTTGCTGATGCAAACACTGACTCGTCCTTTGCAATGTAGAATGCTTCTACAGACAAGTACTTGGAACTTAACTCTTGAATGGAAGCAGTCTATGCTCTGGTTGATAACCTGGTCAAGCAAAACGTGGAACTTGTTGAGAAGGTACATTACTATAACATTGTTAATTCAAGTGGATATTATAGAGCCGCTATCACATTGTAAGTTGTGTTCCAAACATGTTGCTGTCAGGTGAATGAGCTGCACAAGAAGTTTGGTGAGCTGCAAAGCATGCCAGCCAATCCCGCTGTAAATCCTGAAATGTCTGGTGCTGCCAGACTTGTGCCCAAACCAGAACCTTGCTTGTATTAGAGGCCTAAGTCAACCCAGTACGATCTTCGTGTCTGGATAATGTGAGTTAAAACAATGAGAGGGGAGCGCTTTTAAGTTCTGCTACATCACCAAATCCCTTTCTAATGCATACTTGGTCGGTTGCAGGCAATTTATGCAAGAGCTGCTGGGGAAACGAGTGAAATTCATCTACTGGTTGATGCCTGCAAGGATAGGGGCCACTGCTAACTTTTGTCGCTTTTCCAACGGGTTATTTACCAACGGCTTAGCTGCTGGTAATTATTAACGTGTAGGACTGTTGGTGGCAATTTCCAACGTGCACGCACTGGTAGCATAGTAAATTAATTTTTTTTATTGACCGTTGGTAACTTTCCAACTTCCCTGCATTAGTGGAAGGATTGGCCTTTTATTACAGGCTAATTTACCAACGGCTTAACCGTTGGTAAATATTTAAATGAAACAGTGTGTTTCATTTGGAAATTTTCCAACGGCTAGCCGCTGGTAATGGGTTTTTAAATTATCCTTCATCCTCCTTCAGCTTCAATCGGCCATTTCGGGGGGGAGGGGGAGAGAGAGAGAGCTCGCACAGTCGTTTCCAGCGCCGACGCCGCCGATGGAGGTCATTCTTTGGCCGTTTTGCGCCACTTTTCCCTCCGTTTCGTAGATCAAGTCGTAATATTGACTGGTATGTGTGTATTTTAATATGTATTTTTTGATTTTATGTATATAGTTGCGAAAAACTGTGGTTTGATTTTGGAGCATCATTTTTTCAGTTTCAACTCTTATCTGAGCTTCCATAGCTGGTTATTGTTATTCCTTAGGTTCTGAAGTTGGTAGAGGTACGTTTTTATTTTTTTTTTCTATATCCAATTTTTTTTTATTTGGAGGGAAAAAATTGTTTTTTATTATTTATGTTGTGATTAAAATTTATGTATTATGACTGTGGTTCCTACATTGCTCTAGCTATTTTAGTTGGGTTTTTCCCATTTATTTTGTGTTAATTATTTTTTATTTATGGGTAATTTTAGTGATGGAAAATGTGAAGATGAAATTTATTTATGGTATTTAATTATGTTGAAGATAGGTATTTTCAATTTGCATATAGATTGTTTATTTCATTTATTTTTTCTATATTCTTTAGATTGTAATTAGTTGACTTAAGCTTTAGTTTGAGTGATTTAGTGTTGGGTAATAATAACAATAAAATAATAATAATATAATAATAATAATAATAATAATAATAATAATAATAATAATAATAATAATAATAATAATAATAATGTACCCAATAATATAAACATAATAATAGTAATAATAATAATAGTAAGTTAGTACGTAGTAGTAGTAGTTAGTTAGAAAATAATAATAATGAAACTAAGTAGTAATAATAAGAACAATAAGAATGAGAATAATAATAATGTAATAATACGCTTAATAATAATAATAATATGAAAAATATAACAACAACAATAATAACATTAATGATAATGATTATTATAATAATAATACAAAACAAAATTTTTTGTACCCAATAATTATAATAACAGTAATAGTTCTAATAATAATAATAATAATAATAATAATAATAATAATAATAAATAATAATAATAATAATAATAATAATATTTATGAAACTTATAAAAATACCAATACTAATTATATATAATAATGAAAACAATTATAGTATTAAGTATAATGATACCCATAGTAATTAAATTTAACTAATAATAATACTATACCCATAATAATACAGATAGTAATAATGTATAGGGTTGACAGGTCTGCAAGTTTGGGGGCTGCAGCTGCTAGAGAGGAAAACTATAAGGACTTTCTCTAGGTTTTGTTTATCTAACATTTTTTTAAGTTAAATACGTTTCAATCCCAGATCTTTTCTTTTTAATCTTTATTAACTCAATATTAAACCTCACTACCCATAGCATTTCCATTTACTTTATTGACCACCAAACTTTCCTTTAACTTTTGTGTCAATGTTTAAACATAATTTTTTGTTGGTGTTATTTTTATCTTCTAAGAAAAAACTTTTTTTCCCATGGTTTGTATCATTTTGGACATGAGTTGGATTGTTCCTAGACTTTGCTTAAACTTTTTGGCTTAAACCTGCAATTTGTGTCATTTTTATTATTATTATTTTTTTTAAGTTATGGTTGAGCACCACTTTTAGTTACTAGAATTCAGCTCTTTACTCTATTAATCTCAAAACCTCATCATATAGAGATTAGATCATGATTATATGTCAAATCCAAATTTCAGTTTTTAATTTTCATGGAAAATTTTTTTCATCAATGGTTCACTTTTAATTCCATAACTCTAATCTGTACTCTCTTTATCTATAAAATTGTTTAATAATTATTTTACTATATTTACATTAAATGCTTTTGCATATCGAATTGCCATCATGCACGGGTGAAATGAATCTCGTTATATTTTAATTGGCAACCAAGAACACAGCATAAGTTTGGAGATTATTTGTCGTTTGCTTAATCTTCTGTGCCCACCGGCTCAACAAGTTCCACAGTATTCTGATGACTCGGACTCGGAGGATGAGGAGATAGTCGAGACTCCTTGATTATCGTCTTTAACAGGTAAATTATTTTATAATTTCTTGTGTTATCAGACTTAGAAAAGAATTGTTAGACCTAAAACTCAGATGAAATTCTTGAGATGTGTCGACCGTTGAATGTTGTATGATTTGTTCCAGACTTATATGTACTTGTTTTAATTATGATGTATTAGAGAATGTTTGATGGAAATTACGTGGAATATCTGTGTAATTTTGATTGCGTAGCAACGCTGGGGGAACTTTGGAATTGGTATCTCCATTTCAAACCTGTATCAAACAGGGAAAAACACAAAACAACCCCGGCCCGAAACTAAAAATGTACATTACCAACGCGCGTGCACGTTGGTAAATACCAACGGCCGTTTACCAACTCGCACGAGTTGGTAATTACCAACTGTCACCCGTGTTGGTACTTACCAACATGCTTACCAACGCATATGTAAGTTGGTAATTACCAACGGCTTGCTACCAACTTGCACGTGTTGGTAATTACCAACTTTGGCGCGTGTTGTTAATTATCAACTTCCTTACCAACTCTCCTACCAACGAGCGTGGTAGTTGATAACTACCAACACGCGTAGCAGTTGGTAGTTACCAACATGCGTGGCAGTTGCTAATTACCAACGTGCGTGACAGTTGGGAGTTACTAACGCGCAAAGCAGTTGCTAATTACCAACGTGCATGACAGTTAGTAATTACCAACGTGCGTGACAATTGGTAATTACCGAGCGAATGTCGGTAACTACAACTACACGTTGGAAATCAAGGCCGGTTCCTGACCGTTGGTAATTACCAACGTGCATTTTACCAATGTACACGCATTGGAATTTACTAATGTGTTAATTTTTGCAGGTTGGTAAAAAAATTTCCAATGAGTCGATTACCAACATGCGTTTTCCAACGGCTCTGCTTTGGTAACTTCAGTTTACCAACGCACAGCAATTGGTAATTGCGCGTTGGTAAACAAAGGAATTTTAGTAGTGGACATTTCTTTTTTGTTTATGGTGTGACCCATTATTTACCACGACAACTTTTGTAAATTATGATGCACTGTAAAGGAGAGAATTCCCTAGTTAGGGTATGTAAAGCAGGACCCTATGTAACTGCTTTGTTCTGTCTGTTTCCCTTACACCAAAAAGATTATTAGGAAACCAAGTAAAGGATTGCATTTTACTAGTCTCAAGCACAAGACATGATCTTTCCTTTCTTTGGACTGTTTTTTTTTTTAAAAATTTTTTGTGAACCTTGAACCTGGAAATCTCATCCAGTTTTCTCATCATTCCTTTCACCAATCACATACTGGTTTTCGTTAAATGCTTGGTTACTGATGCTGAGGGGCTAGAGATCATTGAGCCGAGTTGGTGACACAGTAGTCGCACGCACACTCATTGGTTTGTGTACGTGGGAGAGTATGATATTTAATTAAATATGCGGTAACAAGGAAAAAGATCGAATATTTGGGAGGGTAACAAGAATCATTACGTAGCAAATGTTGAGACGTTATTCGAACTTTGATCAATCAGAATCATTAATATTTAAAGCTATATAAATAACCTATATTTCTTTGAAAATTATGTAAAAACTATACATAAACTATTAGTATTACAAAAACGTAAATACGTTAATCCTCTGTCAAAAGATATGTTGTTTAACCCACTTGAGAAAAAGTACGTCATCTGACATTAATCCTTGTTCTGATGTGGAGGAGTTCTTATGGTGCATTGGAGAAAAATTAAAAAAAACTGATTACTAATTATTTACTCAACTTATATACCAAATGGCACTCTGAAAATCAATCGTAAGAATTTCTACAAAAGGTAAGTATTTTTATTAATTTTTACTTTGTTTAAGGTACTTAAGAAAAAATTTTATTAAAATTAATTACTCTGCAAACAAAATGTGATTTAAGTTATTATTAACCAAATAGGGACATTAGTCTTCACATAAAATTGGTTCAAATAAATACAAATGCTTATAAATAATAAGTGGTTCAAATAAAAGAAATCACTTATAAGTAATAAGTAAAAAAGGTGTTATTAACTTGGGCCACATTTAGCATTAGTATTGAAATTTTTAAAAAGCTGTTTAAAGATATCAGCAATTGATCTTCACTATAAATAAATTACCCAAAATAACAATAATATTTAATCAAGTCACCAACGGGCTCTCGACTAGCACTAATTCTAACTACCAAAAAAAGAAAAAGTCACATACAGGCTCTCTACTAGTATGAGAGTCAAGAAATATCTAAATTGTGCAAAATTTTACGTTCGCCCTTGTATGGTACCCATCTCGCCTGAAATCTTAAATCGCCCTTACATTCGCTTTAACTTGAATATCTAAAATTATCATGCTAATGATCTGCGTTTATTATCCAGTTTTTATGCCTTATTTTGGTAATGGTTACAAAATTTTCTTTCTTTCTTTCTCTTTTTTTTTTTTTGCATGTGATCAAAATAATTAAGAGAGAATGAAAGAGAAAACATAATCTAGAAAACTAAGTGATAGAATCTCTGACAATAGGTATTAAGTTAGAGGCGGATACATGTATAAATTATGGGGGTCTATGGACTCCCCTTTTCCCATAAGAATGTTGATAAGAGGTATATAATTACGTATTTAGATCCCCTTAAATTTTTTAATAGACTCCTTTAAATTTTTCAATGACCCCTATAATTTTTATAATATATATTAGAATAAAATAATATGCCCCACTTACCCTAAGAAATATAGAAAATGAGTCAGTTTCTTCTTTCGACTGACAATTAGAATAATGAAAATTTTTTTATACTAGTCTTCTTTTGGCTTGGAACTTTTTTTTTCACTTTTCCCCCCTAATTCAAAGGAAAAATTGTGAAACTAATTGGGCACAAATTTAAGTTAATAAGCTAAGTGTATGTGTGTGTGTGTAAGAACTAAAGGAGATTTTTATCTCTTATATTCTATAAAACATGAATATTTTGCTTATCTTCTTCATAGGTTATATATTTTTTTAGTTGTTCAACTAATGACAGAAAAAATATTAAATTAGAAAACTTTTCAAATTTTCTTCTAATTTTTTCATCATTACATTATATTAGAGTATATCTGAAATTATAAGTTCTGTTATTTAATGTCAGGGTGTAATAATTATATATGTATTTAGACCCCCATTTGTAAAAGTTCTTGATCCGCCATTGTATTAAATCAAACAAGGAACCTCCAAGTTTAAAAAGATCTGCTTCTGCCAGCAACTAATCTCGTTGGTATGAAACCATGCCTAACTTCTACTTTGTGTCAAATCAGAGTTATTAAAATAGACATCTACTATACACACTCTCTCTTTGCAAACAACCATCTTTACAATAAGTTCACTTGCTTACACAAGTGTTGCACAACTGATTGGCTTCTCCATGACAAATGAAGCTCTTTGCATTTTCTTTCAATGTGTGGACTGGCACAGGTCAGTGACAAAGCCACTTTGTAGTTGGAGGGGTAATTGCACTTACTGAATTTAGTAAAACTATTTTTGTAGTATTATTTCTTTTGTAAAATTTGTAACTTGACCGTATAAGTTTTATGTTACAGTTATATGTTCTAGAAAAATTAACTATTACCCCATTGCCTATATTTTCTGGTTCTGCCCTGAGCATGATTATGAGATATTTAGGAGACTGGCCGCCTGGACCAGCCCTGCCATCAATTATAGTTTCTTCAGTCATCCTTGTTAAGGACTTAAGGGCTCCCTGTGTAGGATGGAAACTCTTCGCCCTAGGTAGGGGTTCTTGTAAACTTTTGCATAGCAATATCTATTCGTGTTTGCATTGTTCCTCGCTTTCCCTTGTTTATTTGGTTGGGGCCTTTCTTTCTGTGTTGTTCTTACTTCGACAAGCTTTTGGAAGTTTCGAGTCTAGTCTCTAGCTTCATTTCCTTGTTTGGCTGCGTACATGCTTCTCTGTAGTGTGTTTTGACATTGTCTGGTCCGTTATCGTTGGCTTGTTTTGCTTGTTTTCCTGCGTTAGCTGCTAGGCACGTCCTTTCTTCTGGTGTCTACCTTCTTTGTAATGTTTGTGTCACTGCCTTCTATTAGTGTTTCTAATGGAATTTATCAAACTCCTTTGGGTGCTAAATGATCACGGGCAAGGTTGTCAAAGGTAAAAGCACTAGATCCTTGTATCGCATAACGTGCAAAGTGGGCAAAAAGAAAAAAAAAAACATTTGCCCGAGTGAAGGGGGAACACTAGAAAAAAAAGCATATAGTAGAAAGGTAAAATGAAAATATGCGAAAAAAAGTCATACACATGGTGGTGGACCATGGACAATGAAAATAAAAGAATAGCAAAGCAAGAACTTAAAAAAAAAAAAAAGTAAAAGTATCTTCTAAATGGACAAAAGTTGTAGAGTTTTCTAGTAACTTTTGTCTTCTTTTATTCTTTTCAGTAAACTGCAAGACCTATTTTTTTTTTTCCTACAATACCTACTTTATTTATTTAGAGACCTGAAAGTGAGGTAAAAGACAACTACATCATTAAAAATCCAGTTTTTTAAGAGCAAAGTGGTCTAAAAGTAAAAAAAAAAGAAAACCTTTTTCAGCCAGGTGCTTCACCTAACAATTTGACAGCCATCACCCAAAGGCCAAAGACAAGTGCCTGTTCGAAGCCGCTAAGGCAGTCCGATGGTGCTTGGGTGTGCCTCTACGTCTAAGCGAGTGCCTTTAACAACCTTGATGACGGGTACAAACATCGATTTTGTTCATTGGTTTAGTTGTAATAGCTTCTTGTTGCTTTTGCTTGTTTCAGTCATAGTTTTGTTTTGTTTTTTTGTTTTTTTCAGTTGTGTTTTGTGCAGAACAGGTGGTGCAGTACCAACACCATCATGACCCTAAAAAAGAAAAAGCAGCCATTTGTTTGTTCTTTTCAATGCAAATTTGTCACTAATGTTGTAGTGTAGAAGTAGATTTATGATCAAAGTTATAGAACGAGAGTGAAACAACCATTGAATAGTCTAACAGTGGGAATATTGTATCCAATGCACGGATTCTCTACCGCGGAAGTGTCAACAGCATCATAACATTTACAGTGTAATACATTTCGCAAAATTCTCAATATAGTCTTCAAAAAAATTCTTCTAAACACCTAGCCACCCTAACCTTACAAATATACTATTTAAGCACTCTTCCTCACCAAGATCCTCCAGCAACACGTAATACATAGCAATCTTGCAAGTCCTCTTCCTCACCAAGTCTCACTGCAACCATACTAAGCTCCTCTACAAAATTTCATGGGCAACGTAGACAAGTAGTGGAATGGGTCTTCTTTGATGGCAAACAATGACCTTTAAGCATTGATTAATAATGATGTTTGAGGATGAGGGTCACAGAATTGTTAACAAAATCAGAGAGAAGTGGATTCATGATTATGCATTTTTGTTCATTCAATTGGTGTGACCGGTAGGTGGTGAACCTTAGATTGGTGTCCTAGATTGAATCAGGGCAGTAGAAGGAATGAACAAAATAGAAATTTTGGAGTTTTTGTACTTATAGGTTGGACAATGTGAAGACAATGGTGAGAATGAGAAGTTTAAAAACTTTGGAGATGGTTGTTCTAGCCAAATAAACCTTTGCATCACAAATGGTAGTCTCCCTTATTTCTAATAAAATAATAATAATAATAATGATGATGGTGATGATCATAATAATCATAATCATAACAATACTGGTGGTGGTGGTGGCGGTAAAATTGTCATGACAGGCAAACATGATTAACGAGTTTACCATTTTTCCAAATTAAAAAGAAAAAAAAACCTTTGATTGACAATATAACTCATTTCAAATGACCCTAAAGAATAAGGAAGACAGGTGGTTAGAAGCACAAGGTACGCCAAGTCGATGAATAAGACTCACGAACTGGAAACAGATACCAGAGTTCCAGATACCTGAGTCTTTGGAATGGAAAATCTACAGAACCTATTCTGGGGTTGGAGTGTTCGAGCCTTTGGATATGTTATCCTCTGATGATGACCGGTTTCCTGAGCCAACTGGCCGGATTTCTTCAACCAACCGGACCACTTCATCCATTGTAGGTCTCATTTCTGGCATGCTTGCCACACAGCTCATTGCTATCTGAAGCATCTGCACCATCTCTTCTTCAATGTTTTGATATCTCATAAGCTCTACATCAAAGACCTCTGCAGTCCATTCCTCTCGAACAACAGAATGGACCCACTTTGGGAGGTCGACAACATCTTCATGTCCCGGAGTTGGAACAGGTGCCTTGCCTGTCAATGTCTCCAGTAGCAGGACTCCAAAACTGTAGACTTCAGACTTCTGCGTGTACTTTCGAGCCTCGATCACTTCAGGTGCTCGATAACCAGCACTTCTAGATGGGACAGTCACCAAGTTCATTAGAGGAGCCAAGCCGAAATCAGAAACGCAGCCTTGGAGATCTTGTGCGAGGAGAACATTGGAAGACCTGATATTCCCATGGATGAATTTTCCGCCGCTTGCAGAATGAATGTAAGCAATGCCTTTTGCTGCCCCTAGGCAAATTCTTACCCTGGAATCCCAGTCTAGTGGAGTGTGTCCGCTGCCCCTGCTTCCTGTACTCATTATAAAAAAACGGACACTTAAATTGGTGAGGCACCACCCAGTGAGAACTGTGGTGAGAGCAAACAAATAAATTTGGTTTACAAGTAATCTCATGAAATATAACAAGTGAATATAAAATTCTGCTAATTTCTACAACTATCTCATGAGCTAGTAGTGGAATTAATGTACCGAGTTGGTTGTTCAGTAGTTTTTCAGCCAGTAGAAGAAAGCAAAAACTAACCATGCAGTAATGTCGAAAAGCTGCCCCCTGGGATGCACTCATAAACAAGAAGCTTCTCGTCCTTTGAATAGTAATATGCGCGAAGAGGCACAAGCTGTGGATGTTGACCAAGCATTCCCACAGCTTCCATCTGCTGTTCAAATTCCCTTTTCCCTACAACCAATTCTTTCAGCCTCTTCACGACCACAGCTGTTCCTTCTTCCAAGATCGCCTTATAGGTAGTCCCATAGCTCCCCTTGCCTAGAACTTCAGCTGAAGCCCTCAGTAAATCGTCAAGGTCAAAATTATATGAACATCCTCCAAAGAACACTAGCTTGTTCTTTTCAGCATCTTGCACCCCGCTATTGAAGTCCTTAGGCTTTTCGCTCCATCCGCTCTTTTCCCTAGATTCAACAATGCCCTCTCCGTCATTTTTCTTCAAACAGCAGAACACTGTAATAAGCAACAAGAAAAGCAGAATAGAAACTCCAACTGCAATGGCACTGATAGCCCCTTTACTTAATCTTTCATTAGACACCTCCTCTGGTTTTTCAGGTGAAAAGTAACTGGGAGATGGGGAGGGAGAAGGTATGGGAGTAGTAATGGAACATCCGTTCAATGGTGGCCCACATAGTAGACTGTTCCCTGTGAAAGAGGATGATGAGAACTTCCGAAGGGTAGAGGGTATTGATCCATTCAGGTTGTTGTTGCTCAAATTCAAATTCCTGAGCCTTGGAAGATTAAGACCAGGGATTGGCCCTGTGAAGGAGTTGTTCTGGAGGTTTAAACCAACAAGAAGTGTCAAGTTTTTTATGGTGGTTGGAATGTTACCGGTAAAGGAGTTGAAGGAGAGATCAAGAAAAATCAGCTGACTAGAGAGTGAGGAAGGAACAGTACCAGAAAAGTTGTTTTCTTGAAGGTAAATGTAGCGGATAGAAGGAAGTGAGAGCAAATCAGGTGGAAGCTCTCCACCAAGTTTATTGGCTCGAAGGCTGAGGATTGTTAAGGCATCAAGCTTCCCAAGAGTGTTGGGTGGAATCAAACCAGAGAATCCAGCACCAGGAACGCGGACAGCGAGCACACGAGAAGCATCATTGGTGCAACTGACTCCAACCCATGAAGTGCAGATGTTAGTCGAAGAATTCCAGTTGAGTTTTCGACCATGACGAACTATGGTAGCAAAGTCGAGAAGAGCCTGCCTGTCCGAGCTTAGGTCCGCAATTGCTTGGGAAGAGATAACGATCAGAAATATCACACAAGCAACAGCATCATAGGAGTAAGGCTTCATCTGAGCAATCATTCCCCTGGCACAAAAAAGGATCACTCAGAAAATTTCTATCTTTTTGTTCTTCCCCGCATGAAGAAAGCATAAAAGGAAGTGGGTAACTGCAAGTACGTAACAGCAGTCTTGTACACATATTACGCAAACATGTTCCTATAAGAAGTTGTATTCCGGACCTTTCTTCCATATGTTTCTCTTATACAATATAGAAAATCAGGTTTGGGAACCAGATACCAGACCATCAACCACACAATATATCTCCAGTTAGTGCATAGAAAAATTACCTTTTTATAACGCCTTCCACACAAGTAAACAATGGCAGACCTAATAGCCAAAACAAATAGCTGATAAGCAAGAAGAGAACCAGGTATTTCTCGAGAAAAGTTTCTATTTTTTAAGCAATGTTGATGGTGTTCGGCATCTTCCTCGTTGCAAAGGGAGCTATATCTTATCTGACTTGTCACATGCGAATAAATAAATAGAAAACCTAAAATTTTGAAACTTCTATTTTAAAGGGATAAAGAAATTAGTAAAGTTATTGCCTTCAGAGGCATCAGAAAAAACCTTAAGTCACGGGTTTGTTTGAATAAGATGGGCAATGTAGCTTATCTGATTAATTTGAAAACACAAGGCCGAGAGAATTCCACTGAAAATTGCTCAGAAAGCTCAAGAATTTCTAATGAAATCTGAACGAGGCTCACTTGTTAAGAATTCCAGAGAGCTAAAACAACAACAACAACAACAACACAAAGCCATCCAATAAATTACAGGCATCAACACACCAGAACGTATGAAAAGAGGGTTGAAGAGAGTGAAGTCAAACCTCGAAAGCTTTTCATTAGTGTTCGAAATAGAATTCTTCAGGCCCAGAAATGGTCGGAGGGAGAACTGTCCAGATGAAGCGAAGAGTGAAAACAAAAAATCAATAAAGCATTTCCCAGATGCCCTTTAACGGCATGTCTTCAGCAATACGCAGCATGAACCAAGAAAAGAGCAAGAAGTTACAAAAAAAAAAAAGATGAGAAAAAACAAAAGAAAGAAAGATACTGGCGCAGTAAGAACTGTAGAAGCAGAGACTGACCGTTGGATTTGGAGGGAGTTGTGTGCTGCTGCCGAGGCTTCTACGTGAAGAAACGCCGTGTCAACTCAACTGCAAAATGCAGATCTCGATGAAGTTGGTTCTTATCTAAGTGCTTCGTTTCAAGTGGTCGTCTAGTCCAGTGCAATTAGAGTAAACAAACACCTGGTGGACACCTTTCCTGATACGGAAAATCTCATTGGATTTTGCCGTTTCTTCTGCACCCACTAACATTTCTCCGCTCTTCACCCGTTACGAGCCTGAAAAAACGGCCATTTAATCAACGCAGTTGTTTGCCAGCTTTGTGCTTAAAAAAAGACTTGGTTGGGGTGACAGTCCTTCAATTCATGTCAGTTAATGCGCCAAAGTTATTGAACAGTAGTGGACCAGGGTGTTTGCGGGGCTGGTTCGATCAGGTTTCACTAAAATCTGACCCTATATGTATTAATTGTGGGTTTTATACTTTTAACTCAACTCTACACGCATCGCTTTGAAACCAGATCAAATCCAATCCACATATAAAACGGTTCAGTATAACTGGTTTCAACTTCTCCTGTAAATAAGACATTTTCATATGCAAAACATGTAAATAACGCATAATAACATTAAAATGCAGATCAACCTAACAAATTAAAATACAAATTCCCGAAAAAAAATTCTTCACGTGTTCAACTCATCTACCAAACAAATTAAAATCAATTTGCACCAGTCAATTTTATGGATTGAGTGGGTTTGGATGAACACTTCAAGCAACATAGCCAACAATTTAGGGCCTTGCACGATACAAGAGTTTCAACGTGCATGCTAAACACAGTTTGCGTGGACTGTCACTAAAATATTCTCTCTTTGGAAATTGATTTATTAGTTAGAGTAAATAACATCAATCCCAACGGATTTACCTTGCAATACCTACAATTAACCCCCGAATTATTGGCTTCTTTAGTCTGTTACTATGCTGGTCTTAATGCTCGATTTAACCTTTACATTTTTCAAGCTATGCAAATTTATCCCGAAATTTCTAAAAACTATAACTTCAACCTTACAAGCCCACTCCCATCACATTGTCTCCTATCTTCCCAACCCAAGTTTGTTACCAATGCCTCATCCTTTTCCTCTCTCGACCCTTCTTCTTCCTCCTTCAATTTCTACATCAGTTCATCAACCCAAGTCCTTCTCCAGTGAAACCTCTCTTTCCAGTCGCCGATTTCACCTCTGTCGGTCGTTCCTGACTGCAACCTCCGTTGATAGCAATCCATCCCTCACCAGCTTCTCGAACTTCACCTCCACTCTTCCCAACATTTTCTCTGTGCCCTTTGCATTGGTCGTCCTATTTATGAATCTCAGCTCCTTAAGCGCTCGCTATACTCCAGACGTTGCACAGTTGCAGCTTCGCCTGAATTCGTCTCGCTTCGCGCCTGGTGATCATGGGATCGATCTCTGACGATGCCATCTGAGAGGAGCTTGACTGGAGCCACCTAAATTTCGGGTAAATTTTCGACCCACCTCCAATCACTGCCTTTCACAACGGCTCTGCAGCCAACCAACCTTTCCAATCTTGCCCCTTGTTCCTCAACCAAATCACGCCCTTCATCCGATTCAGCCACCTTACAACTGACCAAGCCATCTTAGAAGCCACACAACTCGGCCACATCCTCGATTTCGATATAATGCATGCCATTCAATGGCCACCACTTACTTGCGTTGATGAATCAGATGGAAAATCTGGCAAATCCGATGAATCATGAACTGGGCATCGTCTTACACGAAGGAAACAAAATGGCTTTGTGATAAACTAGGCTTTCAAGGATGATAGCTAATGAAGGTGAGGTTTTCTGGAGATGGAGGAAGAAGAGTAGGAGAGGCAAGGGGGTTCGATGGATATGGCTTAGTAAAGAAGAGTGAGTAAGAGTTCATGGGTCAATTTGCACGATTCAAGATAGTTAAAGGTCAAGTTAATAAACTCTTACAGCCTTCTCAAGGGGTGAACATGAGTTGGGTAAAATTGAAATTCAACCCAAACCACCCCTATTGGGTTCAGTTGGGTAAAAATTAACCATGGATAGCGGATTGGTTCCACATGTGTGAGAACTGACGGTTTTTTGGTTGGTTCTCGCATCATATGGAATCAACCCGAGGTGGAATTGAACCAAATTTATGATATTATTAAATTATCCATACATTTATGTATTGAAAAAATAAAGAATTATAAGGGTGTTTTAACCTTTTATATTAAACTCTAAAACTAATATTCCTAATCTTAAATCTAAATTGGAACAGGTGATAGGAAATTGTTTACATTTTCATATTATAAGAAATTACAATGACATAGCGGTTGGTTTTGTTTAAATAACAAACGGATATGTATCATATTCAATATTTTTTTTTGTACAGATAAAAGAAATAAGATAAAGTATTTGATTAGTGGTCTTTCAGAATTTATAAAGGCATTGTGTGAAATCGCATGCTACTAGATATATTTTCATTCTTGTTGTATTATGTAACAGTATATGAAACTCTTTGAATATTACTAAGAATGTGTGTATTTAAATATGGATTTAGTTGTAGATTATGTTAAATATTTCATAAAGCATTTGTGAATGAAATTTAATCTATAAATAGATATGAAAGCAGGTAATTTGGTAAAAAAGTCTTTTCATAAATATAAAAATTTTGAAATTATTTCTCATATTGACATGTGGAAAATGAAATTAACCTTAACATGACATCTGGCGACTTCCCATTTTACCCATAGTATCATACACGTGTCAGCTTACGATTTGGTACCAATTTGACCTTGGGAACAAAAACCAGTATTTATGATTTCCACAACAGGTACAAACGTGTCCCTTTTTTATTAAAGCTATGAATTTTTAAACCTTCTTTTGCAATCTTTTATTGTACACATTTTCTTAATTCCTCCGCCCACCCTTTTTTTCGGTTCCACGTTCTTAAACAAAGTCCCCATTACCTCCCAAAACCACCCCACTAATGCAGTTAAGGAGTCAAAGTCCACTACTCCCACAAATACACTACTCGGTGGTTTATTATGTGCAGTTACATGATTTAAATATTTTTTTTATTTTCCCCAAATATTAGTTTTAAACCATTTTGGAACCCCTTTTCTTGACCCCACGTTCTCTAACTCCCGGCGCACTAATTCCGCCGACATCTCCCATGCATCCAGTTAGCCACTTGGACGAAAACTGTGCTTACAGCTTCACCAACACAATTATAAATATCTCATGCCCTTTATAGTTGCAAACTTGCAATTTTCCGCTTCTTTCATTTCTTTATCAATCTTCAATACTGGGTCAGAGTGTCCCCTGTGTACCACTACCACCAATATCCGCTGCAAATATCTCCATCACCAGCACTCTCTGTTGCATAAACTTTGATGTCTTGGTTGCACCTGCAACATAAAACATGGTAATGTATCAACAAATCTCCGCTATTTATTCTCTTCCTAGCAACAAGAAATGTTTTCTCATATACTAATAATCAGTATCATCAACTTAAAATTTATTATTTCCATTGATGCAGAAAATTGCAGTAAGAAGCAAATGTAACAGCAACATACAACAAATACAAAATCCAAAAGCGGGTACTAATACTACTTTTTTATTTTTATTTATCTTCACCACATAGTACTTTAAAATCTAGGAATTTATTTACTAAAGTTCTTGCAATTTTTACTACAGTTACAACCTCTTCCCCCTCTTTATTACCCACAAGCAGTAGTTGGAACAAAAAAGACTAGGTTTGAATTTAATTTTTTGATCATCTCAAGCAATATAGAAGTGTTAACATAATGTTCCGAGTGGTTTGAGAAAATCTAAGCAAAATGCAATTTTTGGAATGCAATTGTGTTTCTTCACACAATCTAAGTAGAATGCAACTATGAAGACACACTTTCCAAAGAACTTAAAACTGTTTCTTTTTGGAATGTACAATCTGCCTCTATTTTTATTTTATTTCTAATCTTTTTGGGCTAACCTTTTTACTTTTTTGGATTTTAAGTTATGTGTTCCAAGTTGGACTATCAAATCTTAGTTATGCCCATGTCATTTTTTAGCTTCTTATGATTTTATGTTGTGTTCCAATTTAGACTATCCAATTTAAGTTTATGCCCATGTTGTTTTCCATTTTCCAGTCAAATTTCTCTTTGATCAATTGTACACTATTCTTGTAATAGTACTACTTTCACTTATTTTTTTTTTCTGTGCACAATTAAATAGGTTAATGTATTAACAAAATATGATCATATATTATAAATTATGTTGTAACCAACTATTTTTTTTTTGTCTAAATGACGAATGTATGATTTTGATGCCCAACAAAATATGATCATCTATGCGGCAGTGGCTCCGCCACTAAACCCAGAAACCGATTGCATGCGTTTAGAAAGAAGAGAGACAGGGGAGACGAGTCAAATGCCTCTTTGTGGAAAAAATGGTATTTATACACATGTTATAATTACACTTTCAGTCCTTCAATTCTGCCAATGATTGCTATAAGCACCCAACCATAAAAAACGCACATTTATTGTGCTTTTCTCTTCCATCCAATTTTCGTTGTGCACTGGCCAAGAGTTTAATTTTCGTTGCACCCTAATTCTTTTTTTTTTTTTGGGTCAGTTTATTGTATTATTCAATATTTTTTCCTTGAGTTAGCTTTATTATATTTGTTAATTATATTGAGCACATCCCTTTAATTAGATTGGGTTGGATTCCTTTTTTTTTTTTTCACCTTGCATCATGGACTGGGCTATATGCATCAGTCTTGTATATGTACTCTGGACTTTGAAGTTTGAATTTTTTTTTTTGTTTTCTCTGCAATTAATAACTATTAAAAGTTAGTTTCAATATTTTTTACAAGTGTGTGATGTTTTGTTTTAATTTTTAATTTTTTTTCTTATTTTAACAGGGTGCACCCTTTTTAAAATTGTAACATTGATCAGTTAACATTTCACTATGTGCTGTCATTTAGTTGTATGCCATGAAATGTGCTGTCATTTAGTTGCATGCCATGTAAACTAATTTTATTTTTAAACAACTACCCGTCAAGCTGACGGGTTATGAAACTAGTTGAATTTAAATGTTGTTATAGGTATATTACACAAACTAAAAAATCCAAAGCCATAGCTCTAGTTCTTTTTGGTTTTCGGTTCTTGGGTTAGATAAAAAAAATTTAGAATCTAGCATATTTTGGATTGATTCAGTTCCATGAAAAAACTAACCCTTTATTGACCCATGTTCACTGAAGAATACTCATAAATGTATTGCTATTAAGGGTTTAAATCATCATTATACACTTTGAGTATGATTAATTTCTCTATTTTGAGCATTTTTTTCCATCAGATTACTATTCACCCATCACTATTCACCGACTTGCTATTCATACGTGTATTTTACTGTTCATACACGTTTTCATTATTTATTAATATTAATTTTTTTTTTACGCAGGTAAATCATCACTTAGCGACTCTTCAAGAGAAAAATTGTATCTGGAGCTGTAGATGTCAGAACTGAGTGATTCTAAATTCATCTGAAAACCAACATATAGATCTTCAACTCTACTTCATTCCACAGGCTAGTTTGATCATTTTCATTACCGAAATCTGATTATAGATGAGATTATTTGTTCTTTTGTGTGCTTAAGAGCAGTTTTGGTATAAAAATCATAACTTGAGCTACAAACGTCCGATTTGAATTAGCAACCTATCAATTCGAAGATAAAAAAGAGATCTACAAATATTGTACTTTGAGGAAGAGCTGATTTGATGTGTACAGTGGTCAAAAAAATTAAAAAAAAGTTGTAGCCCGCCTTTGTTGATTTTATCATTTTACCCACCAAAAAACTCTATAAATAGGCACATTTAGGGAGGACAAATGAATGCCATTTCTTAGGCCCCCTTTATGTTATTGTATCATCTTTAGCTTTTCTTCTTTAGTTTTATTCTAGTTTTCAATACCAAAGCTTTGTCCAAGTATTTTCTCATTCTTCTTCTTGTTCTTCTTTTGATCTTCCAATCCATGTTCATTTCATCTTTCTACATGTTGTTTACTTTTATCATGACTAACTAATCTTCCTTTTGCTAAGATGAAAGGATGAGGCTTTTGGTATAAAAGTTATGATTGATTTAAATGGATTACAACGTTAACGGTATTTTTTTTTCTTAATCTATTCAACTTCCCTCATTTTTAAGTGGTAGTCTTGATTCATTATAGTCAAATCATTGGCACAAAAGCTGCTTGATTCCCTCTGTAGAACGTGGTTGAGTCGGCTATATTAGAATCTTGAGTTATTGTGGATAAAGGTTGACATGATGGAAACTTGAACTTATTAGCAAGTGTTGGTATTTTAAGATCAATGAAAGATAATACTAACTAAGTTCTCCGATTATGACATCTTCTATGTGTGGATCCTAGTTGAGTAGCAAAATAGGCTAAAATTAATCATAACCGATATACTAAAAGTGGATCCTTTAACCTTAGCTATTTATTTGAATTTGAATTTTTAATCAACACTTGTTCATACCTTGCACCAAAATCTTTCCTTATTACCAAATTTGCAATTTGTATTTTTTAATTCACTTCCCTGTGGTTCGACACTCGAACTCCCGAGATGTTATTACTTACGACAACCTACATTTAGGTTATAACCATTAGAGTGCAGAATTCACCCCTACTTACCATTAAGTTCGTAAGTTGTCTAACAGTGTTGCAAAAGGGACAATTTTGCTATTTAATATATGGCGAAGAGTAATTTTGCTACTAAATTATTTTTTTAGATAAATTTGCCACTAATATTTTTAAAATGGACATATTTGCCACTGCCATTAATGACATATCAAGACATGTTGACAAAGTAATGATATGACAATATTTTGTCAATGTGGAATCAATGTGGAGGCATAGGTGAAAATGGTAAAAAGGAAAAATTATTGTACAGTCACTTAAATTGTATTTCTTTTCTATTTTTCACTTTAATCTTTTATCTCCAACACCAAAACTACCATCTCTAACTTATCTTCCTCAACTAGCTAAAAATGAAAAGTCAGAGAAGTCCACCGACAAATTTTTTCACTACAATGTTTATTCAACTCGTTCATACAACAGCTACAATCTTAGCTTCAACATAACCCAAACTCATGGATTTGCTCAACTCCAGTAACGGTAATTACTGAGCAATTGTTGGTTGTCAGCCATAATTGATGGATAATTGTTGTATGTCATATCTTATGTGCAGTTTACCGTCATTGGACAGCCCCCAACTTTGTTCATCATTCCTGGATGTCGCCACCTTCAATAATGTCAAAACTTGATGGCAAGTATATCGTTTTGAAAACATTGATAACAAATATGTCTGTTTCGAAAACAATGATGGCAAATATGCCACATATTTGCTAACATGGCCAACGAAATATTCAACTCACCCCCACCTTGATGAAATTTTCTCTATGATAGCGGAACACTTCCACCATTAACTACTGTAGTGGTAAACATCCTGTCACAGGCCTTGAACCTTAATTCTATTTAAGTCATATAGGACCCCAGGAACCTTACACTTATTCAGTGTTAGGCCTATGTAAATTTTTCCTTAGTGGGCATGCTAATTGATTAAATCCTTAATGCAATACTGTTTTATACTATGCCTTACTATGACTGTAGGTCAATGACCATAAAAATAATATATAATCGATGCAGCTGGCCAGCACTTCAAACATGCATTTATATAAAACATACTATTATGCATTGTTAATCCATACAAGCTATTAGAGAACACAACAACTAGTTCTATAGCATTTACTAGAGGCATAACTTCTGCACACATATATATACATCATACACAAAAATGTCATACATATGCTGCACACTGAGAATCTGGGAATCTGATCCTACCTGAGTTACACTGCCAAAAGAGGTCACTATAGTGTTCAGGTATTCCCTATTCCTTGCCTCTGTACAATAATGGCCAATAAGTTAGTATTCCAGTAATTAGAAACCTGCAAGAAAGAAACTTAATAACAATGTACAATAGTAATTAACTTATGCACATCTTGTATCAAAATACTAACAACCAGTTTCTTTATTGGTTTTTAGCCCCAGGTCCACCAGTATCTGCACACACATATATGTAAGGAATGTGAGAACTAAAAGTTCTTAGTAAGGGTTATGACCTGCAAGAAAATCAACAATATAGGACCATGCATATTATCCATAAGGATGTTGATATATACATAGTGCACTTGAGCTCAAGTCATGGTGCTAAGAACTCGTATTATTGGCTAATAATTATGGGAGTAGCTAGTTCCTACAATTCCTTTACCCATTTGACCTGCAATTGACAAGTCCAACTTGTCCATACAAATACTGCTTTGAAAGCTTCTTAGTAGTTTCCAATATCCCTTATTTTATGTACAGGATTGAACTATTTACTTATTTTGTGCATGTGTTAGTGCTACCTTTATAAGGTTTTGTGAGTGGTTAAGGACACCTCCCCCTCTTAGGTCTATTCAGGTCTTAGCCTATCATTGTGACCTTAGGTATCGTAGGTTCCTAACCCGTCATACTCAACGTAAATTAGACCATATTAAAGTCCATTTTACC
The DNA here is from genome assembly GCA_005392925.1 of Aquilaria sinensis. Taxonomy (NCBI): domain Eukaryota; kingdom Viridiplantae; phylum Streptophyta; class Magnoliopsida; order Malvales; family Thymelaeaceae; genus Aquilaria; species Aquilaria sinensis. The sequence continues at coordinate 318,114 of SMDT01002502.1, forward strand.
TATAGATATAAGTTTACAAATATGCACTTACACACTTCATATGCACTTCATAGTTTGGCTTCTTACCAAACCCAATCATATAAGCTTCTCAAATAGCCATAAATACTCAAATCATATGCTTGTTAAATTTATCCATAATTCGGCCACTTGATATACAAGTATCATAGCCAAATTTATTTAACACATAAGCATGTAAATTAAATAACGCTTACTTTAGATAACTTAGTTTGCAAGCTTCAAGCACTTAGCCTTTTTGTCTCGGTTTTAACCCAAACTTAGGTTATCTTTTAGTAGCTTATTCCCAGCACCTATATTGATCATTTTAAGCACAATTTATCAATTTTAACACTTGAAAACAGCCCCTGAAACAACCACCAACTGCCCAGAATTTTCTGTCTCCGGTTTGCCTATCTTGTGGTTCTTTACATTTTTAATAGTATAAATGCAGCCTAAATCTTGCTCTCTTATTTTTTATGCCTTGTATACTCATGTATAAGCAAGATTATCACCACCAAAAGCCACCAAAATTACTGTAATAATACAGTTTATTCTTTGAAGTAACTACAATTACAGCAGCCATATAATGCACATTCATGACATTCATTGGTAATTCACTTCCAAATAAATGTTCCTTTGCTTCTTAGCCTTCAAAAACTAGTTCATAAACAAGATAACACCCTTGGTGAGCTACTAAAATCCCTGGAACAAGAAATTATGGCTGGCTGTAAAAGAATTAAACCACACCTAACTCAACACTCACGGTTTCAGCTACACCAAAATTTCAGCCTTAGTTCTCTTGGGTTTTTAGCTCATTTGCATCTCAATTCACATATTACAGCTAGGAAACACATCAAACAATTATTCCAGCCATGAATTCTGCCATAAAAATCATATGAACAGTACCAAATATCCAAAGGTGATGAAATCTACACCATAGGAACAAAACTAACCATGGATGAGCTCATGAATGCCTATAAACATGTTGAGCACCTTTGATTTCTCTTAACAACCAAGTCTAACATTAATTCCCAGAATTTACAGACCTAAACTGTAGCTCAAAAACAGGGGAAATAATAGAACCAAACTTACTCGGACAAGAAGCAAGAAATCCTAGCTTAGGATAGCACAAAACTTGATTTTTCTTCAAAGTCTTGATTATTTGTGCTTGAATTTGATGGATTAAGCTTGGATTTTGTGTTAGCTGTGGTGTTTGGAGAGAAATAGAGGTTTTGGTGGTCTGGAGACGAAGGTGGAAGAAGATGGCCGAGCAATTAGTGGGAGGTCAACTTATGTAGGCTTAATTGCACATGCTATGCACATGGTGCTGTCTTTGTACTCTCTAAGAAATCTGGGTTTATTCGTAACACGATTAGAAATTGAGGATCAAAGATGGTATTACGGGCGCCTGGTTTCTTCACAGATATAAATACGTAGCCAGTCCCAGCCTTTCAGTTATATTCCACTTTGTCCCTATTTTTCTCAGGATTACACATAAACCACTTATAGACAATCTAGTTAATTCACAAATTCACGATGATAGAGCGGGAATCACGAAAAACCGTAATACCTCAAATTTAATATTTTATCATGCTCTAATCAACCGTGCCATAAAAATGGGTCATTATGTGAAATGACCAAAATACCCTTCTTGGCCCGACTTGCTTAAATGATCAATTTTATTCATTTTTAACTACTGGACCCTAAATTACCGAGACTTAGCTTGTAAATAAATTATCTAAAGTGTAATTTATTAAATTAACTAATTACCTGGCAGATTAGACTTATAGCTCCGAGGGCCATCATACATCCCCTATTCCAAAACATTGATAACAAATATGTCCATTTCAGAAAAACATTAGTGACTATACTTTAATGACAAAATTGCCCCCTTTGCCCATTTTTAAGGGGGGTAAGTGTAGGTATCCCTGATGATTTTTTTTTTTTTTTGTAATCAGAAGCATATATGTAAGGGTTGAGAGATACTCATATGTTGGGGGAGGAGGAAATGGCTGCTTTTTTGGGACCCAAAAGGCACCCAGATAAGTATTAAGGTATTATATAGGAGATGGCAAGGTCAGCATTCCAACTCTTGACCTCCTTCATATCTCTATAAGCTCTTAGCCACTAGACTAAAGGGGTAGGGATGACGAAAAAACATGTTGGTGTAAACTTCAATGAGGTTATGTAATTTTTCATAGTCATTATGTGTTTATTTAGGGTCAAATCGTTTGAAGATTTTAGATTTTGATTAATACATTTTTTTTTGTGGCCCACACACTTCAAATTTTATCATCACATAAACACCCATAAAAGTTCCTAAATTTTACGAGGTGAACCATTGGTCTTGTGATTACTTTAGTGATTGGTTTCACTGCTATTGTGCATTTTGTCATCCCTATCCCCGATCTCACCATGTTGAGCCATTGCTGAAGCTGGAAGAGATCCAAACAAGGGGTTGAAAATTATCTAAACCTAGATACGTTTTGAAGCCATCCCAAACCTAAACCAAATTCACCACATCTAACTAATTACAAACCAGATCAATGCAAAGTTCCATAAATCTTTAAAATCTAAACACACAACACAAGAAAAAGCATATATGGGAATCAAATTCATGAATGTTGAAGAAAACAAAGAGCTTACTTTAATACCAAGAGAAGAATCGAAGCTCTGGGCTCGCAAACGAAGAATACGACGAAAGAAGAACCAACAAGAATGGTAAAGAAAGAGATTGGAACTTATATATAGGAGGGGATGAAGGAGCAAGGTGAGAGTTGCTGGTTGGCTCAAGGTGAAAGATTGTAGGCTACGATAATATTTAGGGGCATTTTCAGAAGAAAAATGTGGGCCCCACTAGTCCAACTCGTCAGTTAATGCAAAAACATGAAAACAATGTTGGATTAACTCTGGCCGAATAGACTTAGTTTATATTTGAAAAAAAAACATTAAAAAAATATGAAATAATTAGTCTCTTAAAATTGTTAGGAGATTTATTGGAAAGATAGGCAAGAAATAATAAAGTCCAATGATGAAAATATAATTTTGTGCTCGACACACACACACTCCGAGGAGATTGGAAAAATATAATAACTCGGGATTTAACATGAATGGATCGGAGACGTTAGGGATCTTGTAAGGGATGTAACTCGGGATTTAACATAAGCTGGAGACGACGCCAGGAAATCAGAAGATGTTCGGCCACAAAATGCTGGCTCTCAACTTCAAGCCTCTCGGCCCGCCCTCTGTGTAAGCATCAGACCCATCATTTGAATTCCAAAACACTTGTAAGCTCTCCATAAAGGTTCAATCTTTGACCTCTCCAACGGCTTCTCTGTTGCCGTTGCTTCTCAATCGATCCTCCTTGCCCAATTCATTATTTTTGTTGGTAGGACTTGATTCTAAGTCAAATGTTGCAGGTTTCCCTCAAATTCCTTTTGCTGCGAGTTCGGAGTACCGAATTTACGGGAAGGTCTAAATTATACTCCTTGGCCTGGTACGTGTATAGCCCAAGATTTGAAAGCTTGATTTCACTAGTTCAATTGCTGTATTATCGTCCTCTCAGCGTGTACTGGGAGACGCTTTGCTTAATTACCTTCACTAGCCGGAGGCAAAACCATTGTTGCATCTGTTGATGACCTTCTCACTCATATTTGTTGGGCTGCTCTTATTGCTTGTTGTCTGCATAAATTTATGCCATCAGATGTTGAATGAGGCCGGATATGGAAATTCAAGCATTCACTTATTGAACTTTTTTGTTCCGCAGCAAGCAGAGGACTTAGCAGGACTCATCGACTCAAGGCTCATTTATGGGAGTCCATTTTACCTGGGTACTGACGTGTTTTCAGTTTACTTTGATGTAGCATTTGTTCATGTATCTTTTATGCATTCGCAGAAGAGTATTACAAGTCCCCGGTTTTGGCCTCTACTCCAGAATGATTAGTCTGTTTCATTACTGCTGATGTTTTTCCTTTTCCAATTAAATTAATTTCATTAACTGCTCAAAAGATAAAGTGAAATGAGAAGCCAGGCGAATTACGATCATCTCATCTACCCCACACAGTGAGGTACAATGAGTGAACTTTGTGGTGGGCGGTATATTTGGATTTATCATGTGAACATTTTTAACAGCAATTTTGTTTTCCTGCAGCTCGTTTACAATCTGTATAGTTCATTACACATGATGCATGCTTTTCTGCACATAGCTGACTTTTTGAGAAAGTTGTGTGTTCCCTTTTACTTTTTACGAAACCCTGTTATCTCAAGATTCACGTTCCTCTGGAAAGGATTTAATCGTCACATTTTTTCTCTTAGACTTGAAAAAAAAACTACCCAAGCCATTGAACAACGAACTGAACTCGGAGATGAAGTGGGAACACCAATGGCTGAGGAATTTGTGCTCCTGGAAAAGATTAGACAAGATGGAGAAGTTGAAAAAATAATATTTGCTTTTGGTGGAGATGTTGATGTGTATGATCTGCAAGCGCTTTGTGACAAGGTGTTGGTTTCGGCTTTCCCTTTACATCTACTGAGTAGACTGAGAAAATTCAATTTGTTCGTATGGGAATGGCTTCTGGAATTCACTAACTATATTGTAAATTAAATCGTTCATTCTGATGGCAACCTGAAGGTTCTTAACTGAGGATTAACCGGAAATTGTGCCTGTGGTGTGAGAAAAATGTTAAACTTGCCTTTAAACAGGTTGGTTGGCCCCGGAGACCATTGTCAAAACTTGCTGCTGCTTTGGAAAATAGCTACATGGTGGTAACCGTGCACTCATTGAGGAAATGTTCAGGTTCAGGTGTACATCTAGAAGTTACTCTATTCCATCCCCTAAATTAGCTTGATTTTCATAGGTTCTTTCTTATCCTAAAAAAATTTAGATAAACATCTTATGCTACTACGGGAAAGTCATTTGACAGAGGGGACTGAGCAAAAGCAGCTCGTTGGCATGGCTCGTGCTACCTCTGATCATGTCTTCAATGCCACAATTTGGGATGTCCTTGTTGATCCTAGCTATCAGGTGCACACCGCTTTTATCTGTGCATAGCAGTTAACATGGAACACGTCAACATAAGCCATTGCATCTGACAATGTAAACAAATTATTTTAGTTTCACGGTAAAACTTGTCAGGACCATTGATACAATTCAAGTGTGAAGCTTCTGGCTTCAGTAATTTCTTACCTTGGGAAATGTCAACTTGTGAATTTTACGCCAAAAATATTACTTGTTGTGTGGATAAATGTGCACCTAGGTGCTTGAGGACAAAGACCTAAAAAAATTTGAAATTTGAAGTTTTTGAAATCCTTTTTGTTCGCTGTATGCTAACCTAGTAGACAGCTCTTGTCAAGATGTTGGAAACAAATGGCCATTTTGATGTGATAGTATTTTAGAGCATTTTTCACTCTACTGAGAAAAACTGGATTTACCTGGAAACATTTGTGGAACAAAGGCACCACTATTGTTCATTAGTGAAGGACTAACAATTGAAAATTTTAGAAGGTGAATGACGCTGGTGTGCTCTCTATTCAAGGGAGTAGTTCAATCAACCAGTCATCCTCTGTTCCTCTGTTATTTTGCGTATATCTTGATCTAGAAATGCCAGAATGAGTACTAGGTGGCTCAGGCTGGTTGAGGTGGATAAGGAAACTTAGGCATATTCTCATGTTAGAGCTATAAAAGGCAGCAAGAATGGCATTCCCATGATTCTTGAAGGAATTCTTGGTGGTGTTTTGGAGGAACAAGATGGCTGGATACATAGCATGGCATCATTTTGTTCTTGGTGCCTTAATTAATTCATCATCTTTTTCTATTTAAGGAAAAAAATGGCCCAAAGACAGCTAGGACACAAGGAGATCAGTGTCTTGATGCTAGTTACTGGAACCATGGTCTATGTAGATCAGTTCACTTTAGAATACACAGAGATAATGGCCATTATTTCTTTTCCTTTAAGGATTATGTAGCAATGTTTAGTGACATTGTTCATTTCATTCAGGGACAAGGCCTTGGTAAGACCCTCGTTGAAAAACTTATTAGGGCTCTTATACAGAGGGGTATCGGCAATATAGCTCTCTTTGCAGATAGTCAAGGTATCATCTCTTCGATATGAATAATTTTACCATTCAGAATGCTTCTTGAGTTATAAAAACTAAAACATTGTTACATTTCAACAGTTGTGGAGTTCTATCGGAATTTGGGTTTTGAACCTGATCCAGATGGCATCAAGGGCATGTTTTGGTGCCCTAAGTATTAGTTCCTGTTTTAGAGAGGTAAATTACATAACTGCCATTTGAAAGAGAGAACGTGTTCTTGTGCTTTGGTCAGCGGTACAGACATGTTGTGGGTCTCTATTTCTTACCCTTTTATCACTTGCAATGACTTTTAGAGTGTAATATTCTGTAATCTGTTCCAGGCAGGGTAACTTGTGGATGATGACATGGTGGTACTGTTCGGTTTTGAAAACTTTCTAAAGCTGATACGTACCTTGATGTGGCAACTCTAGGTCGTTGAATTGAAGCAAAGGACAAAACTGTCGAGAATGGCCTTGTCTTGTAAAATTCAAGCAATCAATTGTGATGTTTTCATTTAAAGCGAAACTGATCAAGGTTCAGGAGCTGATGCACAAATATGTATTCGAAGCTGCCACGGATAGTAAAATACAACTATTTACCAACTGTTGGTAGTTTTAATTTGTTGTAAATCTCAGTTGATGCTGCAAAATTCTGAAAACTGAAGAGTTGTAGTTTTTCTTGTGTTGCTCAATTTTTAAACCTCCCCCTATTTAACTTCTTTACCAGGAAACGTTTAACTTATCGGATGAGTCTATGATAATATCCTCCCACAAAGCTGGTTCTAACTGATCCATGTCCCAGATAACTTGATGCTAGTTTGGGACCAAATCCACGAATTTGAGTAAAATAAAATGTACGGGGAGGAAGCCTCTGCTTCCTTTTCGTTTACTTTTATTTCTTTAGTTTTATTGGAAGTGCCTGTGCAGGTCAGCCAAACTTGCTTGCCGGCGGAGGAACTAAATCCAAAAACTTTATCAACATACCGACGTCAAAACGGTATCTCTAGCACCTTAATCTAATCGCAGATCTCAAAGACACGGTCTTTTTTAGCTATTTTTTAAAGCGTTTATATATATTTATATTAAAGAATAAACCTTACAGTCATTTCTAGTACGTAGAAGGTAGAAAATAACCTATCATGTGTCATTCATCAGCTACAATACTGATGATCTTCATCAATTTATAGTAACTTATCACCAGAAAGATTGTAGTTGCATGGCTCTCTGTTTCTCCTAGATCAAGGTACTACTTCTTTGCTATTGTTGCTCTTCCATGTGCATGTTTTAGCCCTCCAATTTTTCGGCTTGGCTTAGTCTTTTGCCATCCTATGGTTCTCAAGAGCTGGCCCCTTCATTCTTATTTCTTGTCTGCTTCATCTCTGTAGATTGATTCTGGAGTAGAATTCTTAGAGCTGAAATAAAATTTATCCTTTCCACTGATCTTTGAAAGTTAATTTACATAACAGTCCAAATTCCCTTCCATTAAGTCACGTACTGATAAAGAATGCTTTTTTCACACTCCTTCCTGCTTTTGAGTATTTCAGATTCAGATGGTGCTGTTAACACATGGCATTCCTATGGCTCTAGCTTCATGTTGCTTTGTGCGTCTTGGTTCGGGACAAATTCTTCATCCGATGGAAGGTAGAATGAGCTTAGCTCCAAACATGGTTTATTCTCAGTTACTAAGGATATACCAATGAGGATGCAAGATACAAAGCCCCCACCTGCCAGATACTTGGATAGTACTGTGTGTGCTTCTCTTTGTTAAAATTATATTGCAGTCAGTGCATTAAAAGCTGTCCGTCGCAAACTTGAAGATCCCGGGAGATTTCTGAATTTGACAAAGACCTGTGTTACTTTGAGTACCCATTCCACCCGAGCTCTACCCCTTACCTAAGCATCTGCACCTGTAAGCTTAGATATTGACTGCAGCTACAGGTCTTATTTTGATGTAATAACTTCCATACTGTTCAAGTCCTCAGAGGTTTGAAGCTCCTTCATGTGTTTTCAATGTACATGCAGTCTGTTGGACAACAATAAGTTGACTGGGTATCTGCCACCAGAGTTTTCAATTTTCCAAAATTTAAGAATTCTGAGAGTCCATTGTTCTCTCTAATGAGAATCTGGCAACCATTGTTTAATTATGTCTATTCTTTTAATGATTAGATGTTAATGTCTGGTCCCAGCTGGACTAATGCTCAATCTTCAATTCCTATATGCTTCTCTTTTTTCATATGATCACTGTGCATTTCCAGGTTTCCTAGATATAAACTGCAAACTCATTTGCTTTTAGCTCAAAAAAAGAGGCTAACTAAATGCTTCATCAGGATACTTTAAAATATGTGGCATTCTAGTAACAAATTATACGTGTATGCCTTCATTCCAGGCAACTTGACAGCGACTTATGACGGAACTGAGATTCCATCTTTTCACAGCAACATATCTACATTGCAGAACTTGACAATAACTGTTTGCCCTGCACCATGAATAAAAGTAGTCTTGCTAATATTGTTCATTAGAACTGACAAGAACAAGCTTCCAAATGCTGAAATGCTGTTGGGTATTGGACTTCACAGATGCTAGTTTACGAATTTATGGCCAACGTTTCCTTGGCTGATATCCTTTCTGGTGATTGCCTTTGGTCTTTTGCTCCTTTTTCTTGTTAACTCTACATAGGAATGCACTTCAATTAGCTGAGTGAGTTGCAAATAACATCCAGGATTTAGAGGAGGATTAAATTTCCCAATTTGGCAGCTGCCTAATCTTTTTCCTTGCGATCTAATGGCACCCAGTATTTCGGAAAACTGGTGTGAAGCTACGACCACAAATTTAGAGCTTGTTGTTTGCGATTTTCAGTGCCATTCGGGTCGGAAGCACGACTAATCTTTCCTGTTAAAGACATTAGTTTCATGATATTGAATCTTCTTATTACCAACATCTGACCCGATTAACGACCCTCGCCAACTAAGTTTTGTCCAACATGCTAAGCACCAGAAGACAAGACAAACAAAGAAACATACAAAAGGTGGCACCAGTACAATTCAAGTCGACTGATTGCTTCTCTAGTTATCGTCAGCATGATCCAGCAACTCCTCAGTCGCCGGCTTCTTCTCCGCCACGCTCTGCGACCCCGTCAACCTCGCCAATATCACAAACGACATCCCGCCCAGAACATTATTCGCACATCGAAGAGCCACCACCGATGTCTTAAACACCGCCGGAGGGACTGCTTTCTCTAACAAAAACTCGATCCCGTTCAAAGTTTGGTACCTGAAATTGCTGTTGACGCCCATGTGGATTGCCCATGTGACTGCGTTCAACATTGTCGGGGGCGGCTTGTTGGGGCTCTCAAAGCTGGGGTCCATCTTCTTCCTCATCTTGATCAATGAATTTGATATCGCCGTCCCAACCAACCCGGCGGCAAATCCGACACAAGCAAAAACAGTTCCTTTGTACACAAAAGTCCCCAGCCGGCTCATCAGACCGTACGGCCCGGGCTCAAACATGTGGCTCTGTGGACAACTAGCGAAGATGCCGGGGAGACTCTGGGACGCGGCTGAAGCCGTCGGAGCGAGCAGATACATGAGGGTGAAGTTCAGGATGGAGCCGACGACGAGGGTGGAGAAGACGAAGTCGAGCTCGTTAAGACCGAAATTGGGGCGAGAAGCCATGTCGCCCAACACGCAGGCGCTGACTCCAACTAATTCCTCCATCAATACTTTGAATGGGAACTGCTGATCCGCCGCGACCCTGTCGCTCCACCCTCTCAGGAAAAGGCCCAGAAGCCCGACCCCGTCGTCTCTATCTTCGGGGCTTCTGTTCCCTTCTCCTCCCCATCCGCCGTCGTCTCCGCCGCCGCTGCCGCCGAACCCAACGCCACCGCTTCCACCACCGACCGCGTGCGAGATCTCGAGCCTGGGAGACGATCGTGAATCCAGACTCTTGGTGTGGAGAAGGCGAAGAGAGTGATTTTGAGGGAACGATACGGTCAAAAGCTGTTCGGATCGGGCTCGGGATCGGCAGCTATGATCGACGATAGAGGACTGCTGCGACGACATGGAGTAACAGAACCGGGAAATTGACGCCATCTTTGGCTCCTCAAAACTATATATTTCAGGGTCTGAATCGCTAGCCTATCAGACCCACAAAGATTCTGAACGCCAAGAGAATGGATATCGGAGTTCAGGCGACGGCAAGTTAGCGATTTGAAGCAGTGGAAGCAACAAAGGTTGGTGAGAACCGAGAATTGTTTAGTATACGGGGAAAAAGACGCACAAGCCGGCAAGAGAAAGCAACCAAACGATTCAATTAGGTTAAATCCGTAGACATAAAATAATTTATTAGTATTTTGCAGGTGCCTGTGTCAGCTACCGACCTTAGCTCAGTTGGTAGAGCGGAGGACTGTAGTAGGTTTAAAACCTAGTAGCCATCCTTAGGTCGCTGGTTCGAATCCGGCAGGTCGGATTTTTTTCCCAGCAGAACCGCTTTGTTTTGGCTTTTTTCCCCGCCTTTTTTTTTGGTACTATTGTGAGATACCCTAATTTAATGGTTTTTTTTTAAATTGTAGGTCATGATATTTTCTTTTTTTTTTTTCTTGTCGCATGCTAAAAAAACATAGAGACTTTGAACTCTTAACCTTCACATCTTAACTAAAGACTTATGCTACTTCAACTATCTTTGTGGTTGATTCCCTTTGATTTTTATTCATAAATTGTTTGTGCAATGGAGTTTGTTAACATAATGTCAACCCAACATTTATTTTTGGGTCGCTTACCCCTTTTTTTGGGTAAATAGTGCAAAATATTATAAAAGCAAAAACTTCTTAAGGCTGATAGTTTTACAGTAGGGTCAGGAAATTCTAATAGAATCCACTAAAATGACATTGGTTACAAATTAGGGCATTTCCAAAATATAAGAGTACCCTCAACATCCATGCTTGATCCTTCTTTCATGAGTATGCCCGTTACTATATTAGCCTCCCTAAAAGTATGCTTCAACTGACGAACTAGATGATAAGTGCCAATTTTTATAGTTAAATATGTTGACTTCTTTTGTCAACTTTGATGGTTGATTTCTATCTTCTCACTCCATACTTACTATTTTTTCTTGTTTTGTTTGGTCATTTTATAAATGGGAGAAGAGGACCGAAGTGTTGAATCGGAGTGGAACCAAGCTGGACAAAAAATGAAGATGTGATGGTCAACTCGTCAATTACATTGTGGCACCAAAATGCTAGAGCAGCACTATAGTGTTGCAATATAAATGGCTCTGTTCACATTTTAGGGCTTGGCGCTACGGCCCCAATCGTGACGCCATGGCACCGAAAAGCCCATACACTCAATTTTCTAATGCCACAAAACCATTTCTTCCTCTGTTTTGGTGCTGCAATGCCAATGTGTGTGTGTGTGAGTGTGCAAGTGGTCCCTATTCCCATTTTGAATGAAAACATGTGATTAGTGAAGGGAGCCCATGCCATGGGAAATAATGACCCAAAAATAGACGTTATATCTTGGAGAAACAAAAGAAGAAAGAAAGACTTACACAGTATGGGAGGATTAAGCTACAGTTTAGACTTAATCTCCATCATTCCTCACTTTTCACACTTGAATATTTTTTTGTTTGCCACCATTGGAGAGTTGCTTTGGAGGAGGCTTGAAGGGGACTTTTTGAAGACTTGAAGATTCATGCTTACTTAGTCCACCTTAGTTCTTTCTTTTCTCTTCTTTGTAACTAGACATGAATGCTATTTATTTCATTTTTCATGTTTTCTTTTTAGTTTGAGCATAGAGTAATTTTTTATACACTTTCTATGATTGTAATTACTTGACATAATTATGTTTTGTTGAATTTATGAATGGGTATATTCGATTTTCCACTAATGCTTGTTTTATTTTCTTTTTTATCTTTACGAATTATTGATTGGTTGATGACCACGATCAATGAGCCCTTAGATTCTTCATAAGGATTAAGAAAGATTATAAAGAATTGGAACCTGGAGAATGTAATGATAGAGGGTGGCTAGTGGAGTGAAAAAAGAGTATTTGGGCCAACCCAAACCCGACCCTATTAAAAAACTCAGATGTCAGGTTGGTTCGGGTTACACCCGAAACCACCCGATTAACCTAAATATTAGGCCCATTTAAAACCTTCTTATAATCCTATCCTTTCTTAGCCCAGCCCATTAAGATATTTTGCTTGGGCCACCTAATCCCTATCTTAGCCCACTACCTCTTCTAACCCTAAAATCCCCCAATGCCCTCCTCAGCCGTCAGCCTGAACAACCACACCTAATGCGTCCTCACTGCCTCTGCCCTCCAGCCTTTCCCTAGCCCCGCCGCCTACCCACTGCCCTCCAGCCCCTCCTTAGCCTTGCCACCCTCCTTTGCCTCGCACTAGCCTCCCTCGTTGTTCTTTTGGCCATTGTCGTCCTCGAGTTTGTTCACCATCATCGTCCTCTGGTTCATGCTTGTTGTCAACATGCCACCAAATCATCATTGTCTCCCAGCTGTATGCACACATACATGTCAATCTCCTACCAGCCGAACATGTGCACACAGATCGTCCTCTAGTTCATCTTCGTCACCGTCAATCTAGTCAATCACCGTCAATTTGGTCAGTAGCTGAGTGGAGTTCTATTTGAATTTTAATTTTCAGGTATACACGTTGGAAAAGATAACAGAGGAGGATAACAAAGGGAAGAAGAACTGGTGGAAGAAGTGTAGTCTGAAACGTGGGTTGAACTCGATCCAATCCGACCCAAAGCCATTATTTTCGAATTAGGGTCGGTCCAGGTTCTTTCTCTATTTCGGGTCAATTTGGATTGAAATTTTTGGATTATAAAATACTCTAGTTTTTCAAGTTCCCTGCCAAACTCAACCCAAAACCCAAAACTTTTACCCCTAGGTAATGATAACCATGGGCATGTTGGGAGACTTGTCATGGTTGCTATGGTGATGGGTAAAGAACATATCAATACCCCTTTTTAAGCTATGGTGATAAGAATCTTTGCTGGTTTAGAACAGGGAGATAGACCAGTAGCTTAAAAGAGTTAGGGACCATAGAATTACCAACAAGTAAAAAAATCAAGATACTAGTCAATTCACCAACTAACCAAGTTAAGTAGTGAAAACTATAGGTAGTATAGTTAATTGAACTTGATAAAAGAAAACCCAATTTGCTTTGTTTGTTTTGCTTTGGTTTTAGTGGCAAGTAGTCTTACTTGGTTCGTTAGTCCTTAGCCATGCAATTCATCAAGTCTTCATTTGTTTAGCGAAATTAGGTCTCAATATCATAATAGTAGTTGCAAATCAATATGCCCTTATTCTCTTGGGAACTATACTCACTCTATCTACGCGCATCCCTTACACTTATGAATTATAGTTTTAAAACTCGCAACACTTGACCCAACTGTTTGAATGACCTGCATTCCAATAGCAAAGATATGAGTTTAAAGAAGTTGCATTGAAATGAAATACAAAGTTGCGCAGCAACATTGGGATCCATTTCAACATGATGTGGAAAGCATTAATTTGAAAGGCAAGTTTAAGCCCTTAGAATGTCCAAGGTTTTTACCAAAAACCATAACAAAATTACCTCTAACATTCCAGATTATTCCTCCGCTCATGTCTTGCCCTCTAACATCGAATAAGAAGCATATGTATTAAGCTTATACTCTTTGAGAGGTCTTGGAGGATGTGTCTATTGGTGAGAAATCTTATGTTCTTTATGATGGTAGGGTTTGTGGGTTTGTTTAGGTTTTGAGATATTTAAAAAGGGTCTTCAATTTGATATACATGTTTTAGGAACTCTTGGGGGACTTTTGGAGACAATTTTTTCTAGTATCTTTTTGTAAATGTTAGTTGTAATTTATATTTATTTTTAATAATATTTATTTTTGTCATTAAAAAATAGTGTAAATGGCAATCATTGTTCTTAAATTAATAACATGTTGCTTAATTGTCCTGCAACTATAAATTATTACACTGGTTATTCTCTAATTATAAAATTATTACAACAATGCTCTGCTGTTTAATTACACAATTAAGAAGTAACGGAAAGTGGAGGGGAAAAAGCATAGTCATTCATAAAACTTAGTAAATTTTTTTATTTGAGTCATAAAATTTTACAATTTTCACTATTTTCTAGTGCAATCCTAAACCTATGAAAACTTGTTTTTGCACCATGACTACGGATCCTGCAATGCAGAAACATGATCAAGATACTAGTGGGTTTAATAGGACAGTACCGCATTGTCCCCCAGTTTGTCGGCCGCTTACCGTCACTACAACCGCCCCCACCCCCAAATCGCCTGCTTCCCCTCTAATTTTGTCATCCACCTTCTTGCCAAACCCAACACCCCTAGCTAAAAACCCGACCTCCAAGCCCTGATCTCCGGCCTCTACTCTCCGTCAGAGCGTTGAACCGTCGAACCCCCCCGGCTTCGCAAGTTCCTTGTGCTACATTAAAATGTTTCTTTTCTTGTTAATTTCTGGTTTTTTAGTTCAATTTAGAAAAAATGAGATAACTAGCTTCTTATTGGTACCAAAACCCAAGCACGATTTATTTCCATATTTCTTGGACAGCCAATTGACTTTACCAGGTTCATAAGGCATTCCGTTTTTGTTTTGGAATTTGCTTTGTAAATTTTGAATTAATAGGATTTTTTGCTGGAATCTCATGGTATTTTGTTGACTGAAAAGAGTCCAATATTTACTCTCTGATCATTTACTCTCTCTAGCTAGCAGGTGCAAGCCCTCATTGGAGGAAGTCGTCCTCTGGTTCGACGAAAACCACACGACGGCAGCCATGGACGCAATGGTTTCTTGCTCGAAGGTATCGGAGGGTAAGCTGGGACGTGGGTCCACTTGGGGCGGTTCATGCGCAAGCAAGCTTCATGAGTTCAGTAGTGCTGGGCAATGGGCAGCGCCGGCGCGGACAGGAATACCGAGGAAGATTAACACCCAATTCGTTTTAACTTTAGTTGATTGACTATAAAATGATTTATTTTTATTCTTATATTTTTTTATTTGAAACTAATTTTAATTAAAATCCAATATTATGTAGTTACAATAATCAATTAAAAATATAATTTTTATAATCTTACTAAATTTTTATGAATTTTTCTAGTTTCAATCCTCAAAAAAGAAAAATTCATAAAAATTTAACAACTTCCTAAAAATTTACTTTCAAATTGATTATTGTATCTACATAACATTGGCTTTCAAATAAAATTGGTTTTAGGTAAAAAAGATGTAAAAGTTAAAAAAAGTTAGTTGGTTTTAGCTCAAACGAATTAGCCCTAAATTCGCGTTAATCTACATTTTAAGTCCTTATGGTTATATGTTCGTGTCAATTTTATCCTGAAGTTTATTATATAAGTTTTAGGACTAACTATACACTTTTCCCTCGGCTTTCCGTCACTTTTTAACAGTCCAACCTAATGGTAGAAATTTATTGTAACAATTTCATAGTTGAAAGATGACTGATGTAATAATTAGTAGTTATGGGATGATTGAGTAACATGGATATTAGTTTAAGGACAACGACTATCATTTACCCAAAAAAAAGATGCATTAAGCTTATATCTCAGGTAAATTGCACCCGTGGCCTCTACCATTTTATTATTGTCCTATTTTGGACCCTAGCCCCAAAATCTCATATGGAACGTTCTCAATCTTAATTTTTTGTTCCATTTTAAACCTTTGATGGACAGAAAATGTTAAACTTGACAGAATTAGCCACTTGGCACGCCAATGTGGGCGATTTGCCACAATGGCATAATAATCGACTACTGGTGATGATGTAGCAAGAAAGAAAAATAATAAAAAATAAAAATATGAAAAAGAAAAATAGTAAAAAATTTTAAAAAAATCCCCCTACCTAGCCGCCCTCCAAGTTCGGCCTTCTTCCCTCATCCGTTCCTCCATCGATTCACCATCTATGGCAAAGATCTGATCTCCAACCACTAGGGCTAAAAGGCTGGGGAGAGCAACAAAAGACCTCCAACAATTTTTCCTATAATGGAACCTGGAGCCACGTGAAGATCGACGCTTTGACAGCCTTCCGCCTCAATCTCCATGACCCACTTAGCACTCTTAACGGTTGGGACTCTTCTACACTGGCAGCTCCCTGTGATTGGCATGGAGTCACCTGTACCAGTGGTAAAGTCATCGAGACCTCTCTTCGATTCGCCATCTCCGGTGAGATCTGGCCTCCGTTAGACCTTCAAATTGAACTGAGCATGGAAAAGGGAAAGAGGGGAGGAAGGGAAGAGAAGCGGTGGATGTGGTAAGGCTGGAGGTGACAGGGGAGGGTTGGAGGCAACAGATGAGGCAGAGCCCAAATGCGACGAGGGAGGGCTGGAGGCAACAAGGGAGGGAAGAAGTTAAGCCCAGCGGTAAGAGGGAATTTTTTTAATTTTTTATTATTATTATTATTTTCATATTTTTATTTTTTATTATTTTTATTCCTTACCACATCATCACAACAGCTGATTATTATGCCACATGGCTAATTCTATCAATTTTAATATTTTTCATCCATCAAAGGTCTAACATAGAACAAAAAAATGAAGTTGGGGATGTCCCAGGCAAAATTTTGAGGTTATGATCAAATATAGAACAATAATAAAAAGGAAGGAGCCATGGGTACAATTTATCTCTTGTATCTCAGTCACATAAAGTTAAAGTCAAAAAGACTCGATAATCTATGAGAATATTTCATATTGCAACTTACTGAATGGAGTAAACATTTTACTATAGAATGTCAATTCTAAAAAGTATATTACTCGAAATCGTTTTAGAGATAATTAAGCAATTTCTTTAAAAGAAAAAAAGAAAAAGAAAAGCGAGGCTGTTGCTTAGTGAGGCTGGCAAAAAAATAAGAGCACGACAACTATATAGCTCGAAAAAAAATGAATTTTTTTTTTTTAAGAATCTTACGAAAAGCTTTTCAATTATGTGCGTTTTTTAAGAGTATACGGTGTAATTTTTTTTATACAGATAAGATTCAGAATTTATTTGTTTCGAAAATAAGACACGGAATTTTAATGAAACGAAAATTGATAGAAAAGGATTACTATTTCTTATATTATTGTTTTGTGGGACCGGGGCCGAACAGCTTATGATATTGATATGCAACAGCTGTTTAAAGTCCCGAATGGTGTTCTGTAGCCAGTAAGCCTAAACAGATAGCCCAGCCCATTGTAACGGGTCTTGGACCATAGGTCCAGTCCGAAGCTGTTTTTCATGTGTTTTTAAATTTATGTTTAAATCATAGTGTGAATCGAGATATTAGAATATCCATCCGGCGTATATACAACAATTAATGTCGTTAAGTCCTAGAGAGTTAACTTCCATTAGGAAGTTTTGAAAAAGATGGAACATGTAAAAAATCTAGAGATAATCAAGCAGTTATCCTTTTTAGAGTCCTACTTTTATGCAATAACTTCCCAATAAACCATAAAACCCACCATCTATGCCTCCCTAAAATCCATTCTCACCCCCTCTCCTGGAAAAGATAAACCAGAGTAGAAAAAGCAACGTCCGCTGGAGCTATTTTTCTCGTCCTCTGCTGTTGGGTCGTTGCGTCGTCGTTGGGAAAGCCGCTACGGATCTTAGATGAGGTCGCAAGAAGTGCAACGGCGGCCTGCATTTGAAGGGGAACAAGGGAGGACACATGTGCTCCTATGGGTAATTTGCCGTATGGGGGATTCACGATTCGTGATTCATAATTTGCGCTTTTCGTTGGTAAAAATCAATCAGTTCATCAAGTTGCGTATGAAACCAAAATTGGTGTATTGTAAGTGTGTTCAGATTGTGTTTTTCAATTTGATTATGCCTTTGTTTTTTGTGTTGATTTGCAATACAACTAAGTTCAGTTTGTATTGTTCTATGTGTGTGTTGTGTTGTTCGGGTCCGATTCTGTAATATGTGAAGCATGTATGAATATGAGCATGAAATGTATTGATCTGAGTGTTGGATGTATTGATCTGAATAGGAATAAAGTAGCAACCCAATATTTTTCAAAATGATACATTTGTGGTGCAGTTTGATATATTTGGAATGTATTATTGGGGTTTTGGATTTGACTATGGTATGTATCATGTGGTTGAATTGTTTAATATAACAAATGTATAAAATAATACAATGGATTTCCAGATTAATACATTAGATTTTAAGTTTAATACAAGGAATGTATAAAATGATACTTTGGATTTCCAGAATGATACATTGGATTTCCAGGGTAATACATTAAATTTCTATTTTAATACAAGGGTCTATATAATGGTACATTGGATTTCTAGATTAATACAACGAATGTATAGAATAATTCATTGAATTTCCATATTAATACATTGAATTTCCAGTTTAATATAAGGAATGTATAGAATGATATTTTGGATTTCCAGAATAATACATGTAATTTCTAGTTTAATACAAGGAATATATATAATGGTACATTAAATTTTCAGATTAATACATTTAATTTCCAAAATTATTTTCAACTGGTGGGTTTTCTTTCAAGTAAAAAACTATGATATACCAACTATCGGAACGTAGAACTATTTCAAAAAATAAATAAATAAATAAATAATGATATAATTGTTGAATAAATTATAAGTTAGGTGAAGAGAGTGGGAATCACTGAATTTAAAATTGGTATGGATAATAATTATATTAAATATTTTATTAAAGGTAAATAGATCACACTTATCACCTAATCGTGACAATTATCTTAACCAAAACTAATTTTCATATTTTTTTAAAATAACCGCCTGCTTAACATTGCTTAACGTTTCTTAACAAGGTGTATGTCCACCCGGTGCATCTAAGAATTTTCGGTGTGAATCTATCACTATAGTTATTTTTATTTTTACTCAATCTCCCATTAATATTTTAAAATTAGATTAAATATACCAATAAAGATTTAGATAGAGAGTAAATGTGTCACTGCCCGTTAAAAAGTTATTAGAAAACATTAAAATTAACAAGTTTCAAAATTTTAGGTTGATAAAATAAATTTTAACAAATTTCAAAGATCTTAGGTTAATAATGCCACATTCTAGAACTTCCTTGGCCACCACCTCTGTGTTTGGTTGCAAAGGTGTAGAGCGTCAAGCTAGCCGCGGAAGTGGTTGGAGAAATCTCTGACATTGGAGGTGGGTTTAATTACTTATGGCTCTTGAAGTTTTTAAAAGTTCTATTATCACCCTTAAATTTCAAAACTTGTTAGTTTTTATATTTCTCATTATTGTTTAACAGGTAGTGGCATATTTGTGCCAATTTTAAAGGGGTAAAATTCACCATGGGTCACCTAGTTTATTTTTTTGTCCTATCCGGGTACCTTACCTTTATTTTGTCCTAGCAAGGTACCTTTGCTTCTATTGCGCATCCTGTTCAACTACTTTCCGTCAAATTGGTCGTTAAATTGGATGGAAAATGATGATGTGGCATTAAATAATACTAAAATAAACTTAAAATGACGACTTCAGTCCTCAAACTATTTCAATTACTAATTCTAACCCTTAAAATTTATTTTCTTGATTTTCGTGTATTGTTCATATGATGAACACAAACACACAAAACCCACATGGATCTGAATCCTTGCCTGTTTTGAATGTTCTTGTTGTTTCGATGTTACTGGATTTTTGTTGAGAACATGGGTACACCGAAACAACTTTGTTTTTGAGAAAAAGAAGATCTGGTTGAGTTTTTGAAACTAACCAAAATTGCTCGATTTGATCCCGAGACTCCCGGCCACCACCGTCCGTGAAAGTCACCGGTGGATGGCTCGGTTTCGTAGCATCAAGGCCGAAGGTTAATAGCCCCATGGTTTGGAGGCTTGATTTCGCTTCAACTGGTTTGAATTTTGATTTGTTTCGAATATGGGTTCATGAAAAGGTTCAAGAACCTTAACACTTATTTTTGAAATTAAGTGTTATGTGTGCGAAATTGATCAAAAAGAATTGTTCCATTGTGATAATCAACCTCTGGGGAAAAAAACCCATATATTTTTGTTGCCGTTTGACAGCGATAGCGTCGCCGGAAAAGTCGCGACTTTCGTAGCTTGTTGAGCAGCCTGTGGATGAGAGCCAGCGCCTTTAACGCGATGATCCAGTCCCGCGTCTTGCTCAGCCGCTTGGAAATGGAAGCACCAGCATAGGTGCCGGAGAGGGGGAGAGTTCGTTGCGAATCGCCTGTAGTCGAGTCGCCGTTCTCAGCATCGAATCCCTGGCAATAACGTAAATTCTGGGCCCGATAGCGGCGAGCCTCGGCGAGTTCAGTGGTGGCGGAAACGAGGAAGATGATGAGGGCAATTCGGCGAGGAGTAGGAGACCGAGAGAAACCAGGTTGAGTTGGCGTCAGCGAGGAGTTCAGCGACGTCGTATGGCTGCTGGAATGGAAGAATGGTCTGGAATTGTTGGCTTAGGAGTAGCTCTGGAATTGTTCGATTAAACAATTGTACAATTGTTTCTGTGATTTTTGGACAATTACTGCGGAGGACGGGGAGGACGACGTAGAGGTCGAGGGCGGCTAGGATGGTGGGCGACAGAGGAAGAGGTTGACGGTGGCTAAAATGATTTTGGTGGAAGTTTAAGGGTTAGAATTAGTTATTAGAAAAGTTTAGGGTCCAAAGTTATTATTTTACGTTTATTGTAGCATTAATTAATGCCACGTCATCAATTTCCGTGAGACTTAACGATGGAATCAATGGAAAGTACCCAAATAGGACACGCGATAAGAGGTAAGATACCTCGCTAGGACAAAATAAAGGTAAGGTACCCGGATAGGACAAAAAAATAAGCTAGGTGACCCATGGTGAATTTTACCCAATTTTAAAGCATTAGTAGGAGATTAGGCAAAAAAAATAATAATAAAACTACAGTGACATATCCGTGTCCCATCCAAAAAATTAGTAGCAAATTTGAGGCTTGTGTTTTTTTTTTCTTCTCATGGAATCAATAAAAGTGTCTACTTTGATATGATACAGGTAAACGCAGAGTAGATAAGAGTAGAAATGCAGGATTGGACCATCGAGAAGGGGAAGGGTAGGGTATTGTTAATGTGGCGGCGGGCCTTCTCTTGGGGGGATGAAATCGACAATGAGACATTAACTTCGATTCCAACCAGGTTTCTGCATTGCAATTCCCCAGTTTGCAGCTGATCTCAATTCTTTTGGCTCCATTCTCGAACTGAAAATGACATGAGCTTCCCTTACCCTTGCCGTCCGCTAAAACCCTTAAACCATCTTCTCATTACCAGTTCGAATCATCGAGCTTGTTATAGTTTTCTTTTTGTTGAAAATAAAGAATTATTAATATCGTGTCTTGGTCTTTGAGCAACCCAGTGAAAGACCTTATCAACTCTACCAGTCCCATCTTAATTCATAAAGGCTTGCTGGTATAAAATTGAAAGGAGGTCGATTTAGAGGTTAATATTGAAATATTAAAAGTTTATATTTTAAATATCTATCAAAAGAGCCTAAAAGAATTTAAAATTATTTATCTTTTACTGTTTCCCGAAACACTTTAGGACCATAAAAAATGCATCATCCCTATGTCTCTCTTGGATTCTTTTGACTGCTATGGCTAAAAAGTGAAACTGTTGTTTTTTTCTCAGTATCCTTATAAGGATATATGTATGTGTTACGTGTGTTAAATTATATACTGCGGTATACTGTTTATCGCAAGTATACAGTATGTGATACAAATGTTTTCAGATTTTATCATTTTATCATGCAATATATCGTGGTATTTTACGGTATACCGCATACTGCGCATTTTTTGTATGTATTTTATTAAAAAACAGTTGTATACTGCAAATACTGCGTGGTACGTACTGCAATATTTAATTTTTTGCGCCTATTTTTTTCATTTTACATAAATAATATCATAAATATATAAAAAATTAAAATATAAATAATACACATACCATAAAGTAAATATTTACTTTTATTTTTTTTTGTTACTTTTCTTAATTAATATAACAATTTAATGGATGGTAGCAGCTTAAAGGTCCATGTTGGGTTGAACAATATCTCTCAATTGGATTTCTGATGCATGTTAGTCCAACTAAATATCTTCTATTATATATATTTTATTTATATTTGACAATTTATGATAAGAAAAATTAGAATACATATAAAATGTGTAAAAATAAATTATTAAACAAATTATGTCATCTAAAAATAATATTCTAACATTTATTTTTAGCGGTAACGGTAACGGTATGTGGCGCGGTATACCTTAAAATTTTGGAATGCGGTATGCCTAGCGGTAACCATATTTAACACATTGGTTGTGTGTGTATTATCTAACCAACCATATATACTCTACTTCACCTAATATAAACTCATTCACTAACTAGGTATAAAGAAAAAAATTCTCTTACACAAATCAGGACTTGAACTTTAGCCGATCATATGATACGATGTTATTCATATCAATTTGAATAAAACTTAACTCTTTAGAATTAGTTGATTGTTTAGGTTGAATTTTTTTTCTAAAAATAATACTCCCTCTGTCTCATAAAATTTGTCTTCTATGATAATGCACGTAAATTAAGACTTCTCTACTTTTTACTTTTTTCTTTTAATATAAAACTATTGGTTTATTTATTTTTATATAAAATACATGTACTTATCTACTTTTTAATTGGCTCTACGTACTTTCACTCTTTAATTTTCTCAACTCTCTCCTTTCAATAAATGATATATATATAAAATAATGAAAAAGTTACCTTATTTGAAAAGATAAAAAAAGGACAACTATTTTGAAACTGTCAAAAAAGGAATATAGGCCAATTATTGTGAAACGGAGGGAGTATCATAGATGATTTATAAGATACAAAAAAGTGAGCATGCGTTCAATTGCATAAGCTATATTTAACTTTTGATGTTTTTTACATAATCTTAAATGATATTTATTTTTTAAATCTTCATTATTGATGTGAAAAGCTTGCAATATGGTATAAAATTAATGTTTGAAATTGCTACTTGAATGTGGAGTTTCACTTTTTCTTTCCTAAACATAAGGACATAATTTATGAATTTTAAATGATTTTATTTACACAATTCAAATGGATTTATTTATTTTTATATTAAAAAATTCCTAAATTCGGTGCTTAACCCAAGATCGTGAATCCTCAGCTGACTGTAAAGGGATGAAGCAACCGGCAACTTAACGTGCTCCCCCGTCCACGTTTTTTAAATTTTGATTGCTTTTGTATTTCTTTTCATAGGGGAGTGGCTGGCTAAACTACAAATACATCCGAATCATTTTAAGAGTCAAAACTGCAGGAAAGAGAGAGATGCTCATTCAACTAGTTCTAACCGTACGAAGCCTATTGGTTTTTAGTTTCTACAAAATTGGTTCAAAACAACAACATTATTCTTTAAGAATTAAAGAATGGAAAAAAGAGAGGAAATTGATTGATCGGGTAGAATAATTACAGTAAATTAACAAATTAGACTTAGATCAGTACCAACCCCTGCTAGAGATGCAGAGAAGAGAGGAGAAATGCTATATCCTGAAAAAGAACGGTGGGCCAACTAGAGTTAAAAATTTTGCTCCTTTTGTGTTACTAAAATTACAAGTTTTCTAATCTTTAGGCAAATAGTAGTTAAATTTGCTAATTCTTTATTTAGCAAATCGAGGGCTTGGATGGTCGGGATCTTCGAAATAGGATTATTCCTAGGAACAGAGGCGTTACGACAACGCTCAGAGAAATCACAAATAAGGTTCAGATGGTTCATGGAGATGCCGTTTAGTTGGGTACACCGCACGTGAACAAAACTACCATCGTTTTCTCTGTACCCACAACAAAACCCTTTTCCATGAAACGGGTATTAATGCATCAACCAAAGCCTAACCAGAATCCAAAGTTGCAATTTTGTCACATATTGTCACCAACTTGTTATAAAATCACCCCAATACAGAATCCTATGTCTGGCCATGTGAATTACAGTATTATTTTTTAATAAATTTATTCTACATAAAGGACAGACAATGTTTAATAATTACCTACAAGCATACTTCGTATCAACCTTCCCAAAAACAGGAGATCCTAGATAATGCTCCCTTCTTTTTTTTTTCCCCCCAAAACACAAAGACTACTTGGTGAAAGAATATAATCACATATTTATGTAACAGTTTACAAATGGAACAATGAAGCATGCCAATCCTAAAGCTAAAGCCTAATGCTTGCAGCAGAGATACTACTTCACACCCCTTGCAAATTAAAGAGAGCTACCGAGACAAGAATAAATCCAATGAATGTATTGAGCTTACATGGGAAACTGATCTCACCAAAACCTGAGCTACATCAGCCAACTATATCAACCTTTTTTTTTTTTTTTTCTTTAGCTTCTTACCAATATGATCTTTCTCGTTCTGGTTTTGTTATGATGATAAAATGAAAACAAATTAGAAAAACAAGACGAGAAAAACCGACACAAAAAAGCTCACCGGCACAAACTGCTTGCTTCGCCTAGTCTTTTCCTGCCCAGATGAACTGATGCATATATCAGTTAGGCATAGCCAATGCTATATGCTATTATGAAGCAGGAAGGGACAGTCTCAGACCAAGAAAGATGCAAGCTTTCAGCGCCCTGTTTTTGCACGTTTCATTCCACTTGAATTGAAAGGTGAGATGCTACCACCACTAGGACCAGGACTCTCTTCCCTGAAGTTAGAATTTAACATTGCCAATTCGCGCAGCTGCTGTCTCTTTATGTAATCCTGTGATTCATCCTATAAATAGTAGAAGTAAGCATCTTAGGCACCAAAAGATGGAGCTACAGATAACCAATAGCCAGCTATGAGAACTAGAAGAATCTTTCCTAGCCTGTTTACTCAGAGGCTGATGTCGAAGGCCTAGATGATCATAAAGAAACAAACTTCTTCAGTCAGGAAGGTGACCAATAAAATAGTATCATAAATTTGAGCTGACCAATATTTTGAGCGGAAAGAAACCAAGAAATGCTCTCAAAATGCTAATCATAATGCATGTACTTGGTTGCAGAGCAACAAAAGCAGGTAGCTGAAGCATAAGTGAAGTTTCATGATTGGGACATACAAAACAAACAACTAGTGCTGCACCTTCATACAGCAAATTTAATGGTTTAAAAAACCAAAGAAGCTTACCACAGGCTTTAGCAACTCCTCTATAATTTCCTGAGCCTGTCTAAGCCTTATGTCAACAATATTAGCTGGCAAGTCAGCTTCAATTAGGATGTGGAGAGGATCATTCAGATGCTCATAACCTGGTCTTCCCCTCAATTTTTCTTCCTTGAAATCAATAAAATATGGAAATGATTGGCCAGATAAAATCCAGTAATTAAAAAGAAAAAAATCAGAATTCGTTCATGTCTTGGCTTCTAGCAATGGATCATCATTTAAAACATCAAAACAGAAAAATAAAAAGAAACAAAATAAATGTGGCTTTACCTTGTCTGGATCCTTTATTGAACCCTTTCCTCTAATGTATACTCGGCAGCCGGTAGTAGCTTCCACCCGCTTCAGAGAATTACCTCTAGGGCCCAGAAGGCGGCCAACAAAATTGAACTGAGACCAATGGTAAGTCATGAATTCAGTTACAGCCATAAGAAGAGCTCAATATACCCTATTGGCTGACGAAGTTTGTTTTGGCAATGTTAATTCTGAAGAATGCAAGTAGCATATACAACAAAGTGGAATAAAGTTCTCATGCATCTTACATTTGGGTAAGTATCAACAGGAATTTCTAGACGCAAAATCCTCTTCACTGTATAAGAACTGGGACTTGCTGGTGCAATTTGCCAGTCCATTGTCATTCCAGGAGGCCCACCTAATCTCTGTCATGTATGCCCAAGAAACATTAGCTTAGCAAGGTGGCCACCATTCAAATAATGCAGAGGGGGGGGGGGGGGGGGGGGGGGGGGGTTTTAGTGGAAGGACCATATAAGCATGATATGATTGGGTTTAACTTGTATGCATGGCATCCAAAGATTGAATTCATAAATCCTCATACTAGGAAACAGAAAAATGCATGAAGATCACAACATCAGAACTGCACAAGCACGCATGTATCAACACTAGCTGAAATTAATCTCATGCAGACATAACCTCATGTATATCCCTCGGTTCAAGGAACAAAATATATAGTGTTTCAAGCACTAGATGATCCAGTAGGAAAAATACCAAGCGACCAAAATGCTGCCCTAGTCTTTGTGTGAAGCATGAAAGTTTCAACATTGTGAAGAAACAAATGAGGATAGATTACAGGGAAATGAAAGCACCTAAAGCTTACTCTGGCTGTGAATGGAGGAATCACGTAAAGGCAGAAATATAAAAGTATTATTTGTTAGAATCCCTAGTAGAAACAAATTAAGTATTCATTTGCCTATTGCAAAGAGCAGTCTTCAATTGGATAAGGAAAGAAGTGACAAGATGATACAAATTGAAAGTCAGACGCATCAATATTTGAGAAAGGAAAACATATATACCGAAAAACATAGAAAATCTAAGTCAAGGAAAATTAGAGATGGGTACCTCTTGCGGAAGGCCATTCCAACCACCCAATCCTGTCCCTGCAACACGTGACATTAGGTTAGAGGAAGCCATGGGGCTGGGGCTCCTATGTCTCATCCGATCAAAGTCACCAAAACCTTGGTTGGGCATCATCCCCGAAACTCGAAATATTTCTGAGTCAAACATGAACATTGTGTTAGAGAGAAACTGCCACAAATGTTCACCCATATGAAATAGGCATAAAACAGACCCTAAAGAATAAGAAAACGGAGCAAGGGATGCCATACGCAAAGTGTGTTAAATCACAGAAATAGACTACGAGTAGCGACTGAAAGACTCCAGCTGAGCATCTGTCATGATATTGAGAACACTAAATCACTTTTCGCTATCATTAGATGACTTTGGGGAAAAGGGAATCAAAACCAATCCCCTGTGACTGCGGGTTTACCCCAAATGCTATGAGTGTGAGTTAAAAGTATGTATCAACCAATTGCTTTCATCAAGATAACCTTTTCCTGAAAAAAAATACAAAAACGGTACTACATGGGGATGGCGATCCTATACAATTTCTTCACAAGCTCACAAATTTCCAACTTTCCTCCTAACAAAGACTACAAAACCCAGAGATTCTCAAAAATCAATAATGTTGAGAATCTTTCAGTTCACTTCTCTCATTTGAATTGCCTTGTGAATTGTGGCAACGCCTCAAAACCACAAATAGAATGAACCATGCTCCCCCAATATGGCTATATGCTATGCAATATGACGGAGTATTCAACTAATAATTAAATCTCCTGTGTCTTAGATGCAATATCATAATTCAGTAGGTGCAAGAAATAGGAATTTCGCAGTTGGAAGGAGCAGAAGTCAAGTTGTTCAGCCTCCACAATGAAACTTCATGCCAACACAATAATCTGACTGATCTAAAATTTATATGAACCATAGACGAGTATATTGAAGCAGTGAAGGAGACAATCCTGTACAATTAGAAGCAAAATTCAGGAAAACCTAGATCCAATAGTGATAGATAAAAGAAGTGACCTTGATTCAAGAGTCTACTACATATCGGAAGGACCTGCATGAAGGGTCCAAGCTTTTGATGCTCCGCCAGCAGCTCTGACAGGTACTGACTGCCAAGTAATAAACCACAAAGATCAAAACAGCAGAATTCCCAAAGACGAAGAGAATATACATCATCAAAATCCAAGAACACGAGGAAAGCTCCGATTTTTTAACTGAGTTTAATGATTATGTCGCAAGGATTAAATTTTTAGGCACCTTTCCAAGTAGGCTTTTACCTGTCAACATCTGGTGTGCTTCTAATCTGAGGAGATGCAGCTCTTGCAGGTGAGAAGTTGGGATTATACAGACCTGACATGGCTTTTCTTTTCTGCTTTGGAGATTCTTGAACATACAAAAGAATGGAATTTGTTAAAGAGAAGAAAAGGGTTTTAGTTGTGGTTGTTGCAGAGGCAGAAGGGAGGAACACAACTCCATCAGTAAAGGGTGGCTGCTTGTAATATGAACAGAAAAATTAAATTAAAATTTTTTTTTTTTAAAGCAACGACAGCACTCTGTAAAATTGGCAGAAAGGTGGGAAAATCTTAAACATTTCCTTTTCCCACTATTTTCCTTAGTAGTATGAACTTATATGGTCATTAAAAATAAACTAAATAATGTAACAAAATTATTACTAGAATAATACTCCTTCATTTCATATTGTTGGATATGTATTAGTTTAATATGGAGATTAAAAATTTTAAAAAGTTGATCTATATTGTTCCACTTTTGCACATAAATTAAAAAAAATGATAAAATTAAATATTGAAATGATAATTTTAAGAGTAATATGAGAAAGTAGTTTAACAAATATGTAAATTGTGCAACGATTTAGTATATCCTAAAATAATAAAGAAGCAAAAAATATGATACAAATGAAGTCTTGTTATCATTTGAAAAAAATATATATTTTGAAAATTTACTAGTTTAGTGTTTTAAAAATTTGTTAACACATGCACTTGATTTAGCCTAGTAATAACTTTAACAGTCTATTTATTTGAGAAAAATTTCAAAATTTTCCCGAGCTTTATTTGAACCTACATTTTTATCTTCACTGTTTGAAATATTTGCACTCGCACTCTTGTAAAGTTAACTCTATGAATCATCATTGCAATAGAAAAAGAGAAAATACTTGATTTTGCCCTTCTAACTCTTTTCTATAAAACTTTTGCCTCTCAGCTTTTGCATCAATACAAGTCAATCTCGTGAACAAATCCCTTAAGGCATAGGAGCCAAAATCCAAAGAAACCAAAACCTTTGGGTATTCTTTCTAATCTGACAATCCCTTGGTTAAGAGCAAAATCAATCCGTGTTCTCTTCCTACAATGTTTTGTACATATCGACTCTATAATATTTTGTGGAAAGCAAATCAAAGAAGATCAAACACACAATTGTTCTGTAAATGACATTAACATGCACGTTGCCTCAATCAGGTTAGGCCTCATCGCCCTCTTCCTCCATGGCTTCTTAAAGCTGTTGTACCTATGGTGCCACCAAATGCTTTACCTTTTTTCACTCAGCTCCTCGAGCTTTGGTATTTATGGCTCCACTAGATGCTCTTCTTTTCCTTATTTAACTTTTCCAGATCCAGTCCAAATTGTATCATGTAAGTTGGAGCAAGATTTGCATTTGCAAGGCCCTGTAACACATAAATCACAAAGAAATTGGCGTAAATTTTTAGATCTCTAAGTTTAATTACAAGAAAAGGAAAAAGGTAAAGAAACGTGATGAACCTATGCAAATGTGTACATGGTGAGGGTGATCTTGGCAGCCTTCTTGCCATCGGTACTGATCTTGAACTCAACAAGGTAACTATGATAATCTCGCTTCATTTTAACATAGAAAACCTTCGAATCATAAGAGGCAATAGAGGGAATGTGGCGAGTGTCGAAGAGCTTCACGATGCCATCGTGAATCTTGGTTAGCATTGCCTTAATCTTGGCACCATAGTCATGGACCGAGAGACATAGTGGTCATTGTTGGGCTCTATTCTTTATGCTCATTTAAAGAAATGATACGCTAATAGGCTCAGCAGGCACCAATAACATTATTATAGGTACCATTAGATTGAGTTTCCCTAGTTTTAGTACTAGATATCGTGTTGAAAGGTTATGGTTAATAAGGTATGGACAGTCGATGGAGTAGCGAAGGTGAGGTCTTCAATAGAGAAAAAGGAGGAGGGGAGTGTGAAAGCATGGAGAAAGACGAGGTAACTCTTTAGATACAGAAGTCGATGGCAAAGTTTTCATGGAAGAATATTAAGAGGCAAAATTAGGTATTTTCTCTTTTTTGTTGTAACAGTAAATCACAAAGTTTGCTTTTGAAGAGGATAAGTATAGGTATTCTAAATAATGGGAACCAAAATGTATGTTCGACTAAACCTTAATTTAGTTTTGGTAAGTTTCCCTATTCATTTTGATTTACCACATTTGGATTAGCATGTTTTCTCATTAGGTCGAGTCAAATACACATTTTACAAGCAACCCTTAAGTTCATGAAAAATATTTTGGCAAAAATAATGAATAAATCACCAATGTTTTTGTATTTGTCTGATTCACTAACTCTTTTTTTTGTCAAATAAACCACTAATGTTTCTAAGTTAGGTCAAATTGGCAATCTCAAAACTTTTACCGTTAAGTATAACAAAATCTTAGTGTAAAATACCAATTTTAGTTCCTACTTTTTATCTTTTCTGATTCTAGTGCCTTTAAAATTTATGGATCTAACCTTTCAATCACATTCTCCACTTTATTATCCTTATTCGAGAGCCTTCACCTAATACCGCTAAGAAGGAGAAAAAAAAAAAAGATAAAAAGTAGAAGAAATGAGAGTCCACATTCTCTCTCATTTTCTCTGGTTTCTTATTCTTTCTTAGTCAACAGTTTGTCTAGGATTTCCTCTTCACTTCAGGTTTGACTTTTTCTACTTTTATATGCTTTCTCTATATCCTTTTATGTCTCTGATGTATTTGCTACATTCTGAATCCTTATTCTTATCCTTCTTGTAATGCATCAAGCTATTTTACATTTATATGGATGGATTTTATGCACAACATTGTTTAAGCTGTACCAACGATAGACAACAATTACTGATTCGCACTAGTGCATACACCAGTACAATCAACTGGGCTTCATGGGTTGGGACTAGTTTATACTACTTTTGCCTGATACTTAAACGTCCTAAAGTTTGGTCTATGCCTCATTTCTCTTGGCCTATAGTTTAGACTAATTATCAATTGTCCTTTTTGGACACAAGGGAAAGGTACTTTGGTCCATGTCATATATTATTGCTCATTCATATCACACAAATTGGTTTGTAGTACACTAGCAATTCCAATATGACAATCAACAAAGAACAAAATTCGATAATGGATTTTCGACGGTGCCTACTGCTTTAAATATTTTTTTAATTTATCTCTTTGTTTGATTGTGTGTCTTTTGTTGATTCTTCTCCGATTCAATGAAAGCTTGATGCTAGTCAACATTTGAATCTACTTGAGGCAAATAAACACATAGTTATTCTTGACTTATTCACTACAAAGTAGAAGTCGATTAGCAATTGAAGAAATGGTTGCTGTCAGTCGTTAATTACGACTGACTAGCAACTAAAATATTCAATCTCAAAAATATTAGTCACTAATGGGTAGCAACTGACTAGCGACTGAAATTATTAGTCGCTATTTTTTTGAACTAGTGACTGACGTTAATAGTAACTGAATATTTAATCACTAACTGCGACAAAACTTTTAGTCGCTAATTACGACTGACTTTTCAGTCGCTAGCTGACTTTTTTAAATCATAAACCACCAACCCAAATTTGTATATATATAAATAATTTAAAATATTAAATACACACACACACATAATGATTTGTTTAAATTTATATATATATGTATGTGTGTGTGTGTGTGTGTGTGTGTGTATAATGAAGAAAATGAACAAATAATTTATAAAATCTAAAATAAACAATTAAAATAAATAAAAAATTGGAATATTGTTATTATTCAAAAAAAATAAAAAAAAGAAATTTTTGTCCAACAATTAAAATAATAAACTAGAGAAATTGAAAGTCATAGATAGTGCTTTTGAAGCTGATTATGTGCAGTTGTAGGCTAACGGTTGCCCGAGATATCCTGCGTCTCGGGTACACAAGCCTCAATTTGGAACGAGTCGACGACATTAAGCCAGCTAAATACCTTTGCTGAATAGCTGGGGATGAATAGATACGGGAACCTGGTGCTGAGAACCTGCCATCATCATACCTGGCTGAGTTGAGGAAGAAGAATGTTGATAAAATACTTGCGTCATTGCTGTCTAAGTCGTCAGTTGATGAAATCCGGTCACCCATGGGTATGACAATAAAGGAGGATGTGCCGGCTGTGAACCCATCATACCATAATGAACGGGATGAGCAGATTTTGACTGTGATCTAGACGCAGTATAAGACCCCCTCCGCCTAACCCTCCAGGTACGAGGCCAGGATCAACACCAGTCAAGAGGGTATCTTGAGTGGACATATGCCCGAGGTATGTCGCAACAGTAGCCATGAAATCAAATCCTACTCATAAGCTCTGCAGTCCAATCATGGACTGCATGAAGGCATCAAAGATGTGAACCCTGTTATCAGTTTGGTCCTGACGAGCTCATTGAGCTGCCATCTGCTTTTGAACTACAATTAACTGAGACTGAAGCAGAGCTCCATATTCCCTTTATGGAGCTGCTCAGTAATGACATCTTCGTAACCCTAAATATTAAATAACATTAATTTAAAAAAAATTAATTTAATAAAGTTAGTAAGATATAATGAAATAGCACCTTGAATCACGTACCTTAAAATCAGTCAGGAAACACTAGTGCCTATGGGACCCCGATCCAGACATCTTTGTGTGGCCGACCAATCACCGTCTTCCACAATAGTGGACAGAAAGTGGAATGTCCCGATGGATTGGGGCCATACCTTCTTATAACCTTATCCTCATACTTGGCCTAAGAAATAAAGTAAGTAAAAACGTTAAAAGGTGTATATAAGTAAAATATTATTAAATTTTGACTATTACATACCATTTCATCTATCTGCTTTTGAGATAAAACCTCGACCGTAGGTCCTCGTCATGTTGACATTTGACGAATAAAGTCGCCAAACTGCAGGGGCTAACCTTCCTAAATCTAGGAATTTAATTCAAGATAAATTACTAAGAATAACAATATATTTATAAAATGATTCATGTAGTTATAATTTAATATAGTCATAAATTAGTAAGAATAACAATATAGTTATAAAATCATAATTATTTCTTAAAAGTTATTTTCTTACCATACGATCATAAAGCATTTGCTTTCTATAACTTCCCAATGAATCATTTCATGGCTCTACACCAGGAGGAGCGTCCTTGTCGAGCTACAAAGAAATTAGAGTTAACATAATTAGTAATATGAATTAATTGAATAATAGATTAGTAATTAAATATAATAGATTATGTTACCCTATTATGCTTCATGGCATCACTGACGTGCTGGAATCTTCCACCATTCCAGTGCTGAATAAGATTATCCCAGTGGTGCTGTTGGATTGCCGATAGATAAAAAGGACAAATGAAATTAAAGTCGTTATTCGGTAAGACGTTATTAAAATATGCCTTGACAATTGTGCCCCACAGATGAGCTAACTTATACTTGTAGCAGTCCTGCATCTGCGTAAAGAACTCCTTCCCTATTTTCTGGTCGTCTGCTGGATCCCAACAGTAATATTGCTGAAATGATAAAGTGAAACAATAATTAGTATTTCAAAAAATACATAATATTAAAAATTAAATGAAATAGTTTATAGAAACGGTATCTTATGTAATTACCTGCAACTGAGCTAGATACTCTTCACCTCTTTCTTGCTTGATATCTTTCCATTCAGGGTACTTGCCTTTAAACAGCATCAGAGATATGCTTATGAGTGTCTGTGGAACCCTGGCGTCACTGATGAACCTACAAAGAAATTTATGAAATAAGTAATTAAGTATAAATTTATATTTATGAAATATATCAAAATTGAATAATGTAACGATACTTATGACAACGGGTTAATTACCCTCCACTGTGGAAAAGGTACTGTATCATTTTCAGGGGGCACCTGATCGTCAAGGCTTGAATCTAAATGCTACAGATGAGTGTCAACTCGGCGGGCTAACTATTGGTTCTCTGAACTAGACTCTGATGCTGCTGACCAACTGGCAGAATGGGCCACTGGAAAATCAACGGATGAAGAAAACTGAACACCCCAACCCTGACCGCCTATTGGCTGTAAGGCAGCACCATAAATGTACTAACCTCGAGCCTAGTAGCCCCTACGCCCACCACCCTGCACAGCATCAAAGGACGATAGAACAGATAAACGTCATCTGGAGAACTGATATGAATGTCCTCCTCTATACTGATTCATCTATGTGTTTCAGATAAAATTTACCATATAATTACAAATTTACTACATATCATTAATTTTCAATAACTTTTAATAATTGCAATAAATTACTAACAAGTTAAAAATATTCAAATTTTGTAGATAGTTAAAATATGTGTAAGAAATAAAAATCTATAAAAAGTTATAACAATTTATAAAACCCCTAACAATTTTTAAAATATCTAGCAAGTTATAAAATTTTTAATAATTTCCAAAATTTTTAAAATTCTAACAATGTCGACAATTGGTAACTATTTGTAACAATGTAGCAAATATTATTAACTAAAAAAATATTTATAACAAAATAACAAATTTTTCTAATAAAAATAATAAAAAATTCAAACAATTTCTAAAATACTAAAAACAACAAAACAAGCGAAAATTTTGAGTAAAAGTTCCACACATTAATTGAATAAGGAAAATAATAGAGGATGAATTAAATAGGTACCAAATTGTGGTTGTTGCAGAAGTTCCACTTGAAGAATCATTGAGAGTGTTTTCAGAAGGTTGAAAGCAAAACAAATGAATTCAGACGGCTGAAAAAGAGTTCTTATAGATATGGGCGAGGTAGCAACTGATTATCGACTAAAAGATTCAGTCGCTATTTTGTGAAATTATGAAAAGTCCACCATTAACGACTGGATTTTCTGTCACAAAAAGGGTACACTGTCACTCAGCTTGTGGCGCAACTAACTAGCGATTGAAATATTTAGTCGGTAAATAACTAATTCAATCTCTAAGTTGAACAATTCAGTCACTAACAATGTTTGCATTTAGTTGCTAGGTCGTTTAATTCAGTCGCCAATTCTCAAAGAAATATTTTTAATATTTAGTACAATATAACATACTCCCTCCGTCCCATAAATTTTGATACATTTGACTTTTTATTGTATTTTGACTCAATTTTATTCATATTATTGTTTGTTAAAAAGAATTAAAATATATATATATTTAGAAACTACATATCTTGAATTATCATTCATATACAAAAATTTTGTATTTATATATTAAAATGTTGAAAATAAAAAATTATAGATTAATTACCAAAAACAAATGGAGCAAAACTTTTGGGACGGAGGGAGTATTATATTTATAATAGCTAACTCTTACTTTCCATAAACTGTAATATATTATTTTCAAGATAAATTATGTTTAGTCAAATTATATATTATGTCAAACTAAACTATCTTTTTGCTAACAATATTATGTCAAACTAAATTTTAATTGTGTGTGGGTGTGTGTGTGTGTGTGTGTGTGTATGTGTATGTGGTGTGAAATCTAATATATCTTTTTTGCTAACAATATTATGTTTAGGCCACAGAAATATTATGTCAAACTATTCTATATTATATTTGTAACAAATAATTTGTAAAATTATAAATACTAATTAGATTGAGAAAATATTATTTAGTCGAAACAACTGTAACATGTTATAAATAAATTTTAGTATCATGGTTAATGGAGCAATACATTAACTCAATCTGACTGTTTGGACTCTAAAACATATTCGCCTTCTTCATCCTCAGAATGGTCACCTTCGGCCTAGCAGGTGTCAAATATAGAGAAACAATTTTCTCATTCTGGAACTACTTCATTGACAATGTTAAGATCAATGAGCATTAGACCTGATTCAACGTCTCTAGTATCACGTGTTATGTCGACATATTGTATATGATTATGCTGGTATGGCTCATCCTCTTCAACTGGTCCACCCTCAATGTCATTTGCTGTAGAATCGTTAGCTTCCTAGACATCAACGGAGTCAAATTCAATATAACTACATGGTTTCACCTTCATTACTATCCACCATTGCTGTTGAGACGAATGTGGGTATTGACAATAAAACACTTGTATGGCTTGGCGAGATAATATGAATGGTTCTAGTGGATCTAATCTTAATTTCCACTTCACATCAATGACACTGAATGATAAATGTGTGCGAACACCACGTGTTGGATAAAACCACGTACACTTAAAAACTGTTACAATGTTTTGAACACGCCCAGAATATTGAAGTTCGATGATTTCATCAATCATTCAATAAAAGTTGATCCCACTGTCCAAACTTCTGTCACTCTCAACAGAAACACCCTAGTTCACCATTGATTTGGTCAATTCATAGGTCCTATTGTGCAATCAAAACCCATTAACCATGCAACCATTATAACTTGTGCCAGAATAAAGCGGACCACACGATAGTTCAACAAGACGTTCGCCCAATCTGTTGGGATGAAGCTCACCCTGCCAATACGAAAATAGTCAGTACCATATATCATAAAGTTGTATACTATTATTTTGAAGCAGTATAAAACATTAAAGTACTAAATTCAAGAAAAGGTTTACATAATCATGAAACCACCGGGAAAAATGTTGAACTTGAAACTGTTCCATTTCAAAGTCATTAGAATGAGGAAACTTTTGTCGCATTATGTCATTGAAAACCTTAAAGTAGACATCTACTTCTTCACAATTTTGTAGAATGTACAAATGCACCAGTCGTATTTCATCCTCATCTAGGATCCTCCATGTCCCACAAGCAGGAAAGTTTCCATTATCATTGCAGAACACTGTATGAGGGATAAGATGGATCCCCTCATTTGAACCCAAATTTATGGACTCAACATTCCTAGAGGCTCGGTTCAATCTGGTTTTCATATTAGGACCAAAGTAATATTCACAAAATAATGTCATCTCCTGCACTAAATATGCCTCCACAATTGAGCCCTTTAACTTTGCTTTGTTACGCGCCTTTTTCTTTAGAGACCGCATAAGCCTATAATAACAAAGATTAAGGTGTCAGCCAATAAATTAAAGAAAACGTTACAAAGTATTTGTATAAAGTACTCTACCGTTCAAAAGGATACATCCAATGATACTGAATGGGTCCGCACAGTTTTGCTTCTTGAGGTAAATGTATAGCTAAGTGTTCCATTGAATCAAAAAAATCTGGCGGGAATATCATCTCAAGTTTGCAGATAGTGATGGTTATGAGGTTCTCAAGTTTTTCTATCTCTTCATATCTCATCTTGCGTGAACAAAGTTCCTGAAAAAATGAACAAACTTCCGATATTGTGGCCCACATTGCTGGTGACAAATACCCACGCACCGCAATAGGCAATAGGTGTTGCATAAATACATGACAATCATGGCTTTTAAAAGCATAGAAACTATAATATGAAACATTAACATTCCGTGATAAATTAGAGGAAAACCTATATGGAAATTTTAATTCTTTGAGCCATAAACATATCTACCGAACCTCCTTTCACTCCATAACATATGTGGCTTTTCGGTTTGATGCTAGTATTTCCATCATCAATCAAATGGAGCTCATATTGCATATCCAACTCTTTTAAATCCAATTGGGCATTAGGGTTATCTTTTGTCTTACCTTTTACGTCCATTAATGTATAAAATATATTCTCAAAGAAATTTTTTTCTACATGCATGACATCCAAGTTATGCCTCACAAGCAAGAACTTCCAATAAGGTAACTCTCAGAAAATCAACCATTTAAGCCAATTATGAGTAAAACCAAATCCAGTTGCATGAAAATTGTCACATGGTGATCCAAATGGTGGGAATTGCATGTTATCTAAGCATTGAACAATCTCTTCACTAGACATTGGCGGAATAACTGTTTCCCTTACTCATAACCCCAGTCGAAAAGCATTAATATTTTTACGAAATGCATGGTTACTTGGCAAAAACTTCCTGTGATAGTCCCATTAGCATGGTTTCCTCCTGAACTTTAACTGAAATGTATTAATGTTCTCCATACAATATGGACGAGCCAACTTCGCATATGTACTCCAACCTGATAGCATCTCATATGCTGGAAAATCACTAATTGTCCACAATAGACATGTCCTCATTCTAAAATTTCCACATCGATATGCATCCTACGTTTTTACTCCTTCTACCTATAGCGTCTTCAACTCATCAATTAAAGGTCTCAAGAATACATCGATATTTCATCCTGGAGATCTTGCCCTTAGTATTAACAATGACAAAAAAAATGTATGCCTCTTTCATACACATTTCTGGTGGCAAGTTATAGACAATTATAAACACAGGCCAAATATGTTCCATCCGTTGCGGAATTCAGCATAAACTCATCTGTGCATAGCCCAAGACGTACATTTCTAATTTCAGTAGCAAAGTCAGGGAAAGATGAATTTACATGACGCCAAGCCTTTGTTTGGTGTTGATGAGCTGCTGAACTTGAATGCGCATCATGTCCAAGACTTGCATGCCAAATCATGTGTTCAACTGTTTGGCAAGACATAAATAAATGTTTCCGTCGGTCTGTAATTGGCAGATGTCGCAACACCTTCTTCACAATTGGTTTTTTCTTCCCTCTGTTCAATGTCTCTTCCTTATATCTACACTTACCACAGACACTGTAATGCTTTAATTTTGATTTCTCACCATCAAATAACATACAATTTTTTAGACACGCATCTATTTTCACGCACATGGAAGGCCTAACCCCTTCATCATTTGCTTTGATTCATATAACGTCTCTGGCAATTGATTTTCCTCTAGGATGAATTCCTTCAATAGCGACAACATGTCATTAAAGCAGTTATCACTCATATTATGTTTACTCTTTTCGCTCAACCACCACGAAACTGTTGACAATTTCGTGTGTTTCTTACATCCCTCAAACAATGGTGTTGATGCATCCTCCAGTAGTTTATAAAATTCCTGTGCATTTGGATTAGGCAACTGATTATTAATTTCTACATAATGATGCACAATACCATCATTGTTATCAGTACCCTCAACAATCATTTCCTCTTGATTCTCATTATCGTATTCATCACTTTCTAGCCTATTATTATACTCGAACGTCGGATGCATCGAATCAATGACCATATGACTGTACCCAAATCTATTATCACAAATAGTATCGCTATCAGACAATGTCCTTGATGACGATGGAGCATTTGCACTATCTCCCACATGGAAATTATGATTTCGAGTATCATGTCTTTCATCATGACAGTACCAAACATAATAGTTTTCCACAAATCTATATTGACATAAATGCATTCCAACTTTATTTTGATCTCGATAATGTCTGTTTCGACATCGCTGACATGGACATTTAATTAGTTCATTTGAACTACTACACACTATTTGTATAAAATTTTCTACACCATTTATAAAATCTGGATTCATATATCCATCCCTCATTACTCATTTGTACATCCATTGACGTCCCTCTTGCACCATTGCTCTATTTCCCTACAAAACACAATGTGTATATTTTCATTTATAGTATGAACCAAATATTTAAGATAAATGCAAAACATATATATAATTATAATACTATAACCATAATTAAATTCTAGATACTATATGCATGTCTTTTTATGCCTAATAAACTCCTACAGGGAATGCCCTTAGCCTATTTAGAAATAAAAAATCTAAATAGTACTTATATATTTTATTTTATCTTAATATAATTTGAAAAAATTTCAGCAGCATCCCAGCTTAGTTCCTAGAACACCAAATTTTTCTTGAGACAAAAATCTCAAGATTGGCTTCCGTGGAACAAAGCTAGATACAACTAAAACTTTTCCACCATTAAGATAACTTATATAGTACTGAAAAGATTTTATCATTTCTAACTTGTCCAACTTGGACAATCAATGATTCCCAACCAAAGAAATATAATGTATATACAATAACTACGTACAACTGCAGCTATTATTCATACATATTATTTCTAAATAGGTCAGTAATCATTGACAAGCATTCTATGGTTCACTATATGCATAACAATATTGAGTATATAAACACAAAAACTAGTAGTTAAAACATAATCTTTAATTAAATTACACATTACCTCAATCGTTATCTCTATACACGGTGAGTTTGCAATGGATCACTTTACTGTTGGAGAAATTCGCTTGAGATGTTGAAAAGAGCAAAAATGAAAGCGATGAAAAAGAATAAAAAGAAATGGGGAAGGGGAGATCGGGGGATAATTTTAATGATAACTAGCGACTGAATTTGTGACTAAATGGGAACTAGCGACTGAATGTGAAAATGTTAAAAAAACATGCCACTGATTAGTGACTAAAGTTTGAATTTAGCAATTGACTAGCGATTGAAATATGACAACTAAGGTGGCGTTTAGTTGTGAAAAATAGTTTTCCTTTTCAATTTCTGTTTCTAGTTTTCATTTTCTATGTACAGTTTTCTAAGATGCTTATTGGAAAACATGTTTACTTGTTTCACTATTAGTAAAGATGATATTATGCATATACATAAATAAGAAAAGTTTAGTCCCTTTTTTGAAAGTTTAAGAAAAGTTTGTGCGCTATAAATAGCAATTTTCCCTAAGTCTATCAGCCGCAAAAGTGCAAAAAGAAAAAATCCAAAGTCAGACCCCAACTTTTTACTTTATGCCGATTATGTCCTAACATTTTTATTTCTCACATCTACGCTACCATCTTCAACATCCCAAAGCACGACACTCAAAGATTGTCATCATCTTCAATCAATGAATCGCTCGTTGCCGACCAACACTGTGGCTTTGTGTCATGTTGCTGATAATCAATTTTGTTGTTTGAAGCAAGGAAAGTGGCCCGATTGCAATTTTCACGTTGACCCGATTTCTGACGAAGCCGATTGCCGATTCCGATTGTTGTTGCTTGTCGATTCCAAGGAAGCTGGTTGGGCGACGGTGACGAGACGATTAGTCAGGTGGCGACTCTAAGGGAGAACCTGGTCCGTGAGTCCGTGATAGGTGTCCAACGGTGAAAGATGATAGGAAATCGCGAGCAGGATATGCGATGAAAAATTTTGAAAACATTAAAAACAGTGTTTTCCAATTCTTCACAATTTGGAAAATTGTTTTCTCAGAAAATAGAAAAAGAAAACTCATATGCTAAACACGTTTTCTTTTCATTTTCTAATTTTCCAGAAAATTTGGAAAATTTCATGAACTAAACAGGGACTAAATATTTCAGTCGCTAGTTTCGCTATAACCCATATCTAGTGACTGACACATTTATTCAGTCGCTAGTTTCAGTCGCTAATCGCCAACTCCCTTGTAGTGATTCATGGTTCAAATCTTTCCAATGCAAAAAACTCACTCCTTAGCAAGTTGTCCTCCTACCTATCTTTTTACTAATTTGTAATTGGAATGACCAGTATAGTATTTTGAATATATGCAAATATATGTATATGTATGCATGCTCGTGCGCGTGTGTGTATACATATATATATTACTATCTTTTTCCTATATTTTCCAATTATTTTGGATTATTTCAATTTTGTAATACTTTCATATTTAGTAAATTAATTGTCATATTACTCTTTAAAATATTATTTTATGAATGAATTGATCTCACTAAAATAATAAAATTTTACAATATTCACTTTTTTATTTTTTTTAATTTACATGTAAAAAAATAAAACCAAAGTTAGCACAAATTTTTATATTCCTTAATTTCACTATTAATCTTGCATGTACTAGATAATATGGGACATAGTGAGTATGTTATACTCCC
The DNA here is from genome assembly GCA_005392925.1 of Aquilaria sinensis. Lineage (NCBI taxonomy): Eukaryota > Viridiplantae > Streptophyta > Magnoliopsida > Malvales > Thymelaeaceae > Aquilaria > Aquilaria sinensis. The sequence continues at coordinate 359,726 of SMDT01002502.1, forward strand.
TTCATTTTATAAAAACTGACACTTTTATTATTTATAACAATTAATTTATAATTTTATTTCTTTCAAAATTTATTACAAAAATATAAATATTTTCTATGAAAATAAAACTTTAAATATTTTAGTTTTTAAATATTATTTTTTATTTTTTTTTAATACATATTAATATAAATATATTTAAATCAAACTTCAGTTAAAATAAATAAAAGAATTGATTAATGTGAAACGGAGGAGTATACATTGCTTTTGTGAAGGCGTGACTACCTTTTTTTTTTTTTTTTTCTTTGACCTTTTGTCTCATACTAGAGTGGTCAAATCAAAGTAGTCTCGACGAAGATAAAGGGGAACAACAAAAATTAAACACTTCCAAAACACAAAACCACAAAAAATTTACTGCCGCTGCTTGCTGGAGATGATACCAGTTGATAACTTGCCAGCACAAGGAAAGCGCGAGATGTTCTTGTCTTTTATTTTTATTTTTTGGAAAAACAACATCATTAGATGAGACAGAAGCCACAAAAACTTTAGCTTTTACTAGAAAATTAACAATAAGTGAAACAAAGGTTCTTTACTTCTTTTTGGTTTCATTAAAAAAAAATGGTTGTTTTGGTTTCGTTAAAAAAAAAAAAAAAAGAAGGCGTTCTTTGGTTTTTTTTTTTCTGTAGCCAATTATACAAATCAAACCTTTCAATGGAGTAATTACAGCGTCATGTAATAAATATTTGGCTCAAGTCCATGTCCCATTTTTTCACGTTCAAATTTCAAAATAAGTTGACAATTTGACATAGCGTTTTCCCCTTTTTTGTGTTACAAGTCAGTCAATTCAATCTTCTAGATGAGAGAAATTCTACTAATTTTTTTTTAAAGAAAAAATCTACATATGTTGCTACGTCACGCGGAATCTTTTTTATCAATTGCTGTACAAAAGGTTTGACCTTTGACGCCGTTTTCAGTGATTTCTTTTTGGGAAAGTTACAATTATTCCCTAAGGTTTACCCTAACCTACAGTTTGCCCCTTTATTTTGGAAAACCTATACTTTGCCCTCTGATTCTTGTATGTTATCCGATAACAACTTCTGAAACTATGATTTAAACCATATGATAGTTATCTTTTAGTAATTTCAGTCTATCTAATATTTTTTTTATAGTTAATAGATATTTTAAATTATCAATTTTTTCTTTCTGTAAATTCATTTTTTTTTCTTATAAATGCATATCAGTATTTTTTAAATGTCGGTTAGCTATGAAAAAAATGTTAAAAATATTATTGGATTATGGTTATTAGATATTTTAATTTAAGGTTTCAGAAGTTATTGTCGGGTGCTATAAAAGAAGTAGGAGGCAAATTGTAGGTTTTTTAAAATAAAGGTGGTAAATTGTAAGTTAGGTCAAACCATAGGGGAGCTTTTGTAATTTACCCTTTTATTTTTCTTATGAAATGTGGTGAAGTTGTGAAATTGTAAAGTGTAGATTAAAAAGAGTACGTCTCCTTGCCCTAGGAGAAGAAAAATTAAAAATTGCATCCCCTTCTCCTATATTCAAAAGCACAAGAAAATAAAAGGAATGATTCTTTGTGAAGATTAAAAAATGATATTATATTGTACCAAATTAAATGTGGGGAAACTTATATTTACCCTTTGAAATGTGACATAACCTACAGTTTATTTATTTATTTTTAAAAATTTATACTTTGTCATTTGCTTTTTTTTTACATTGTCTAATAACAACTTAACAAACTATATATTTAAATTATACGATAGTTATCTTATAGTAATTTTGATCTCTCAAATTTTTTATAGTTAATAGATATTTTAAATTATCAGTTTTTTCTTTATATAAATGCATTTTCCTCGCTATAAATACAATCTCAGTATTTTTTGTTAAGGGTAAATAACACTCGTCTTCATCCCAAAAACAACAAAATGTTACACCATTTATTCTTCAACTGTGAAAATGTCACACCAATCATTCATCCGTTAACTGCAACCGTTAAAATGGACAAAAAAAATGTAAAAAATTAGTTTTGACCCATGAAAACCTTCCACTTGTCATAAGAATCTTAAAGCTTTTATATCTTACAATAAAATGACATTCTCCTAATTGCCCTCCTTACTCTATCATTGCCATGCTTTACTTCGCTCATTCGGTTCTTGTGTCTTTTGTCGTTAATTCCAAGCTGAACTCCCCATTTGCGAGCCCACCTCCCTTTTTTTCTTGCCATAGTATCAATAGTTGTCTTATTCCAATAGTGCACAATCATCACCATTCGATGGTGCATGATCATCTTCATCTTGTAGAGCGTGACTGTCAATCGTCATCTTCCTCCTAGTAGTGTGTGATTAAAGAGAAACGACGATGTTAGAGTGTGATTGAAGGGAGATGTCTAGGCAGGATTAAAGGGAAATGATGATAGAGGACAACAATGAGCAAGATCAGAGCGTGATGGAAGAACGCTATAGAAAAGGATGTTTAATCAATGGGAAAGCACAACAAGATAGCAACCGAAAATGGCGGTAGAAGATGGTGATGAAGGACAATGATCAACGAAGAAAATGGCCACGTTCTGGCCTCAAGGGCCTTAACCCTTGTTCCCCTTTCTCTGTCTATTAATCATCAGCGGTGACTGTGACGTAAGATGTAGGCGGCAGGATGGGGACGTGACGGTAGCAGATCAACGCCAACTATTGCATAGGTGAAGGTCATGAGGGGCGGAGGAACAGAGGTGATGGTCATGACGGGACGATGGTTTTATTGTAAGATGTAAAAGTTTTTGAGGTTTTTATGACAAATGGACGGTTTTTAGGGGTTAAAATTAGTTTTTTTATGTTTTTTTCCGTCCGTTTTAACGATTGTAGTTAACGACATGATAATTGGTGTAACATATTTATAGTTAAAGGATAAATGATGTAACATTTTGTAGTTCAAATGGATCTTCGTTCAGGAACGACGAGTATTGTTTACCCTTTTTTCAATGATGGTTAGCTGTGAAAAAAAAAATAAAAAATCTTAAAATTACTGGAATATGATTATCAGATAGTTTAAATTAGGGTTCCAGAATTATTGTCAAATATTGTAAATGAATCAGAGATAAAATGTAGATTTTTGAAAATAAAAGGACAAACTGTATATTATACAAAACCGCAGGGAGGTGATAAAATATGAGATTTTGAAAATAAAGAGACAAAGTATATATTAGATCAAACCACATAGATGTTTCTGTAATTTTCCCTTAAATAATACATAGAACTACGCATCAAAAGAGACATGTCTGACCAAATTAGATCATGTAACTAGACGTATGAATGCTGCAATTTCAAAAGTCTGATGGATTTCAGTTATAACTGAAAATTTATCCGAGCAATATCGTTAAGATGTAAAATATGCAGGAGGTTTCTCTTAGTAAATGTAAAATAGGAAGGTGATTCCTTCTTCTTTTTTTTTTTTTTTTCTTTTTTCTCTTGTTACGAGGGTGCCAACAAATAAAAAATGGGCGTAAATATTACCAAATCAGTTAAGCCCATTACAAATATTAATAAGCCTAAATTGAAAATATAGAAATAGGAACTAAATTGAATATAAAAAATAAATATAACTTAAAATGTTAAATTACATGAACTAGAGGATTCTCTGAACAAAAGATTTAAAAAAACTTCATGAAATAGAGAGAACCAATGAACATGTCGGGCGTCGTGCCAAACCTTTTGGATATGGCCGCACATAACGTCCATAATCCCCCTGCACTTTTGTTCACCGACTTGTGGAATTCGAGACGGCTTGAAGATTACTAGTAGAATTATTAGGTCACTAAGCTCTTTTGGGTTAATATTATGTTTTTATTTAAAGAATGTTTCAAAAGAATTTCACACATATACCTCGTCTCCTCTCCTCCATTTTTTTAAAATAACGTGTTCCTATTCTCTTTTCTGCACGTATCCTTCTCAAAAATCTATTTATCATCATTAACAAAAGTATCATATGATTTTTCTGATATTTTATGCTAAATAGATTTAGATGATTTATTTTCAGTGTTAAAGAGTTAGGTGAAGACTTGAGGCTGAAAAATGATAAACATTAATGATGAGTCATTCTCAAATAATGAATCAAATGGTAGCATAAATTTTTTTTATGTATTAATTCTATTAGATTTTATGTTTGTTGATCTAGATTAGGAGTTGATCTATCTTTTATTTGGATGAATCATCCATTGTTCATTTTGACTATTTGGTTGTACTTTATTTGGATTTTGTTTTAATTATTTGTGAGTTTTCTATTTTATATTTATTATGATTTACATGAAAGGTTTAACTTGATTCGATTCTTTTCTTTTCATTCAGGGTCACTTGAACAAGTAGCCTTTTTAATTGTTAATTTTATGTTCTTGTTGTCTCTTAGAGATTTATGTTGTTGTTGAATTGTAATATGCTATTTGACTTACTATTGATTGAAATGAAATATTTTTTTTATTAAAAAAAACATATATCTCGTACAAGTAACATATTTTCATCTGTTTTTAAATAAATTGCTTATCCAAAAAAATTGTTAAAAATGTGATACTTTATTTTTTTTAACTACTTCATTATCCATAATAAAAAATCATAATATATGTGCTTCTGTAAAGAAAAAAAGAAAGGTAGAAAAATGGAAAGTGCTTTCCGAATATCTTGAAGTACTACTATTTTTCAATTAACATACAAGTTTCTAAAAAATGAATACGTATTAGAATAACCTTTAATCACCTAAAAATAATATTAAAAAAACTCATCCTGTTTTTTTTTTCTTTTTCAAAATAAAAATCGCCTTATTTTTTTAAGAATTTTCAATCCGGGTCAACTCACAATTGTCGAACTATAAAATATTTTATATGCATATAATACTTTTCTTAATCATGATTCAGGAATGTTACGTCTACCCAAAATAGATTAGTTTTGTGTCAAATTGGTGTCTTGCTTTTAGTTTTTCTCAAAGTGATGCCTCCTACACTTAAACTATACCGGCGCGTGACATTACAAGGTTACCCAGACCAGAAAGACAAAAAATAATACTTTCCGCTAATGGGATTGAGACGTCATATTCCGACGTGGCATCACCCGCTAATGACGCTGACAAATAGCGTCCATGTGTATGCGTTTGATAGAAGCACAGATTACTCGATCACCCATTCCGGGCTAGCGTAATATCTAGTACTGCCTCCACTATATCTTATCTCAACACTATATGCGTCAAAAGTTAATGCTCACCTTTTAACGTGTTATTTAGGTCAAATATGTAGACTGATTTTTAAACAGATGGAAGTTCTCTCAAATTACACAAAATTACCGGTTATAGCATTATCAAATTTACCCATTTTTCTCGGTGGTCAAAAAATTACTTACATGCAATGATACAGTAGTTAGTCCTGGTTGCTCAACATTTTTAGGCTGTGATTCCCATATGGCAGAAGTTAAGTGAATTCCTATGCAATTGTTTCTTGACTTATATTTGATTATACACTCTATTATTTTCCTCTATAAGTCTCAAAGAAAATTCCTACAAAAACAACCAAATCGACCAAAATAAGTAGCCAAAAAGAAATACTTATATCTTAGGTTTTTTCATCATAAAAACAACCAAATCAGCGTCGAAATTGTCGAAATGGCCATTGCCCAAAACATCCTAACCCAGGATCTTGCCGACTTGCTTGTCCTCTTTGCTATCAAGGCCTACAAGCTCCGCTGAAAATATGCTTGACTATCCTAAGCCATTTCGCTTCCTAGATCGCTTCCTCGCCATGATTGAGAACCGAGCTACAATGTGCATCAAAGGGGGATGATGTTGATGTGCCAGATGATAGTGATCACCAAAATCTCTGATTAGAAATCCTTGCCATGTTCTGCCTCACCGTTGATCCGGGTGATACTGACGGAGGCTCTCCAATGGGGCAGTGCTTGGAAATTATCAAAATAGACCCATTTGGGAAGTGAGTTTGGTTTCTAAGAGTTGCCTTTAGTGTTTGTAATGGCGGCAGAGTATGAGGTATACTAAGACAGTGAGGATGATGGTGAGTGTAGGCTAGACCAGAGAATCTCTAAGTGAAAAGGGTAACGTGGTGAGTGAGATTGGGTATGACTATAAATATGGGTAATTTTATGGGCTTTTGGAATTTATTTAAGAGTGTTGGTATGAAAAGCACATTAATACAAGTGTGTCAATTCCAAACCAACAGTCTGTTAATTTGTTTTAATTTAAGTAAATTTAATTTTAAATAATTTATTTTTGTTATATATTTTTTATCTGAAAGTAATTGTATTTTAATATTACGTATATGTAATAATGTTAATAATATTATAAAAATGTTTATTTTGAATTGATTAGTACACTTATATAATATTGACTTTTACGTATCATAACAATAGGAATTGTAATATAGTTTTCTTAAACTAGCCTCCTAGCTTTCTCTCCTCCAACTCATTTCCTTCTACCATCTTCCTTATCATTCTCTGTTGTTTTCGACTAAATTCGGATCAAATTTGGCAAGTTTTCTTTCAATATTTTTATTGTTTGATTGATTTTATCTGATGTTATCTATAATGTTTTATAATGAATGCAATCTTTTTCAAATTTTGGTGTTCAAGATTAATTTGAGACTTTCATAAGGTAGATTTTTAACTGGAGCGGGTAACAATAGATCTAGGTTTTCTCTTAGGTTCATTGGACTCTTGGCTCTACTAGGGTCTTATAACGTTTGACAACAGATATGATGGTGATTACATAGAATAAAGTCAGTCTTTATCTTTTTAAGTTTTATAGGTAATTTTTTTTATTTTTATAGATAGTATTGTTCAGACCTCTGATGTCTGGTTAGTTTTAGTGCTTCTTGGTTATTGTTAGGTTGGTATAAGCTTTGTTTTAATTATTTATGAGCTATGTATTCCAAACCAAATTTATTCTAGTTTATTTGAAAAATTCGGCTTAATTTGATTCTCTTCCCTTCATTTGGCGTCGCAAGAGAAAGTGAAATTTTTATGACTTGTTTTATGTTCATATTGTCTATTATAGTTTTATGTCGTTATTAGTTTGATTTACTTTTAATTGGAATGATTTTTTTAAAGCATAAAAAATATTGGCTTTTATGTGAAATTGATTTTGGGTATAAAAGAAGTAAAAATAAAAACAAACTATTTTATATTCGATTGACTTAAGTTAAAATAAAATAAATCATTTATTTTTATATTTAAATCCAGAAAAATGAAAAAAAATGTTGAACAGATAGTTTGAAAATGATAAAATAAAATAATTTATTAAATATAAAAATATCATAAAATTAGGGCTGTCTAATAATTATTATTTGACAAATGTATTATGTCATTTTCTATTATATGTTAAGATTCATAAGTCTAATAACTACTAGTCGTATCCCTTGTAGAGTAATATATTTTTATGTAATAACGAAAAAACTGCTCGGATATGGGAGTGCCAATAATTGTTATGTTGCCCCGACCGCGGAAAAAGTAAATAAAGCAAACTCTACTCTATGGTCAGTTTTCTTTAGACATTGGAAAATTATTAGGATGAACGACAACAACTTAATACGTCAATACATCATGAAAACAGCTTATCTAGTCCAGTCTCCTAACGGTTAGAACTATTTATAATTTAAAAAACTTACAATTATCCCCTAAAGTTTGTTCTAACCTACAGTTTACCTCATCTATTTTTAAAACTGACACTTTATCCTTATTTTTTTCACACTATCTAATAATAATTTTTGAAAATGTATTTAAACTATATAATAGTCATTTTTAAATAATATTGATTTCTCCAATACTTTTTTTTATAATTAATATACATTTTAAATTATCATTTTTTCCTTACTGTAAATACCATTTTCTATCTGTAAATGCATATCAATATTTTTTATAGATTGTTTAGATATGAAAAAATAAAAAAAAATCTTAAAATTACTGAAACATGGTTGTCAGATAATTTAAATTATGGTTTCAGAATTTGTTATCGGGCACTATAAATAAAACATGGGGCAAAGTATATTTTAGACCAAACCATATGGGGGTTTTTATAATTTTTCCTCATAATTGGAAAATGTAATGCCATGGATAATGAATTTTACAAAATTAGTTTTTTTGTTGAAGCAATACTCATATGGTCGCTATAAGCATCACACAACTACTAAAAGAGAAAGTTTCACTATGCCTTTTTGGGCAAGAACATGTGTTACACCATTAATTAAACAACTAGCAAAGGAAGATGACAAGTGGAAAAAGAACTACCAAAGCAACAAGTCTCATCAACAATGACTCTAAAATAAAATAAAGATGAAAAATAAGAACTCATCACCTATGAAACCAACACCTCAGAATTAGACTCTAGCATCATTGTACTAATCATTGATTGCATGGATGAATAGGCAATTTCGTTGTGGTTCCCGTTCCCTCTCTTTGATTTCAACCACCACCTCGTTCTTGATCTATCACTCAACGGTACTGATGAAATCAACCCACATCTTAATCTCGTCAAAGGTCGAGTTGGGTTGCTCCTCAAGAAGAAAATGATGAAGGCTAGGTAATATAATCTTTCCGTTTTAGGTTATAGCTCACACTCTTGTGCTTCCACTTACATTCTTAAACGCCGTTATCTGCACCCACTCTTGGGATGCTTTATGACACTTAGGGTGGAGGTGGCATGTAAGAAATTTACTCAATTGTGGGTAATGTGTTGGGGAAATGACACTTGAGATTTATTTTTCCTATTTTTTTTCAATTTTTGATTTTAAGCTGAAAGGCTGGTTAGTTAAGGACTATGTTTAATTTGTTAGATATGAAAATTTAGGGACTGGAGTTTACAAATGGAGAAGACTGGTGTGAAAGCTACGTTTTGACCATATTTTGGCCATGTTGGCAGCAACGTAGCTTACAATTCAGGAAAAGTGTAAGTTTTTGAAAATACAAGAAATTAAATGTATCTTAAGGCAAATCTTGTGGGGATTTTTGTAACTTTACCTAGATATGCTATGAGATTTATTATTCTCACACAATGTTATTATCTTTATAAAATTAAAAATATAATATATTGCAGCTTTAGATTGAATATCCTAATGTAGAAAAGCGTACACAAAATTATAAATTGATTTGTTCTATGGTTTTCTTTAATAATATGTCTCATAAAATTTAAGCCTTTAAAACACGTGCATAAAATGCGATTGTTAAATGAAAATATAGGTATTGGTAATTTCATTTATTCCATAAAAGATTCGTTTATTTGATTGTTGGATTGAATCTCTAATATTGATGGACATGCACAAAATTTTATATTTTGTGGTTTTTTTTTATAAGTTCTCATTTAAGATTTAAGTTGTTAAAACTTGTGCATAAAAATTGAAATTATTAGATAAAAATGCTAATGAGTTGTCATTACTCTGAGAATAATAAATATAATCTCAATGAGTAGATTTTTAAATATAACAGTTGATGGATTACACTATTGATTCTCTATAAACGTTATATCAATGTACTAAATCTTATACACGTACAAGTGAATGTATATAGTTTATAAATCAGAATCCATATGATCCTTCCAAAAGGACGACCATTGGATTCTTTTTTTTCCAGAAAAAAAAGTCCACTGCATTGGACATACAACATCTCTCACCCTTTTTATTTCATTCGGTTTTTTGTTTTTTGTTTTTTTTTTTTGGGGGGGGGGGGGGGGCCAGTTTGTGGACTTGAAGCCCCCCTCTGCTCCAATATATAGTATCCTGTGTTGAACTTGAAGCGGTGAACAGAAGCGAACATGTCGTGGCGATGGCTGGAAGCGGTGCTTCCGCTGGGAATCATCGCCGGGATGCTATGTCTCGCCGGTAACATTCAGTACCAAATCCACAAAGGTGTTCATGGCCGGGTACGTTTTCTCTTCCCGTTCTTCAGATCCTTCAGAAATCACGTCTGTTCCTTATAGTTCCATCATTTCGGTGGACAAGCGAAAACACTAATTAGGGTCTCGAATTCAACAGCCGAAGCATATAGGTCACGATATGTGGGATTACGCTATGGACAAGAGAGACAAGAGACTCGTGGAAAATCTGTCGGGTGCCCGTTCCTCCAACTGATCTCTCTGTCTATCTGGGGTAAGTTGTCTTCGTTTTCTGGATCAATGTTGAATTTGATCCAGTTTGATTGCTTAGGTTATTTAACCAGTAGTCGGGATTTTGTTGTTCCTTGAGTTTGTTGGTGTTATTCGTTCTGCTTAGATTGGCAGCTTTTTACTTGTAGGTTGTTGATTTACAGTCAAATGCTTGTCCTTTGTACCCGTTAGATTTTATCTCGCAGTTTCTGAGATTGACCTGAAGTATTATGTTATAAAAGGTCGACTGCTAAATAAAGGTAGTCGAGACAGAAGCCTGCGGAATTGTTTATGCTTCTGTATGAATGCATTTCCTTACAGTACAGTGGCTGAATTATGAAGGGTTGAAAGAGGCCTTAGTACTGCATTAGAGCTTTGGGAGGACTGGTAAAGCTGGGTTGAATAGAGAAACTCCAGAGAATTTGGAATTAAGGGTTAGTTGATTGATAGGCTGATCAAAAGGGATGGTACACCATTACTAATCTCATACAAATACAATATCACAATTTAAATGGTCAGTGTCTTTTTCTTAAAGTTCTCTTTTGGCTCGAATAGTCTATGCAAATCTCTGTCTTCCTCTCTCTTTCTTCTAACGTCTCTCTACTCTCAGCATTTCCATCGGGTGGATTTCCTCCTTTCTTGTTCACCTCACTCAATAAAGGGGTGTTCCAAATTTTTGCCTCCAGAATCTGGTGTAACTTTCTCTCCCTTCTTTTCTGTGTTTGTCCCTTTTATACTTTACCCAAATGATTTTTCTGGTACCAGATACTTTCTTCATTCCACACTCTGGGCCTCATGCCTTCTATTTCTTCCTTCCAAGTGCGCTGGATTCCAGATTATGCTTTTATTTTTCAAAAACCGTGTTTATCTAGAGAAGTAGAATTAATGAAATTAGATAAAGAGCTTGATAATGGTGAATTTTAGTCTTTACAAAGTTTATGTCTCAGATGCTTTTTATGATGTAGGCTGTAGCCAAGCTGAGCTTAAATATTCTAGCTAGTTGTGATCGATATAAGGCTTGTTAAATTTGTATAGCACTTAGTTTCTGACCAGAGAAGCTACCAGACTCATTTACTTGATGCTGAAGCTGCAATACTCCCTCCCTCGCTTAATATTTGTCACTGCTAGTCTTTTTGTGTCCACAAATATTTGTTGCTCTTCCATGTCTATACATCTTCAGAACATTCCTTCCTATTATGTAATGCTCATTATCATCATTATTGTAAATATGCTGTTTGGTGTAGTCCTGAAGGGTAACGTTGGAGAAATGTTCTAATATGCTTATGTTGCACAACATCCATGGTTTTACTGAAAAAAAGTAACAAATATTATGAGACAGAGAGAGTATTTGAATTTACATTGCCACAGTAATTATAAATAGAAACTGTAATGCTAATAGGGAGGTATACATGTGGCCATGGGGAGTAGTGGGCTGCAATTGTAGGCAACCCACCGAGAGAATATCATATAGTCAGTATCACAGGGCGTTGCACCTGAGTTGTGGCTTGTTCATTTGAGAACCTGATCGATTAACATATTTTACTATGTTATATGTACGCCTGAGTATATGGTACTTCATAGTAACACTTACCTTGGGCTAAACTGCAGGAACTATGGTCAGTGGTATTCCAAAAAGGAATAAAGTTGCTGTTATGATATTTTGGCGTGTCTTAAGAAGTGCCAGTAGCAGCAGCTATGTGCATTTGCGTTTGCTTTTATTTTCTTCTGAATGTGGATTCTCATAACGATAACCTGACGTTTCAAGCGGTTGATGTACACTTGCTAATGTATTAGTTTTGAAGTATGTCTATTAGAGATTTGTTGCTTGAGAAACCCTCGTTAATTTCCATGCTTGGAATATACTTGGTTTGTTTTTTGCTTTTTGAACTCTGTCGATGGTCAGGACAATTTCATACTAGTTCAGTCGGGGTTCCAACTGAAACAGGTTCTTTGTTAGAACAGCTGAAGCTTGACCAATCACCTTTAAAAGCTGTCTTCCTGAGCGCTGCAAATAATCAGATAAGAGATGCTGCATCTTGTATGTTGCTTCTCTTGGACCCCAAAAATAAATAATAAATAAATAAATAAAGCAGTTGCAGAAATTTTTGTTACAACCAAATAGATTCTTATGAGGATGACCTGCATCGTTGTTGTGGCATTTAATTCAATAAATTTAGCATTAAAATTTTTTATTATAAATAGTTTCAAATTTTTCGCCCATAAGTTCACCTTGGTTAAGTAAAATTTTACTTTATTTAAATTTTGAGTTGAGCTCTCTTTACATTATATTCTTATCATTAAAATGATTAGTTATAATTAAAGCATAATTCCATGAAACAAAAAATTGTATGTGTTTTGAATCTATACATATTTTCTTTGTTATTAAAAAATAATTTACTAAAATTTTTCATCTCTTATTAATTAAAACTCCAGTTTTTAATATTAATGAAAAATTTATTTAGAAAATTTTACTTTAAATTTCAGTAATTATGGACTAAATTATTTTAGTAAACTATAGACTTTAAATTAAATAACTGATGTTGCAAAATTCATCAATTATCAATAATGAAAAAAATGACCAAAACACAAAAATATATTTAACTTATATCAATCAATTAATGGTTCAACTATTAACTTAATAAAAATAAAAAGAAAAAAAATTGACTTAATCCAAATCAACTAGAACCATAGTCAAAAGTAGGCAAATTCTAATGATTAAAGTTTCATTTCAGAAAGCAATAATAAAAAAAGATGACAAAAAAAGTTTGGACAAAGATAAAAATTGGAATAATTTTATGTATTAAAGGTTTAATAATTGATTTAATAAATTCAAAAAAATGATTTAACTAAAAAATAAACAAATTATGGTGACTAATGTCTTAGTTTGAAAGATAGTATATAAAAAACTACAAAAAAAAAATTGGGAACCAAGAGAGCAAATAGAAAAAATCTAGTTCAATAGTTATTAAATTTGGGGACAAAAATGGAACACAGATAGAACTTGGGTACTAACTTCCAAAAAAGTGAAAATTCAGGGATTGAAATGAAGTTTTAACCAAAACAAAACATGAAACAAACTGAAAATGGGAAATTGCAACACATGCTCTCAAGAAGGCGAATGCCTTGTGAAGAGGGAATCAAACTTAAAAAAAAAAAAGTCAATAGCATTCAAGAAAACGGGAAAAAAAATAGACACTATTAATGTACAATAAAATTCAACATAGATAAATAATACAAACACTATAAAAATATAAGAAATATTTTGACATTAAATAAAATTCGGATATAGATAATTATAAACACATAGAATACTAAATGAAAATATGTTTAAATATTGTTAAAAAAGCATTAAAGATAACACAAGAAAAACTGTCAAAGTAATTTCATTAACCAATTCAAATAAAACCATCGAGAAAAAGAATAAACTTATGGTATTTATAATATAGGATAACATTGCACAATATATATACATAAGTTTTTCTAGATTTTTACTCACTAATGAATTAGTAATAAAATGAAACCTTTTAAAAATCAATCACCTATACAAAATGTAAATTGTACATTGTTTTAACTAATGAAAACTTTGAATCAAATCTCATGTAAAACACTCGTGCATTATATAAATTGTGCATCTGTTTCAATTAATCAAAACTTTAAATTTGACCTATCTAGTTAAACCTCTAAATAAAATCATATAAAAGAAAAAGTTTTTGATATTTAATATGGTTAATAAAAGCATGTCTCTCATTTCAGTTAAGCCTCTATCATTTTAAATTTAAATAAACCATTCAAATTTTTTTTTCTAAAGTTTCCAACATATTGCAAACGTTGGGGACCAATATGGCAAAATTGTTATATTAAGGGACCAAAAGGGGGATTTGAACATTCCCCTAAAAGGCAAAAAAAAAAAAAATGGAAACAGCCTAAGAGGGGGTAAATTGCACCAGTGGCTCATAACATTTTATTATTATCCTATTTTGGAGCTTAACCTCAAAACTTTGCATGAGATGTCCTCAATTTCAATTTTTTGTTCCATTTTAGAGCTTTGAAAGGTGGAAAGTGTTAAAAATAACGGAAATGATCACGTGGCATGCCAACTTGGGCAAATGTCCAAAATTGGCCAAATTAGACATTTTGGGCCTATGTTACAAAAAATGAAGAAATTTAGGGCCTGTATAGGGTTAGCCCCCTCCTTTGCCTCCTCCGGCCTCGGCTAATTGCAGCCCAATTTTCTCTGATTCCAATCCCCGATTTCGTGCTATTCTAACCCTCGATTTCAGTCATGGGTGCAATTTACCCAAATGTTTCGCTAAGTTGACGGTGGAAGTTGGGTCAAGTTGTAGGTCTGACTTCAATTCATTGGCTGGACGACTAAGTGAAGGGCGACGGTTGCTTGGGCTTTAGTGGCGGCATTGCGAAATGGGTATGACTGGGAGTGGTGGAGGCAGTCGGCAAACTAGAAGCAACCGATATGGACACGAATTGTTCTTCCCCTCTTCTCCCTCGACTTGGTGCGGGCGGCGGAAAAGCAACGTCTAGGATGTGTGGTGTAGCATTGGGCGGACTAAGGGTTGCTAGCTAGGAGGGTTGATGGCAGCAGATGGAGGTTGGAAGGCATCGAAACGTCATGCAACATGAGGAGGTAAGGAAAGGCTGGAGTAACAGAGGAGGGAGGAGGAAGAAAAGATGTGGGCTAATCCTGTATATGCCTTAAGTTTCTTCATTTTTTGTAATATAAGCCCTAAATGTCTGATGTGGTTAATTGTGGGCATCTATAGCTGGTGATTCATTGTGCCACGTGGGCACTAACCTAAGTTGGCATACCATGTAGCTATTTCCGTTATTTTTAACACTTTCTGTCATCAGAAGGTCTAAACTGAAACAAGAAATGAGATTAAGGACGTCTCATGCGAAGTTTTGAGGTTAGGGTCCAAAATATGACAATAATAAAATGTTAGGGGCCACATGTGCAATTTACCTGCCTGAGAGGGGACTTGCCATAAAATGGACAAACATACCTTCAATCCCTGAATTATTAGTTTATGCAAGTATCAGTCCCCATAGTTTATTATCTGATGATCTTACCATCATCAACAAACAGTCTTCACTCTTCACCCTATCTCGTGACAGCAGGAGAAAGTGGGGATTAATATGGCAGACATGAAATATTCAGGGACCAAAAGAAAGGTTTTACCATAAAACCGAAAAGGGCAAAAAAAAAATGCCGGAGGGCGCCTACGGTTGACAAACAGTAGAATTCCTCCTTATTTAGAATATAGTATAGTATAGTATAATATAATATAGTGTTGTTACACACATGAGTAGAATACGCATAGGAAAGCGTAGATGGATGGTAGAAATCAAAGGAAGATTTTCAAGTAATCGTCCATTCGAGTGTATTGGACCTCCGGGTAAAGTTGGGAAGCTTCTTCAGCCCCTTGGCCTATTTCAAAGTTGGTGAGGCATCCTTCATAGAATATGTGGTAGAAATGTCCAACCCCTACCTGTGATGCGAAGTCCAGGCCTGTAAAACAAAGCCACCTATCGTGATAATTGATAGGTACGTACTGTTTTAACTCTGAAAATACATAGCTAGAAGAAGAAAAAATCATCCAAAAAAAAACAAAACAAAGAAAGAAAGAAGCAAGCATAGAAAAGTATGCGAGTATACTAGTCGCTGGACGTGGACCTTCACCATCCATAGAGGCCAAGAAGTCGTGGGCGGGGAGAGTGATCTTGTGTAATTTAGTGCAAGAAATTCTCTCCCACGTTTCGACCAGCTGCCTTTGTGTCAGGATGTTGTCTGGAGGCCTTATGTGGAGGGTTTTGTTAAGTGTCCGAGGGTCCGCTATCGTCTTTATTGCATATGTCGCCACATCATCTTCATCCATGAAAGCCACTGCATTCAATTCTTTCATATCATATCATATATATATATATACAATAACAATTAATTACAGTATTAATTATTAAATACTCATTATATAATATAGTAGCAAATTAGACTTGTTAAGCAAACCCCCTACAGACCTTTGGTATCCCCGCCAGCATAGAGGAAAACTTTGTCTTTAGGAGGGGTGACCCTTCCCATCTGGGCTAAACCGGGCAGCGAAGCAGTTGGCGACGACGTAGGTGAAGGGGATTTGGGCTTCCTCGATCGCTTTTCTTACTTGCATTTTCTCGTCGAACGACACTCTTCCCGGTTCCAGTGCATGTGCCATTCGCGACGGATCCATTCCAAACTCTGATGGCAAGAATCGCTGCACAAACAAACCAACCGCATCAATCATATTACCTTTACTCTACAGTTTAATTAGAGTGCTCCAGAAATATGTATGTATGTATGTATTTGTGTGTATATGAGGATATCTCTGTTTGCTTAACTGTGCGCTGGCTAAGACTAGAATTCACAAGGAGTGATAAGAAATTTCTTATTAATTTCTTGTTACCTTGACATTTCCGGCGTCCTTGATGGCGTCCACGAGCCTGAGCTGCAGGAGAAGGTTATGAGATCGGAAGTGGACGCCGGACATGGCGGAGATGACGACGTCGGCCTTCTTAACGGCATCAACCAAGCTCTGGTGGTCGTCAAAGGAGGCCTCCACGAGGTGAGCTCCTTTGCGTTTGAAGGCCAGCAGCATCTGTAACTTGTCGATGTCCTGCAGCCCCAGCTCCGGCCGCTGGACCACGTACGTGTCATGTCCCTCACCTAGGCTCGCCCTAACAAGTCTCCTCCCCATGTATCCTGTTCCTCCCACCACCAGAACCTTAACCTTACCTTTCTCCATTCTTAACAGGTTTTCCTTTCCTAGCTTATTTCTATTCTCTCTCTCCCCTATAATATATATATATATATATATGCATATAACTAGACTTTGCAGCCGTATATATATGTATATATATCACATATTTATTAAAAAAAATCCAAAGTATTGTTAAAAATATCTTGAGAAATAGGTAGGTAATTGCACTCTCACCCCCAATATTTAGTATTAATTATATGTTTACCCCAAATTTAAAAAACCTACTCTTGTTCCCGTTTTCTTTTTCCAAGTTATATCAATCGAGAATCTTTTTTTCTTTTACAGTTGAATAGAAGAGATATTGAGAACTTAAACTATTAATTAATTGTTCAACTACAAAAATAGGGATGGTTGGAATTTAGTGAAAGATTGGATATGTTAAGTCAATTTTAAAAGTTGATTAGAGAAAGTACGGAGTATATATGTCCTCAAGGCTTATACTAGGGTGAACAAGCAAGTTGATTACGCATATGGTCCCTCATCTTATTTTTTCCATCTCATTTTGGTCTCAAGTTTTTTCTTTCTAGCTATTATTAATATTCCTTATCCGTTATCCGTGCCCGCGTGTTTTTTCATACCCATCAATCCACGGGTATCCACTAATGGGCAGAAAATATCACCTAGGCCCATAACCCGCGGATAATCCATGTCTGTGGGTAATTCGTGGTTTAAACTAGCTTTGTAAATTTCATAAAAAGAAACATGAAATATTCATCATCAAGTCATAAAATACACATATCCACATCATATCTAATAAAACAAAAAACATTCATTGACACAAATAATATTCATGATCCAATAAAAGTCCATCATTCATAAATAAGCAAGTGAAAGTCTCTCGACATTTGACATTAATCATCTTCTTGCTCTTCTTCAGTCTTTTGACTTTGTAGAGTTTCTTTGACTATATTTGTTAGTTTTAATATATAACTCCCCCTTCATTTAAAAAAAAAAAAAGAAATCATGTCTTAAGTTGGTGCGGATGATAATATTCATAGACTAAAAAATGAAATCAGTGTTCAAGACTTTGCCCCCATCAACAACTTTATGTTTCATTGCATGCTTATAACAATTGGAAGAGATATATGACAACAATAAATCCGTGGTCTTATTATGACCTCAGAATCAAGTCTTTAGCTTAAGATTTTTTTTTTAAAGAAGAAATCAATTATTATAAGCAAAAGGTACAAAGAGAGAAAAAGCCACAACCAAGTCACCAACCAAGCAAAATAGAAAATTGTTCTAATTGTTCTAATCTTTTACGGATATGGTCCAATAATTTTTTAAAATCCTTACTAATATAGACCTTATCATGCTTCAAAAGATCCCTTTCATCACTAAGCTACACCTCAATTTGCAAATTTTCTAGCTCACCAAAAGAAAATTGTTCAAAGGCAAACTGATAAGAAGCAAATTTCTAATTTTGCGTCTATTAGAAATTTTAGCAGCCACACCTCAATTTGCACCTTTAATTTTTTCTAAAATTTCATCAAATTGTTCAGAAGCAAACTGATATCGTCACTCATGATGGAAACAAAGAAACAACTAACTTGTTGGCAATACAAAACAATTGGTCTACAACTTCCAATTCCACCATCAAATCATAAAAAAAAGAATGACAAGATTTTGAAAAAAAGAAATAGAGCAAGAAAACAAAGGAAAAGAACTGAAGTTTGTTCACAATACTTGGAAATTTTGAAGAATTGAAGCAATGCTAGAAGTTTATGTTTTTCCTGTCAGAATCGGTCTGCCGACCACCGTTCTTTCCACCTTGGCCCCTATAAATGGTTGCTGACCCATCCTGAGCTGGCCTAGTTTCCCGTCAACCTCTAATCGGGCTGCCGTCACTCCTCACTTCCCTCATTTTACTCTTGGATTCACAAGAAAGTGTGGCCGTCTAGCTGTGCCAGTGATGCGGTGCCTAAGACTACTAACAATCACCACAATCGGCTAACTTGCCACTGGTCGCCCACTTCTACAACTTAATTTCTCTTTCTCGGTCGATGGAACTGTAAAAAAAAATCACTTCTCGATCTTTTCATGGTGCCACCGGCACTAGACAAATGGTTGAGTTGCTGATTTTTGTGCGCAATTGTGAGCATCGAGCCCTCTTAATTTCCTATACCTAGCGTCCAATTCCAAATGAATCGGTGAAGCCAAAAGCAACTGAAACTGAAGCTTGAATGGGGAATTATCGAATTAGCCATTTAGGTAATTAAGAAAGATGACACTTACATTAAGGGCAAAATTGAAATTTCATATACTTGGCGGGTTTCACAAGTAGGCGGAGCGAATTTATCCGTGATGGATACTCCATACCCGTCACCTGCCCGTGGCCACGAGACGGGTGAAATTTACTACCTATACCCGCCCCATCGCGGGTATTTTCACCCATTTACCCATCCATCATGGGTGGATATCTGCAATTTTCATATCTCCCCCGCCCCATTGCCATCCCTATTAAGATTATCACTTTCCTCATTGGTGTGGATGTGTGTGTGTCAGTGAGATCACACACATACATAATATATTGTCCTTCTTCCATCATTTTAATTGTGTGTAGTGTATGTTGATATGTAGCTAATTAACTGTATTTCTAGTTGGCACCAGTCTGTACATCTTTAAAAGTGTTGTAGATTTATCGATCTCACAACTTCTTAGGCTTTAGTTTTTTTATACAGTACCAATTAGTGAAGCGTGAAGGTGAAAGTGAAATAGGCTCTAGTTTCCCAATTTGATATCCAATGACTTTTCAGCTGGGCTAGGCCTAAGCTTGGTGTTTCTCTTTTTCCAATTTTCATCCAAAGCCCAGCTAGCAATTTTCCCCCTAATTTGCAAGTTGATTGAGACCTCAGGAATCAAGCTATACCTTGGAAATAACATACTTTTATGTTATAATGATATATCCCTCCGTTTCATAAAGGTTGGTCTTCTTTCTTTTTTTGGATATTTCAAAATAAATGACCCTGTCCTTTAAAAACAAACTCTTATCCTTTACTTTCCCAATTTACCACTGAACAATTAATAATAATCAGAGCACATTTATCCTCTCTCTCCATTCATTGGTACCACCAGCACAACGAAAACTCCGTAAGCTTTAACGAATCCTCCCCCCTCAGCCCTACTGTGGGCTCCACCTTCTTCTCTGACCCCACTACCAACAACTTTAGTTACTCCTGTAGCATTCTTCGCCCTGCCCAACATATCGATAATTCTTTTCCTCCTCTTCGCCCAAAAACAGAAGAAACCTTAGACCTTTTTCATTGAACCTCCGATCATGGCTGCCTTAGTTTGCTTGATTCTCATTGACCTTTGCACTGATTAGTGTCGAGTGTCGAGTCAAAGGCTTCAATTGCCAAGTGGCAACAACTCCCAAGATGGGAAAGTGAACTGATTTGAAGAAGATCATGATTCTGGGGGAGGGGCCAATCATTATCAAAAAAGCTTATGAGTTCGATTATTCTAGGACCTGAGAATAAGCAGTGACTAGATCTGGGAGATAAGAAGTGGTGGCTAGATCTGAATGGGGATGATTGGAGCAAGAAGAAGCGGCGGTAGCAAGGGTGATGGAAAGAAAGAGGAGAAAGTGAACAGGGACAATTTTGGGTGATGGAAACAAAGAGACATTGTCTGTTTGCTCCAAATGCAGAGGTTTGATATGAAAGTGATCAGGGTAATTTTGGAAGAATGATAGAAAATGCCCACTTGTCTTAAACTTTATGCAATTTCAAAGTGGCCAGTTTTTAAGACACAGAGACAATATGTGTGTGTATGTGTGCGTGCGTCTATATGTATGTATATTTCACCTTTTGATTTAAATTTAATTTAAATTTTTATGTCATTATTTACTAGAAAAGTTTTCTTTTTAAAAATATATTTAACGACTAATGTTTTCATTTATTTTTTTTATAATTCTTTTAAAACATTGAAAACAAAAGATCATAAATTGACTACTGTAAGTAGTAAATGATGTAAAAAATTTAGGAGAAAGAGAATAATATTTTAAATATTCTAGAGTAAATTACACTTTTCCCTTAACAGAATTTAGGAGAAAGAGAATAATATTTTAAATACTTTAGAGTAAATTACACTTTTCCCTTAAGACTTAGATACTAATTACAGTTTATACTTCTTATAACTGCTTATAATGTAAATTTATTGGGTTAAACTTTCCAACGACTTCGAAAGAATTCTCAGCCAAGAACCTATCTTACCATTTCCTAAGAGGATAGAATAAGAATTATGCAGTAAAACTATGACAGATTAATAGTTGTGACTTGTAATAGTGATGGTGGCAATTCCTCCCTTCTCTCCTTAAAGACATATATAAGGACCCTGTCCCACGTTACTCTAATTATTTTCATGTGACCCTTTATCCTGAAATGTATAATTATCCCTTTTTTGTACAATAATCACATCTTTCTGCCACTGAACCCAGCTGACATTTGATAACCTTAACTGCTCCGTGGGAAAGTGATCCCTGAATGGCTGTTAAAAAAAAAAAAAAATCTCAAGCAAGAAAACAAAATGCTTCAAATCTAGTCAGATACATGAACAGCAAAATGTTATCATCATAGTTTAACATTTGAGAGGAAAAAAAAAGAGGTTTTTCTTCTTTCTAGAAAAAGAATGGAAAAAAGCCATCGTTTTCCAGCCCATAAATTCAATAAAGAGAAAACCTAATCCAACCTTCTGTTTCCGACTTTAGATACTGTGTGAATAAGAGAGAAGCACAAAACCTAATCCAACCTTCTGTTTCCGACTTTAAATACGGTGTGAAGTAAGAGAAGAAGCACTTCCACCAACAACCAAAGCTCTTCACAAATCACAGGCCGTCCTAAAATCATACTTAATCTAAATCATCATCACAAACCAAACAGGGCCAGAGCAATAAAACCAAAACCCCCTCTCCATTAGCATAACATGGCTTCCTAATTCCTTGCCTATGAATCCACCAACTTCCCTCACATCTGTATGCTTCACTTTTGTTGGCCAGTTTAAAGAGAATCCGCCCCTGTTTAACTGCAAACTCTGAGTCCTCAACCTACTTAGACCTTACCTAAATAATTAATCATCCAACCATATATATATGCTATACAGATGATTTTAATGAATGGAGCTGTGGGACCAGAGGAAAATATACAGTCCCTTTCAAGGGTTGGGGTCCGCGAAGGACATGACCTGTTCTTACTAATATAAGGGGCAGGCCAGTTGGTCCTGTCCAGGCCATTTCTGGTATCTTTGATACATATAGTACACATTTGATATTTCTCTTGCTGAGAAAGACTTCCTTTGAAAGACCCTATCATTGAACAAGTGATGGAAACCACACTATCATGACAGCCAAACTTTGCGCATTTTTGAGTGGCTAGCTCGCCCACAAGATGGACTTCCCACACAAGTTCTCAAGTGGTGCGGATCAGGAATAAATGACATAGTTTCTATGGATTTAGATATTAAGAGCTTCAAATTATGAATCTGGATTTAAGAAGAGAGAGCATACCAGTTTTCGTATGGGAAGACGGCTCAGATATGCTCCTGGCTGGCCAAAGCTCAATTTGAATACAATGGACACAGGGAGAAGAGCTAACACAGCTGCCGTTCATATATGTCCCAAACCAATCTCCCCCCCATATGCCCAAGGAAGAGAGGGCAAAAAAGATCATCTAAGATAAATAGGATGGTACCAATAGAAATTTTTTATTCCTTGTCAATGGAACAACTAAATTCATCACATATGGAATCACTTTTGCCTACACGCACGCCACAATGAATCATAAACTATGAGCTGGTTTGTGAGTGATAACGAGATTTACACAAAAATCCTAAATTACCCACATTACAACCAGAAGGCTACCAACACCAAACCAAAAAATGGGAAGCTGTGAGGACAAGAATTTCTCAACACATGAATTGAACTTGAATAAGAATGCTTTACTGATGCAAGGTAGAGCTTGTACGGAAGGAATGTTTTCTCAGGGAACATATTCATTTTCGAGCATTGGCTGTGTCCTGGTCACTGTTGCTGCTGGGGCTTTTGTATTCCCTATTGGGGTCATACGCAGGGCTTCTCCAGCCTCTGCAGCCTTCTCCATCTGATGCATTTTCTTTCTCTGCTTGTACTTCTGTGCCCACAGCACTAGGAGAGTAAGCAAGACCAACAATGCCACTCCACCCACTACAGACCCAACAATTATCCCAGTCTTCTTACCGTTGTTTCTGCCACCACCTCTTGGTACTCCACCTGGGGGTGGTCCAGTAGGGACTGGCGCTGGAGCAGGGGCAATGGACTCAACAACTATAGAAAAATGTCCTTGTTGGACGGTTGAGCAGACATTGCCTGATGAAACATTGCTGAAGCTTACTAAACCATGCAGGTCAAACCACACACATTTGGCAACTGATCCACCAGGTGCTGATCGAACATCTGAAAATTTTATCAATATAGGACCACCTGATGCTCTAATGTCCAGTTCAGGTAAATTTGCAGCTGATAAGTTAGAAGCACTGTAAGCGAGAAGACCAAGCACCGGTGCCAAGTAAGTATAACCACTGAGTGGGTAATATGTCATTGACCAATTGCCTAAGTTCTGATACACAAGAACAAGTCTTTCCACATATGGTCGCTCTACAACTCCCACCGGGATCTCAAACTCCTTGTAAGCTTTCACACCCCATCTAAACAAGCTTCCACTCCTCAGCCTCATGGCAGCGACCTCAATCCCAGTTAAATTAGAAGGAACAGCTCCATCATAGGCCACCCCGGTCCTTGGCCTAACAATCCTTGGCCTAACAAAAGCCCCATACGCAGAGTCCTGAAGGAGAGCATCAAGGGCTCTTGCAGAATTCTCTGTGGAGCTAGGATTAGACTGAGCCGTGATCCCAGGCATCATAATGCACCACAACAATAGGCCAAGCATCGACAGACTTCGAAGAAGCCCCATCGATGCTTCGAAATTTGGGAGCTCAGCACAATGCTGCTGGAAGCAACCTGCCAAGATCCCTAGTGAAATACCCAGACGTCAACGCCTAGTAAATCCGCCAGCAATAAAAACGTCGGATCAGAAATTATAGCAACGGAAATTACGCAGTAAAATTCCCAGACCAGCAATATCTACTCTCTTAATCATGTGTATTTTGGGCGTAAATGTGACCAACGGATACGGTACAAAAATATATTCTCCCGCTGTACAAAAGCAGCTTTGAAGGTTCCAAGCCGTTGAAGACCCTGAGGACCCAAGTCACTTTCTTCCTCTTTCCCCTTTAGAATCCTTGTAAAAGAAGCTCTCGAACACTGGAAATACCCACGAATCTTAGCAGCATTACATTACCTGTTCTACTTCTACTCCCAAGAGACCAGAAGCCGCCCGTACGAACAAATTAAATGGTCAAATCTTCCCAGACAAAGGCAAGCGATCCAGCAATTACTACAGTTTCCGAGTCTGGACCCAAGACGAAGATTATGAAAGAGAGGGGAAATTAAACAGTACCTGAATTGTTTTGTTTGATTCCGAGCGAGAAGAGAAAATTCAGCTTCAACCCAACAAGCATTGAGGAAAACCGAAGATACCCAATTACGGCAGCATTTCAAAGTCTCAATTCCCTTGCTGCTACATGCAGCGCCAGAGTTCCCGGTATAGATCACAGAGGACTAAAATCTTGAGACAAAACATGGTGAGAGCTCAAAGATCGTAGAAAGCAGGAGGAGAACAGTGGGAAAAAGAAATTGCACTTTGATTAAATCAAGAACATGGCGGCAGCAGTGAGAGAAAGAGACGTGGCTCAGCTAAGCTTTTGAGCTTGATGAGATCATTACAGCAACAAAAGAATTGCCCAGAACAAATTGTATAAGGACGATAGAGTTCTGTGTCTATTCTCGGAGGAAAAACCCAAAAACAGAATGGCAGAAGAGGCTGACAGAAACCCACTGGAGGAGCCAAATCGGTTCAGAGAAATCCAGCGGCCGGAGACAAGATAAGCTCTCTAAAATCGACAAGCAGGGGTGGGACTGAAGAGTTCCGGAGGAAAAGAAAAAGAGAAAAAACAAATAAAAGAAATGAAAACTAAAAAAAAATAGAGTAAAAAGGAAGAGAAGGGAAAGTGTGAAGACTGAATTGGGCGTATAAATGAAATGCCTGTGGCGAAAGGACCAAAAAAACAAAACAAAACAAAAGGCGTTTTTGGTGAAAACTCAACTCATTACAGGAAGAAGCGCAACAAATACTTGGCCGATCCCCACCTGGCCTTCGCTTTATTACCCTTCGGCCTTTTGCTTTAAGCCCAACGTGTCCCTCTCGAGTCGCGCCAGTGGATTTTTAGTTAACTAATCAGAAAAGAAAAACAGAGCAGGTCCAGAAAGTTTAGGATGCTTATGGGGAGGTAATGACAATAATTGTAACAGGAAGAAGAGCTAATCATAATCTTAAAAAACTTGGATTCCATTCCACTATGAACAACAACCAGCCCCGTCTTGCTTCGCTGTCTCTTGTAATTTGTGCCTTTGAATATGGAGTAGAATACCATACTCTGGCACAGTGGCACATATTCGTGTGAATGTGAGACGCAAAATTGTTGACCGAGGGCTCCCCTCTGATTAAGAAATTCTCCAACAAAACCAACCGTCCGTAACTGGAACTTGATATTATTTTTTCTAAGATTTGTCCGGATATTTTAAATAGGATGATGTCTAAACACTCTTATCATTTATTCAAATCATAAAATGAAATTGAGTGGGTTACTTCTTGTTTTTCTGATCTCAATAAATTAGTTAAAATGCGACATTCGAATTTTGTGCAAATGAATATAAGTCAGATCCCCCACTTGAAAATATGCTTAAGCTTAATTAATGTTTATGTGTCTTTCCATAGTAGTTCTAATACAACTACAAGTGGTGCTTAAGAAACAGTATGTGACATGTCATAACTATTTTATTGTTTGAATGTAGGTTGATGAAGAACCAACTTTAGATCTAGATGATAAACCACATTTACAGGGAGGAGAACCAAGCTACAGGTTTCCTTGCTGGACAAGGAATACAATTATGTGACATGAGAACCATAGTCTACATGCACTGCCATGATTTCTTGCTCCATGTAACTTTTGATGATGCTAGAGGAATTACTGTTTTTGTGCTGCCAGTGACCATAATGACATAATTCCTCCCCAAAAGACCCGTAAACCTTGAGTAAAATTCTTGCAAAACATTCCTGAACCCTGTAACCCAACTTAAGGTGCTTTTGTTTGTTTTACATCATTCCACTTAACAAAAAAAAAAAAAAAAAGGCATCTTTGATAAAGTATAATTGACTCCTACTACCTATAGTGAACTCTCTCATCATTCCATATTAGATGAAACGATTCTTTAGATACAAAGAATGGGGTGCATATAATTTATATTGTCTTTTCCAATTTTTAGTGTTTTGTATAGAAAGAGTTTAGATGATGGTAGTAAAGTAAAGAATGTCATAAACTATTTAAAAGGAGAGCCCGTTCAACTTTTATAGGACAGTTGTAAAAAAATACGATTTATCCTTTTTGGGATGGGGGAGTAACATCTACATGTTTCATATTGTTAAACACTTTTAGTATTTTTATAAAATTAAAAATATAGTGCTACGTGAATATTTATATTATGTAGGTATTATTTGAAATAAATTATTTAAAAGTATGAAAAATATTCACTTATTTTGAAATAAAAAAAATTTATGAAAAGTTACTAATTATGGAAGGTGGAAAATCACTTTTCCTAAAACAATGTGTTACGCCTCCTTTGAAACCAAAAAATAAAAATACTATGATATTTAGACCTAGCCCAGGTGGTAAGGTGGTAAATTGTAATTATAAATTATATGTACCGGGTTGCACAGCTATGAGAACCATGATTCAAGTATTTATAAAGGAGGAAAATCCATCGAAACCCTTAAATAGATTGTCGAGCCGCCATTTCATTCAAATTTATAATTTATCATGTATTATGAGTATGAAAAAAATAAATAACTAAAAAAATAATTCGCTTTAAAATATTTATCTCTTTTGAAGTTATTTTTTCCCTCAAAATGTTCTATTGTTTTCTAATTATGCATATTCCTCCAAACATATAATTCCTATTGTGTAATGCTTATAAGTGCTTATTGTCGTAGTAATACTAGTTAACAAATGATAATATTTGATAAATATATCTGATATATTAACACTTGTAAAAAATTAAAAGTGACAAACATTTTCTATAAATGAGAGTATCCTCGTCCCACAGAATAATTCTATCTTCATCCTAATTTTATTGTTCTACTTTCCCATTTTTCTCAAAATCGAAAAAACTTTTTAAGTATTGCTTAACTTTTTCATTGCTTGTATTTTGTGCAAATTAAAATGGGACAATAATAACGCGATGGTGGAAGTATTTACCCACTTTCACCGTTCACCCCACGGTAAGCAACTAAAATTTGGAGTTACTGCAATTGAATTTGAGCGTGAATGGTGGTTCAATCCAAGTAAGGAAGTCATACAATCATGGATCACCGGAGAACAGGAGGCGCGCCACCAAAGCAGAGGTGAGTCAAAACTGGAAAGTCAAAACAAAGGCACAATGAAATTGCTCGGAAAGATAATTTCCTTAGTCTAGGCCTTTTCCTATCAAATTAAGGATTCCTTAAAAATATATATATTTTTTTATTATATCACGGTCTATAACAACAAACCGTTAATTAATATTGAATTCAAGTAATTATAGATTGATTGACGGTCGTCAACTCATCCCTCTGCAATGATTCACTCTGGTTCAAGTCATGCTAAGTTGCACCTACCTCACGTTCCCTCATCCTGTGCTTTTTCCCTTGCTTGACGTATCTATGCCCAATCGAAATGACTTTTTTGACCTTTCTTCTATGTTCTCTAAAGTAACTGTAAATTATATACTCCGTACATAACCGTAGTCTTTTCCGGGGCTGTCCAGTTGAATAATTTCCTTTGAAAAAGTTTTTGATAACTAACTTATTTTGTTGCCCTCGTTTAAATTCTTATTACATAAAATTTTTTAAAAAATATCTTTATTTAAACTATTACTATATAAAACATAAAAGTATTTATTAATTTAGTTTTAAGAGTAAAAATAAAATTAATAACATAAATTATGCACATCTCAATCTCGTATATAATTAGATTATTCAGTGAAATTGGGATGAATGAAGTTTTTTTTAATGATAATTAGCAGACAAGTTAAATTATTATTCTTCTCTTTGTCTGTAATGCCAAAAAGTAATTCTTCTGCGAGAGTTGAAAAACAGCAAAGATAAAGAGCAAGTTTATAAATTTATTTGCATATGTTGTTAGTACTGAACTGAAGTGTTTATTTACTTCTTTTTTTTTTTTTTTTTCAATTTTCTGCTGCGTTTCTTTGTTATCGGGAACCTCTTAATAAATAAATAAATAAATAAATAATAAAGGTCATAATCTTAACCAAAGGTTTTTTTAAAAATAATAAAAAGAAAATTCAAACAAAAGCTAACTTTATGCAATCTTTAATTTACGCTTTTGTGGGTTGTGGCTCCTCGAGGCTCAAAGTTCCACCTACCGTGAATCCGTGATGATTGAACAAGTAAAATCTTCACTTTCCCACGCTCGCTGATTAAACACCTACTCTATACATGTGTGACGCCAAGAAGTAAAAGCAACCAGTCTTAATTTGTTTCATTACTAATCTTTTGGTTACCATTGCAAATCATTCTTTAACATTTATTTCATTGTAAATTGATATTAAACCTATATAATTTGTTACACATTAGTCTTTAACCCTAAACAATTAAAGTTACGAGTGGTATCGAGTTGAGTTAAGTCAAGTCGAGTCATAATCCTTCACACTGGAGCTTAGCTCAATATGTGGAAAGGTGGGCTCAAGCAATCAAGTCTGACAAGCTTGATATAACAAGACTCGAGTTCTGCTTGAAGGATGCCCAAACTCAATTTGATAGTTCAATAGACTAAATACTTAGCCAAATGGCTAGATGCATGGAACTTGAGCTTAAGTGTATCATTTGGGCATACTAAAGCTTCAACTTGTTTTGAGCATCATATTAAATAGACAATAAAAAGAAAAAGAAAAAAACAGAAAGCAAATCCATAATAATTACATATTCAGGTCCAATTACTTAGTCAAGCAAGTCCATAAATTGAACATAGTCAAGCAAGTCCATTCACAAAATACATAAATTGAAGACAATCTAGCAAATTTACAAGGTCCATAATAAATTAATAATTTATGCACTACTTGAAAATTGGAATCCTTCTGGCCAACCGCAAAAAGTTAGTGGTTGCAAATGCCATTGGATGACTTGACTTGCTCTTAATGCTTGAAACAAAAACAAAATATGCAAGTATGTTTATGAGTAAAGGCATATATTTTATTGCAATAAGCACATACATTTTATTGCAACAAAAAGAAGCCATAAAGTATCTATAATTTGTAGATGTCTATAACAGAATGAGCATCATTTAAAGTTCAAACAGTCTCAGTAGATACATTTGGATGACAAACAAAAGGTAACATGATCTCAAGGCCCAAATTTTTGTATGGGAACATTTCCCTAACAAATCTTCTCTAGTAGATTATGTTTTTCATCAAGAAAATGTATGTTTACAGAGAATATGAACCTAGGTAAGCACTTGCTTTCATAGTGATCAACATTGATAACCATAGCTCAAATGAGCCAAATCAATAGTTGTAACTATTTGCTTATTTTTTATAAAAGGGTCTAAGTTCGATCCTCAACTAAATGATATGATATTGGTTAAAGATGACATTATTGAAAAACAAAGGGAAAATATATGTCATTGTAGTGCAGTAACAATATTGCTAAAAAACTAGCAAGAGTTACTTATGATCCAAAAGTACACAAGAATTTACTGATCCAAAATAAAGGGAACAAAACAATAAGTTCATGTTTAAGCATCTTTAATGTTAAAAAATATAGTTTTGGGTATTGTAACTTCCTTGCTTTGGTTAACAGAGATTAATATACTTAGCAAAACATTTCTAAACGACTATAACTACAAACTTTTCAGAAACAATTATACAAGAATGCATCAATATGGCCTATCTAGGTGACAAATGTGAAGGTCTTACAGCCCTAGATGACCTACTAGCAAGTCGGAAACAAACTCATACATCATTTTAGCCCTAAACCAATAGGAAGTGACCAATAAAATAAAAATGTTTATTCTTGTGCACTCAAAGTGCCAATGTTATAGGAAGTGACTAATAAAATAAAATGTTTGTTCTTGTGCACTTAAAGTGCCAATGTTTTAATAGGCATCTAGTACCTTATACCATAATTCTAATTCTAGGGAGCTAAAGGTACAAAGGCATGAAATTGATTATGATCTATTCACATTGTAATATCAAGGGCCTACCTCTTTAAGTTCCAAAATAGATAATAGTCTAATAATTCAAAAATGACATTGGAAAACATATATGTTGCAAGAAATTTCTTCAATTGTTTGTTTAGATAATAAAAAACAAGCACATGTCAGATTCTTACAAGTACTTTCATGCACCATGAATGTGACGATAATAGACAAAATAAATACTAAGCTGACACAACAAGAATTGAAAATTGATTAAGCAATGCACTTAATCAAATAACTAACAAAAATCTACTTATAGAAAAGACTAAAGCAAACTAGAATATCTTAACATTATTATAGAATAAATAATAATAATGTAAGAGAGCTTATTTATAGACCTACAAATAAAATCTAACCCGAAATAAATAAGAAAACTGAAAATAACTCAGTTTCAAAAAATGACATAAACGTTTGATGCCCGGATACCCCTAAAAATAATGGAATTTTGACCTGCCAAATGCAATTTACAAAGGGCAAAGCCCTAATAACACCTGTAGAGTATGAAATCTCATTTAAAATAACATATTATAATAGTCATTATGACAACTACAATAGTTATGGCCTCTAAAAGTTTAGAGTCACACAAGGCCTATTTCTGAATTTTTTTTTTTGTTTCACCATGATCAGCTTACTCCAATAATTCATCCATAAGACAATCTATGTCATAAATCTTCATGTATATCCTTCATATTCTAATCAGATTAGACTATAAAATAGTAATAGGCCAAATATGCTTGCACTATGCTACGAGTTGACTAATGAAGATACAAAAATTTTCATATAAATTACATTTATTGAAAAAAAATATTTAAAAAAATTACGAATTCGAAACAAGTCATGATTAATAAAAAAATATTTAAAAAAGTTATGAACTCAAACCAGTCATGATTAATTCAATGTTTTGAAAAGATTATAAATTTTTTTTTTGAAAAAATTAAAACATTTTAATGCTATTGGTAACCAATTTAGTAAATATATAACATATGATATAAGACTAAGGTAGTAAATTTGGAATTTAAGCATAAACTATGTTATGTCTGTAATTAATGGAAGTTCAAGGGTCTAAAATGTAAAAATAAAAAGTTTAAAACATCTTTGTATTTATTAGGATAAAATAGCAACAATGTCTAATTTCAAAGTTTAAGGGTCAACTAATATTATCATAAACAAACAGAAAACATATTATTTAATTTACCAATTTTTTTATTTTTGCCTTCTACAAGTCCGGCCAGAATCACAAACTAGGCTTAAAAAAAAAACTATAATAGCAGCCTGGTTACTATTGACAACGTTCCATAGGCTTACAATTTTAGTAGATACTAGTCTTTTTTCCTGTATGATATAAGGGTTTAATTTTAAGTGTATATATAATTGCCTAATTATTTTTTGTAATAATAAATAACAATATAAGATATTAAAAATAAATCTATATTTCATACATTTAAAAAATTTTAGCTATTTTTAATTATTAATAAAGAAATGAATATGAAAATTAAAGAATAATGATTTGTTTAAAAATATAAAAATTTAGTTTGATCTTTAACAATTTTCTTTCTTAAATTTCTCAAAAACCAAATAAAGAGTAAAACATCAATACCTAATTATCAAACATGGAAATGTAAGTTTCAATTAATTCTTCAAACTTAAATGGAAAATAGAATATGCACGGTTGAGATAATATTTTTTATTTTTTATTTTCATATTAATTAATATGTAATAAAAAATTACTTACATTAATTGTTAATAGACAAGAGAATGGGAAGGGAACTAGAAATTGTAAAAATAGATTGATTTTTTTTAGCTAAACAAAGGAGAAAAAGTTGGTGTAGTAAAATTAAAAATAACACAATTAATTGCATCTAACCATATCTCAAATAATTTCATGAAACAACTAAGGCTATCATATAAAAAAAATATAAATTCATCACCACTAATGCAAAGATTGTCAATAGAATTAGAATTATATGAAGTTGTATATTCAAAGCCAAGCTATTTTGGCATCATATAGACATGAAAGTTTGCTGTTCCTTCTTTTAACTAACAAGGCTAGACTAATTTATATTAATTATTTTTCTCTAATTGCTATATAACTAGTTTTGGTTGAAAGAATTGAATTGCACATTCAATTTATAAATTTGGCATAACTAGTGGATCAAATTTATTGCCTACTAAATATTGTAACCAAAACTTTAAATAAAATAATAAGTAATTTTAATAGCATTACTACTATAACACGCTAACTAACAATGACAACTTTAGAAAAACCTCATATAGAGTCCAATTATATCAATTATTGAATTGATATGCCACATGTGTAAATAATTAACTATAAATCCATTGATGTACTTTAAATAGCTAGAATTATATTTATGATGAATAGAAATAGAAGATGAGGGCCAAATATAATTTAGCAAAAATTCATGAGGATATCAAAGAAAGAAAAATCTAAAAATAGAATATGGTTAAGGGATCCTTAAAATATTTTGACATGAAAAAATGAGTAAAAAAAACTTTAAAAGGATCGAAGAAATTCCATAATTAATGATTTCAACTTATTATCTAAGTAGCTTGTTTGGCTTAGTTTAACAGCTCCAAATTAACGTGTTTTATGTGATGGGCCCACTAATTGGATGTGGGGTTCAATTTTTCGTCCCTAATCTACCCCTTCAACTATAACTCTCCTTCTATCAACTTATCCCAAATCCTAACAACCAGATATCATTCCATTATTTCCTTGAAACTTCTAATCGTATCCCATCTCTCTAGCAAAACCTTCTTCCTCCCTACGGAGAAGCTATCCTTGCCAATTCTCTGCACAGTACACATACTATGCTCCTGCCACTCGTGTCCACCACCACCACATTGTACACAATGCTTCTACTGCTCATGTCTAGCACACACGCCACTGCTTTCAGCCATGTCTCTGGATTTGTATTTTGCTTAATTTTTGATGTGGCATCTTTGTTTATCTATTTATTTTTGTTGATAAACGTGTAAGATGATCATTCACAGAATTGAGACTTTAATTTGCTTTTCGAAATTGTTCCCTTTAGATAACTGAAGGAGAAATTAACAATTGCATTTCTGGAACAAATTGATCACTTTCACTTAAACAAATCCAATTGAAATCTTACTAAAAAAGTGAGCTATTAGTATCTCGAGATAAAAAGGAGAGAGGGCAGACTGTAATTTCTATATAACTTTGACATAAAGATTATTTGTTCATGATATAGGTTGGACATATATGACAAAAAAAACACGTTAATTTGTTTGATTTAAAGTGAAATAAACAGGGCATAAGTTTCTTTTATATATATTATAAAATTAAAAGTGAGTGATTGTTATAATTCATCCTTTTGGATGGAGACGAGATCTATGAGATTTGTCTTATAGATCCAAGTTCACTACACCTACAAGTCAGCAACCCCCCCCCCATTTTTTTTTTTTTGGTTTCATCTGGTGTACGGAGGCCAGTATTTTTAGAGTATGTCAAACAGTGCGAGGAGGGTATATGTATATATCTCCAGAAGCATCATACACATTTATAGGAAAATGTATACTATTAATTAAAAAAAAAAAAGAGCACACCATTTTTTTAAAAAAAATATAATGGTAACTGAATCAACTTTTATATGATGTCTTAGAGAAAATGAGGAAGCCAGAATTTGAATCCTAAACCTCCGCCATATCTTATAGTCGTAGAGCTCTTAGCTATTAGGCCAAAGATTAGGGATAAATAATTATTGTTTTTCGCATGTCTGTTCTGGCAAGTTTTCCCCCATCAAATTCCAGTTTTCTATTTTCTTAGCTTGATTTGTATTCTTGACAGACAAATTGTTTTTCTTTTTAATTCCCTTTTAGTAGCAGTGTCATTTTTTAATCATGATAAGTTATTCATATATCCAAATTCTCATTAACGCTTTTGTTTTTGGTACATAAACTAAGATCCTTGTGTGTGCAGGTGGATTAATAGTGTTTTGGCAATCATCATCATCGTAAAGAAATGGGGTATTGCAGAATCTTAATTTTGATGATGCCCAGCGTATTACAATTTTTTATTTAATATTTATAGAATAATTACAAGTATAATGTATTGAGAATCTATGGTAGGAAAGTTTGGGATAAAGTGTCTGTCACAAAAAATTTAAGGGATTCAACCTGCAATTTAAATACTTCTGTATCCTTGGTTTTTGTTGAGTGCAACACTATTCAACTGAAGTTCTGGGATATGTTTTCAATTGCTAACATTACTAGGGAGGTAAGGGCATACAAAATTAAATTATTGAAAAGAACAAAAAAACGAACACTTTCAAAATTTAATACCATTACGACACCAAAGGAACAAAAGAGACAAAAATTGAGAAGAAAAAAGTGAAGTGCGACTGTGAACATGTCGGTGGAACCTAAACCTTACTCCTTTTATTATTATTATTATTATTATTATTATTATTTGCAATCCAAACTTAGGACAAATACTTCAATAAATCTTGAATAGTCCAACCTTGAAGTACCATTACTACCCCTACTTGATCTGGTAATTCACCACAATATTTTAATGAGGTAATTATCACTCTACTAACATTTTCGATACAAGAAAAACGCAACTTCGGATAACCTTATTCTTGAATATCTGAATTTCTATTTTTTTTTACTCGCAATACATTGTATAAGTGAGGAATTTGATAAAGATAACTTTAACAGCTGTTGAACTTTAATCACCAAGGCAACCCTAAATACATGAATCATTGAATTCTGCTAAGGCCACATGATTTTTGTTTTTAATTCCAATGTACCATTTGGTGCATATTGTATGAGAGAGGTCGAGAGGGGATAAGAAGTTAAATTTTGGATTGGGAAAATTATCAAAACCCTCTGAGGTGTAGGCAAACTTACAATTGTGTCATTTCTGTTTCAAATACCTACACTTACCCCCTCAAAAAATTAACTACGTCATCCACCGTTAGGACTGACGGAAAAGACAAAATACATATTTTTGCCCTCCTAGCTTTCTTCCCTAAACATTTGGCCCCACAAACGTCTACATCTAACAAGTTAGGCCCCGTCTCGGGCGCCGTCTCCTCCGTCTATCCCTCCCGACTACCCTCCTCCTCCTCCTCCGCCTCCACCTCCATTGAGACCTCACCTCCGCTATCATCCGCCGCCCACAGACCACGACAACCTCACAACACCAGCGACCACCTCATTTACAACCCAAATCCCAAACAACAATATTAAATCTAACAACTTTGAATAGCAATAAGAACGTAAATCTTCAACAACGAGAAGTTCAACTTCAATCAAAATTTTGCTTCCAGTTTTCTTGGTAATTACTAATTCCTAAGCAGACAAAAGAAAAACAATACAGAAACTCATACAGCCAGTGCAAATTTTAATTCCTCAAAATGATCGATTGCGAGAATCGAATGAATTCAAACAACAAAAATCCTAATTCCTCAGAACAATCTGGATTCAAAACCTCAAATCTTGAATCCTAACACCCTCGATTGCGAAGACAGAAACCCAAATCCACCAACAACCCAGACCTTCAATCCGAAGCCAAGATCGACGAGAATGACGAAAAAAGAGGAGAGGTCATGATATCTTCGCCACCACCACCACTGCACCCTCTTCCTCCCCTGGCGCTCTCCCTTCTAGCGTCGCTTTCGACATCAGCAGCGTCGCTCATGGCTCTCATCTGGCCATAGCACTAGATCTCCTCTTCTCCTCCCTCGCGGAGTGCCCTTGCCTGTTGGCCGAGATAAGGACAGTGGCGTGTGCGATGGTTAGCATCGAAGGACCAAGATGTGATTCGACTTTCTCAAGCTACGATCGACAAGCATGGCAGAGTAAAAGGAGAGGCCGGGATCGACAAGCACGGCGGAGAGAGGAGAGGCGGCATTCCTCGATGAGATTCCTGGGGCGTGGATGAGGTTGTGGCTGTTGCTGGCGATGGGTCGCTTGGGCTAGTTGGTCTTGATGGGAGGGATGGCGAAGGATTTGGAGGAGAGGTGAGGTTGATCGGGTTTGGAATTTTCGGGTTTGGGATTTTGACAGAGATGGGATTAGTTAACAGATGGAGAGAAAATGAGTTTGGGAGATGGGGAGGGACGGAGAGAGACAATGTGCAAAGTTTAGGGGCCAAAGTTATTGAGCAAAGAAGAATAGGAGTTTAAAAACAATTCTTTACTTTTTTCCTCTTAATGGCCATTAACAGAATTAGCTTTGGAGAGGGGTAAATGTAGGTTTCACTAAACCTCAGGGAGTTTAGATAATTTTCTCTTTTGGATTTAGCTAGAAACTTAGGGCCTGTTTTCCAAAAGCAATAAGGTAAAAAAGATTTCACGTTAATTCAAAAACATGGCGGGCTGGGGGGACGTTAGGTCAAGGGCTTATGTCCGGGTCAAGTAGCGGGTCTGACTGGGTATTGGACTTATGCCGTATTTACACCCAATTGCCACTGTTAATTTTGTAACCTAAGCAGTCAAGAATCGAAGCAATCAGTCGGCCAGGAAGCGTTTCCCCTCATCGTGTTGCCAGATCCAGCTCGACTGGAGCGTCAATGGCGAACCCAGATCCGTCGTCCATCACCGGCGTCCACCGCGTAGCCCAGGTCCCCGCGCCATTCTCCTCACCCAAGGCTGGTTTCAACTGAACGTGTGGCCTCCGTCGGCAAACCTGGTAGGCGATATTCTTTAGCAAATGAAGAGATTGATGGTGTCGGTTAGGGGGTTAGCAGTAGTTTCATTTTTGATGGTCTGATACTCTATTTCTTGTTCTGCATTAGTGGAAGCATCGAACAAGAACTGCCGATTAGCTCTTGGGTTCCTTGTTTAGAAAGTGTACCATTCCTGTTTCTTAAGTTCAATACATGATTTATATATATAGATTTTGTAGCAAAATTTGATGAATTTACAGTAAATAGCTTGGAGAGCAAAATGCAGCAGGTTTTAAGCTAACTTTGGGAGTTAAAGTAACTAAATTTTGATTTAAAGCTTAATTTTCTGTTTTAAGACCTTAAGCAAGTTTCTTTTGACAAAAGAAATGTGTTTGCGTCACTGAGGCTTGAATGAAAAAGCTGAATTTAACTTAGGCACTTCAACATGAAGTTTTACCATTGTTTTGCAGCAATTTTTCTATAGCTTCAATTAATCATTTGGTTTAAGAAAATGATTGTTTGCTCAAATTTCAGACTCAATTTCCCTTCAATTGGCCGCATCTATTTGCTGCATTTATTTTTTGATGCAAAGTGTATTGTTTTGAAGCATTCCCCCCGGTCTGACCAAGCCAGTTTTTTCCTTGGACTGTTTTGCTTCATGTTTACCTTAGTATAACTTCTAAAATGCATGTTTTAGTTGGTTAAAAATGGATAAAATGCGATTGTTTTTAGAACTGAAAGTTAAGCAGTAACTTTCTAAGAAATTGTGAGCATGAATTTGGGTTGACCATTTGCATTTGTTCTCCTCTTGGTTTGAGACTTCACGGTCAAGCTTTCTAGTGAACTTGAGATTTTTTTGGCAACATTTGGTGAGTTACTTCTTCTTATTACTCAAATTCTGTGGTTAAATATGAAATTGAAAGTCTCTTTACTCTAAAACTTGTACAATTTTTTTCAAAAGGCTATTTTCATATCTTTCTCTTCTCTATTTGGTTTTCACAGACTTAACTACACTTTGCCCCAAGTTTAGCAGACCTTGGGTACAACACTAGCCTAAAACTACTGTGTCTGTGTCAGATTTACTACTTTTTCTTCAGAACTATTGTCAACATGTGGCTTGCGTCTTAT
The DNA here is from genome assembly GCA_005392925.1 of Aquilaria sinensis. Lineage (NCBI taxonomy): Eukaryota > Viridiplantae > Streptophyta > Magnoliopsida > Malvales > Thymelaeaceae > Aquilaria > Aquilaria sinensis. Next base: position 397,820 of record SMDT01002502.1, read on the forward strand.
GCTTTGGCATTAGTTTTTTGTTTCATATTCTGATACTCTATTGCCAAATTGTACAGTTGTTCACTCCAAAACATAACTGAGGACTGGCTTTCTACGTTTAGGTAATATGTTCCCTTCTTACCACTTCTCTTCCCATATTAACTGCCTCCCCGCAGTTGAAATGAGTTGCACTCCCCTTGTCCTTGTCTGTTATCTCTTAATTTCAAAAGCCCACTTGACGTTTCTGTTATGCGTTCTTATGTTTTGTTATTTCTTTTCATAATACATTTATAAATGCTTATTCCTGTGTTCAACTGCGTGACTTTACGTTATCTGTGTATTAGGGTATTCCATACACAGTGTGAAATGCTGTCAATAACGAATCACAGGGAAATTGTGTTGAGTTGCATTGTCAAGTGTCACCTTGATACTATATTCATGTTGTTTACCTATTCAAAGTTGTGGTCTAGATGCAACATTCATTTTGAACATCAACTTCCCTTCTCAAATTACAATGCTTAAATGGGCCATCAATCCCTTTAACCTTGTAAAAATTAGCCTGTTATATGCATGAATGCTTATGATTTAGGCAGAAGTAAACAATTTGAACTCTGTATTGCATCTTACCTAAATTCCCAGATGCAATACAGGGTTCAGTAGTTTTTGCTCTGAATAGCTTAAAATGGAAGGCATATCAGATTGTGTAATTAACATTTTAATGATTTATTTGTCTGTCATATTTAAATGTTTTTTTTTACTCACTGATAATTGGCTATTGAGGTGTCTAAAGTTGTTTGTAGCTTTGCCGATTTATCTTGCCTCATATGTTAGTCTTCCTACTGTGTTTTTTAGCACTCTTAATGATGTTTGCATCATATGTGGTTTGATCTGCCAATAGTTCTGCATTTCATGTACCCTTACATCGCTAAAAAATGAAGTGGAAGTTATATTTGGTTTTCTTACTTATGGGGCCAATTTAATGAGCTAAATTATTTGTCTATTTTCCTCAAATAAGCAATGGTTCTGATTTCAGCTTCTTTATTTTAAGCGATCTCTTCTCTCAGTTTTTGTTTGAAATACATAAATCGTCCATATTGGTTTGTAGCTTTTGCATTACATTAAAATGAAAAGTCACAGCGTGATCTACAATCAATTTGCAAATCAGACGGGCTAGAATATGTACTCTTTCTGCTGATCAAGCAATAGTTCATGCATAAATCGTTTTACCTAAATTCCTGTTATGCTAAATTCTGAAGCTTCATGGCTTTATTTTATTTTGTGTTTTCAATTTTGTTCTCCACGCGTTTGAATGGTAGATTTTAGGATTATTGACCGTCTCAGTTTTTTTGGTATTCCAAGTTCAGCGGACCTGTTCTTACCTGTGCCTTTATGTTCCTACTATATGTCAGTTGCTATTGCCGCTTCCTCAGTTTCTTATCTGTGACTCTTCTATTTTGTGCACAACTTGAGTAGACCTGTTATGATTTATTAGCCTGTTTTCAACTATCGAGTGGATTGCCTGACCCCGTTTCCTGTTTCCTGTTTCATTCTATGGCAGCAGTTGCCTTTTGAAGTATTGCTCCATCCATAGTAGCATAAATAGAACGTCTATCATTCTTTGGTGTATGAAGCTTCGCAGCCGAGATCTTGATCTATTCCCAACTCTCACTTCTGCTAAGCGCCGATCGGTACATCTCTTTTCATTTCCCTCTGTTGTGTTTTAGTACAACTGTGATATTTTCAGTTGTAGTTATTATCAGCATCAACCACTATCATTCATTGCATCTACCATTTTGTCATACCATGTTCGTTTGCATATCTGTTTGCATCTATTTATTTTAGCACCGGCCGTGTTATTTGGGGCCTAAATTCCAATGTGCGTTCGTTAGTTGGTATGTACAATGCCATGTGACACACATGTATGTGGGTTTCCTTGGCAGTTGAGAGTAAAGTTGAAAATGTACCCCGGCAATGTCAACGGTCAGAACATGCATCATGCCGCAGTTGGCAAAGGAGTCAGAGCAGATTGGGACCCATTCACCACTGACATTTTCTGCCGGTGGGCTGCCCAAGCTGTTGACCAGAACCATGTCTCTGGGAACCATTTAACGAAGGCCGGCTGGGCCTACATTCATAGAGGTTTCACAATAGAAACCGGGTTGCCGTATTCACTACCCATGCTTAAGAACAAGTGGAGGCAGCTAAAGAATCAGTACAAGGAGGCGAAGAGACTGCTTGGGTCCATGACCGGTCTTGGGTGGGACAATGTTCGAGGGACTGTGATAGCTGACGACGAGTGGTGGGCAGATCGCATTAAGGTATATGTTAAAATTATGATGACCTGTGTTCTGAATTTTTTAAGTCACTTGTTCGAATGAATCATGCTATGTTGTTAACCAATGCTTCAATTCTTGCACACTTTGGTTTCCTGTACTCGTTCTTGTTACTCTCATTTTAAATGGTAGCTGCTTATAGTTGATTGTAGGTGATTTAGTACTGTTGATATCGTTCCAGTATATATGGGAAAATTCGTTCATGTGCTAGAAGCAGCTTCATTTATCTGTGTTGGCATATATAGATGTGCTTCATCTTCTGCTTGTCTAAGTATGTTGAAATTTTTGCATATTTGTTATATTGTCATGCAGCAAAACCCAGCAGCAGCTACACTTAGGGGGAAGCGACTGCCCAATTGGCTGGATATGGAGCGAATGTTTGTAGGTGTTCGGGATTTATCTGGTTTTGGCTGGTCTCCTCAAATGGGTGGAGGACCTTCGATTCCCAACATGAATGCTGCAACTGCGGTGGAATTAGGTGAAGATATTGGTGATACGTCTACACATGAGGACTGTTCTGCTACAGCTTTTGGTCCAGTGCAGTTCAGGACTGGCGTAAATGGACATGGTAGACCCCGGGCCGCTGCATCACCATTCCCGGAACATCAGTATGCGGCTGGCCCTTCCTATCTTCCACCTCGACCTCAAACCGAAAACATGGACCCAGCTGGAAATGGGAGTAGCAGTGGACGAAAGCGAAAATCGGACCGTGAGGAGCGTACCGCCATCTTGAGCAAAATAAGTGACTACCTTACGACTGGTCGGCAGGAGCAGATTAGGGATATTGCGGGTGCCATAGCTGACCCAAATGACATGGGCCCCGTTATGCAGGCCGTGGAAGAACTTCCCGGCGTGGTAGAAGGAGATCCTTTTTGGTTTGAGGCGGCTGATTTTTTCACGTCGAATGAAAAGTTGATTGGGATGTTCTTGCGTGGATGTAAATCCACATCAGTCCGAATGCAGTGGCTGCAGAAGGAGCTAGCCAAATGGAGGGGGTAGTATTTCTTTCGCATGAACCACGCGACTCTGATTGACCTGTTTCTGTTTGGATGATGTTTGTGAGCATGTAGCATTACATTAGAGTTTGCCTAGTTCAAAACTGTATCGTTTATGAGCTTTAGTTGTAGGTCGTCCGAACTATGTATGCGAGTGTAGTCTAAGGACTGTATGCGGCTGGTTGAGGATTTACTGTAGCTTATCTATGCTGACACCTACGCTGGACTTCTCTGTCACGCCACATTCCACGATTGTCATATTGTTTCATAAATCTTATTTCGCATTTCTTCCATCAGATTGGATGTAAATCCTTTGCATGCATCATCCGAAGATTTAGAATGTCATATTTCATTGCCACATAAGGAGGACGATGTAACCTTAGGGATACTTAACAGTATTTACTTATATGAACAGGGAAGTACAGCAACGCAAATTGCTAATACCGAAACCCCACGTCCCCTGCAATGGTGAATTTTTTCCAGCGTCTAAGAACTCGATTGTTAAGGAGAACAGCTGATATGAATGATGTGATGGCAGAAGCAGCAGTGCAGGATATTCTCTCTAATGATGCAGAACAGGCACCGCGTTGTCCAAGAAGTGTACCTATTCAAACAGGCGACCAATTATTCTGGCATCTAGCAGAACAGCCAGCGAAATTTTATGATGAGTACAGAATGTCAGTGCCATGTTTCTGGGCATTACATAATCAATTAGTTCAGCAATATGAGTTACATGGGTCCACGTACATGTCAACACATGAAGCTTTGGCGATCTTCCTAAGTTTGTGCGGACATGGGGACACCCAACGAAGACTTGGTCGGTGGTACGAGCATTCAGCAGCAACCATTAATGTTTGGTATAAAGGGGTCTTGGATGCTGTTTGCCGAATGGCATCTGACGTTTTGAGACCGCTTGACCCAGAATTCTCAACAGTCCCAGAAAATGTTGTCGAGAGATGCCCAGCATTTTGTAACGCGATTGGTGCAATCGATGGGACACACATTCCAGCGATTGTAGAGACTGAGGAACTGCGTAACTACTACATTGGGAGGAAAGGGACTCCAACACAAAATGTGTTGGTCGCTTGTGATTTTAATATGCTATTTACTCATGTGTATGCAGGCACACCCGGGTCACAACACGATGCAGCTGTGATGCGAGCGTGTATGTCAAACCCATGTTCTGGTTTTCCGTTCCCACCTCCAGGTAAGGCATTGTGCGGTATGCAGTCAATAATTTGGAATCCATATTATAGGAACAACAAATCACTGTCTACTATGTTCTGCAAAAATTAGCATTTTGTATTAAGTATGAAATAAACGAATGTGATTACAATTAGGTTTATAATTTTTTTTGTTTTTTGTGTAGGAAAATATTATCTCGTTGACTCTGGCTATGCGAACACTACTGGATTTTTAGCTCCATATAGGACCGCACCATATCACCCATCCGACTTCAATGAGAGGTCACCCCGTGGATTGGAGCAGCAGTTCAATTTCATACACGCATCTTTGCGCAATATAATTGAGCGGACCATAGGAGTTTGGAAGAAGAAATGGAAGATACTTCAGCTAATGCATGAGTTTGACAGTAACATTCAGGTCAAAATTGTTATCGCAACGGCAACATTGCACAACTTTATTCGGAAATTTAACTTTGACGATCCGGACATTACATTTGCACAAAATGGAGCTTACATGCAACATGATGCAGCAGCGGATGAGCCATTACCTTTTGAGGAGTTAATTTTTAAGGGTCAAGAAATGGCACAAGTAAAGGATTTCATTGCTCGGAGCATACCACAAACACGGCAAACACCGAGGCAACCCGCACGACATTCCATTATTTGACGCATGGATAGTGTCATGATACCTGAGATGTCCCATGTCGATTCCAGATATTTGTTCTATATTCAACGTTAGTTATCCTAGTAAATGTGGAGTGTTTGTGTTATATTCCCCTAGACATACTATGGTCATCAGTAGAAGTTGATTATGTAGGTGATGTTAGAAACGAAGAATGAGGAATTTGAATGAAAAAGGAAAATGTTCACAACAAAGCGTAACATGTAAAAATTCATGAACTAAAATAGTTATTGCATGTTCAAGGTCATACAATGCATTCCCTCCTCTATTCTTTCATGGTAGAAGCAGTACATAAAACCTACAATTTTTACTGTGAAATCAATACACATTTGCATTAGAAAAGGTGTACGTAACTCCATATGCTTAACAATTATCAATACTTGCGAATTCACATACTTTTTGATAATCCATTAACCCGAAGCATCTGCTGCGACGAGAATCCTCTGTTGAATGTAGGTCTGTGCTTTTCGTGTTGCATCAGCAATTACTTGCCAAGGGAAGACCGCAATCCAAATTGAACGGCAAAAAGATTGGTGCTCTATGCTTGTCCATACCCAGCTACTGCAGGACAATACTATATCCTTAATTACTACTCATATATGGGAAGAGAAGTGTTAAGAATGAAACAATTGACCTAAACCTAGAAACCAATAACAGGATAAATCAAGATGAAATCAGTACATTTTCAGATATTGTAGCACACCGAATACAAAATCCCATAGCACCTATTTAGACTAAAAACAGAAGACATTGAATAACGCAAGCAACTATGAAGTCCGAAGACTCACCAGAAGTGACTATTTCTCTATTGCACAGTCAAACAACTCATAGGCCAGCGGAAGTCAAACTGTAAGTGAAAATAAAGATGAAATCAGAACCTTGCTATTTGAGGAAAATAGACAAATAATTTAGCTCATTAAATTGGGCCCATAAGTAAGCAAAACCCAATATACCTTCCACTTCATTTTTTAGCAATCTAAGGGCACATGAAATGCACAACTATTGGCAGATCAAACCACAGATGATGCAAACATCATTAAGAGTGCTAAAAAACATAGTAGGAAGACTCACATATGAGGCAAGATAAATCGGTTTTGATACAAACAACTTTAGACACCTCAATAGCCAATTATCAGTGAGTAAAAAAACAAAACATTTAAATATGACAGACAAATAAATCATTAAAATGTTAATTACACAATCTGATACGCCTTCCATTTTAAGTTATTCAGAGCAAAAACTACTGAACCCTGTATTGCATCTGGGAATTTAGGTAAGTTCCGGGAAGAGTTCAAATTGTTTACTTATGAAAAAATCATAAGCATTCATGCATATAACAGGCTAATTTTTACAAGGTTAAAGGGATTGATGGCCCATTTAAACATTGTAATTTGAGAAGGGAAGTTGAGGTTTGAAATGAATGTTGCATCTAAGCCACAACTTTGAAAAGGTAAACAACATGAATATAGTATCAAGGTGACACTTGACAATGCAACTCAACACAATTAACAAAAAGATTCGATATTGACAGCATTTCACACTGTGTATGTAATAACCTAATACACAGATAACGTAAAGTCACGCAGTTGAACACAGGAATAAGCATTTATAAATGTATTATGAAAAGAAATAACAAAACATAAGAACGCATAACAGAAACGTCAAGTGGGCTTTTGAAATTAAGAGATAACAGACAAGGACAAGGGGAGTGCAACTCATTTCAACTGCGGGGAGGCAGTTAATATGGGAAGAGAAGTGGTAAGAAGGGAACATATTACCTAAACGTAGATCATGCCTTTTCCTCAGTTATGTTTTGGAGTGAACAACTGCACAATTTCAAGCAATAGAGTATCAGAATATAAAACAAAAAACTAATGCCAAAGCAGAAGACAGTGCCACATGTTGACAATAGTAAACATGACACAGACACACTAGTTTTAGGCTAGTGTTGTACCCAAGGTCTGCTAAACTTGGGGCAAATTGCAGTTAAGTGTGTAAAAACCAAATAGATAAAAGAAAGATATGAAAATAGCCTTTTGAAACAAATTGTACAAGTTTTATAGTAAAGAGACTTTCAATTTCATATTTAACCACAAAATTTGAGTTAAATCTAGAAGTAACTCACCAAATTTTGCTAAAAAAATCTCAAGTTCACTATAAAGCTTGACCGTGAAGTCATAAACCAAAAGGAGAACAAATACAAAAAGTCAACCCAAATTCAAGCTCACAATTTCTTAGAAAGTTACTGCTTAACTTTCAGTTCTAAAAACAATCCAATTTTATCCATTTTTAACCAACTAAAACATGCATTTTAGAAGTTATACTAAGGTAAACATGAAGCAAAACAGTCCATAAAAAAAAACTGGAACAGTCAGACCGGGGGGAATGTGACAAAACAATACACTTTGCATCAAAAAATTATGCAGCAAATAGATGCGGTCAGTTGACAGGAAATTGAGTCTAAAATTTGAGCAAACAATCATTTTCTTACACCAAACTCAAAATTTAAGCTATAGAAAAATTGCAGCAAAACAATGCTAAAAATTTAGGTTGAAGTGGCTAAGTATAATTCAACTTTTTCATTCAAGAATCAGTGACGCAAACACATTTCTTTTGTCAAAAGAAAGTTGCTTGAGGTCTTAAAACAGAAAATTAAGCTTTAAATCAAAATTTAGCTACTCAACTCCCAAAGTTGGCTTAAAACCAGCTGAATTTTGCTCTCCAAGCTATTTACTGCAAATTCATCAAATTTTGCTACAAAATCAATATATAAATCATGCATTGAACTTAAGAAACATGATTGTACACTTTCTAAACAAGGAACCCAAGAGCTAATCGGCAGTTCTTGTTCGATGCTTCCACTAATGCAGAACAAGAAATAGATTATCAGACCATGAAAAATGAAACTAATGCTAACCCCCTAACCGACACCATCAATCTCTTCATTTACTAAAGAATATCGCTTACAAGGTTTGCCGACGGAGGCCATACGTTCAGTTGAAACCAGCCTTGGGTGAGGAGAATGGCGCGGGGACCTGGGCTACGCGGTGGACGCTGGTGATGAACGACGGATCTAGGTAACCATTGATCTCCAGGTGCGGTGGATCTCGCAGCACGGTGAGGGGTTTCGCTTCCTGGCCGACTAATTGCTTCGATTCTTGACTGGTTAGGTTACGAAATTAACAGTGGCATATGTTGTAAATACAACATAAGTCCAATACCCAATCAGACCCGCTACTTGACCCGGATATAAGCCCTTGACCCGATGTCCCCCCAGCCCGCCTTGTTTTTGAATTTACGCGAAATCCTTTTTACCTTATTGCTTTTGGAAAACAGGCAGTTTCACCAAATTTATTTTAACTTAAGTCAATTATGACTTATTTTTATTTTTACATTTTTTTTACCTGAAACTAATTTTAATTTAAAATTAATATTATGTAGTTACAATAATCCATTGAAAATGCATTTTTTTGTAATCATACTAAACGTTTATTAATTTTTCATGTTTAAGACATTAAAAATTTATAAAAATTATAAAAATTTACTTTTAAATGAATTATTGCATTTATATAATATTAACTTTCAAATGAAATTAATTTCTGATAAAAAAAATATAAAAATAAAAATAAATCAATTGACTTAAGTTAAAATAAATTGACTCAGTTAACCTATGTTTGAGCGAGATCACAAGCGAACATGAACTATTTGGGGAAATAACCTTCGATAGTGTTACCTCTTCCCTGGATAGGATCTTATACGGCTGAAAACGCAATATAACCGGGGAAGTTAGTGCCTGAATATTTGTTTGGAGCCTCAGACGATCAGCTAGGAGTTAAGCCCACTGTCGAGCCTTGTTGTATGTGCTTTGCTCAAAAAATGGGTCGAGAATCAAGACTTGAATGGACCTACTTATGTGTTGATTATTTGGACAAGTACTGGCCCAAAGTGTTGTAAGCCTCTTGTTGTGTTAGGAGATGGAATTGCCCCGTTCATTCTAACTACTCCCTCCGTCCATATGGGCCCAAGTGTTGTAAGCCTCTTGATGTGTTAGGAGGTGGAACCGTTTATTGTAACTACTCCATTAGATAATATCTTTTATTTCATAAAAAAAAATATTTCTTTTTGTGGTCGAAATAACTATTAGATAGATCTTATATATATAATCATACATTATACGTAATTTCACTTGAATCACTACTAGCTACATTTTCTTTTTTAATCCTGTAACAACCGAAAATATTTTTTAAGTATTTTTAATTTTAGGGAGATAATAAGTACAGCCACAGGTAATCCACACCGTTTTTGTTAAAGTAATTCCATTCACAATATTTTTAATAGCTTTAATATTATTAATAAAATAAAATGGACGAAATGCAATTGTGCTGATTAAAGTTAGGGATATGATTTGGACGTGAGAAAGTCAACAAAAATCAATCGCCCGGTGTTCCAATAGCCTCCCTTAGACAAGTCAGGCTGAGGAATGGGTTTCCTTTCTCCTCGTCTCCCTTGCTCTTCTCTTCCAGCACAAGACGAGAGACCAGGAAACACAGGCCAGCGCGCCCGCCAGCAAAGAAAACCAGCACTTCGCCCATGTCCTAGCCAGCCAGACATTCCATTCTTACACCCACTTCTGCTCTCTTCTCCGTCGTATATCTATCCCTCACTTTTTGGTTTCACGCCGATGGTCACTCGCTTCGTCTCTCCCCAAGCTGCTTTTTGTTGAGTTGGCCCTCCTCACTTGACTCGCCTAGGCGTAGGGTTGGGGTTTCAATTTTTCGCCGTTTGTTCAATCCCGAGCTCATCCACGGAGTTTCGCTTTCGAAGGTACGTACACCAATTACTAGAAGGAAGGAAGATACCTGCCCGCCATTATTTTATTCTTTGATCATTTTCTTGGTTTACACGAACTTTTTTCTTTTCTTTGTTTTGTTTTTTATTTGTACCTGGCTGTTAATAGTAACATTCTTTGGATGCTAAGAAAACCCAAAAAAAAAAAAGAAAACTGATAAGCGCGTTTCTTTGGTTGGATTTGGGGCTGATCTGTTGAATTGATGGCTTAGGGTTAGGGCATCGTCCATGCGAATGGAGGCGTCGGGTCCCGATTCAGACGCTTACGCTCACAGAGGATCTTCGAGCGCTTCCACGAATTTCAGGAGGCACGCGCTGCTATCGCCCTCCAACATTATCCGCGCGCCCATTTCGACATTGCTCGAATACTCGGGGATTCTTCGGACGAACCGCTCTAGTCACCACGAGTCGGAGGCTCTCGTCGCCAATCGGAGTCATGAAACTACTACTGGGAGTAGTGGGGAGGTTTCTATTAGGATAATCGGTGCTGGGGAGCAGGAGAACGAGAGGGAGGCGTCTGGATTAGTGGTCGGACAGGCTAGGGAGTTGGGTGCTCAGGCTGATGTTTCAGTCGACGGTCAGGCTGGTTTAAGGATTGATCCAGTTGGGGATGTAGCTTCTCAGCCCGCAAACACTGCTGCGACTGCAAACGCTGAACCAAGCGATGGGAGCGGCGTTAATGGCAGAGACTCTCCGTATCAGAGATATGATATCCAGCAGGCTGCTAGGTGGATTGAGCAAATTCTCCCTTTCTCCTTGCTTCTCTTGGTTGTTTTTATCCGCCAACATTTACAAGGTGAGTTCTATCATTTTGTGCTCACACTTACACGTTTTGCATCCATTGTTTCTGTTGTTGGAAATACATTAGAAATTGAGACTTGCTAAGTTGATGTGTGGAAGAATTTTCCCTACACTTTCATATTTGGAGACAGAGTGAAGTGCTTGGTTTGGCAATGATTTCTATTTTAGTCGATGAAAATCTTGGTTCATGGCATTGCTTCTCCTTGTAGATATAGCCAAAAAAGTATAAGGAGACTTGTTCGACCAATCATTTTGCCAAGAACAAGTAGCATTTTAATAATCAACCAGCTTCTTACGTTGGTCCTGATCTATCCTGCAGGTTTTTTTGTCACAATTTGGGTTGCTGCTGTCATGTTCAAGTCCAATGACATTCTAAGGAAACAAACAGCATTGAAGGTGACCTTTGTTGAGCGCAGCTTTGATATATTTGGATACTGCCACTTAACATGTACTTACCCTTTTTATTTTTTTGTTGGCTGCAGGGAGAGAGGAAGATCTCTGTTCTGATAGGCATCTCTCTTGCCTTCATGCTTCATGTGGTAGCTGTTTATTGGTGGTATAGCAATGATGATCTCTTGTATCCCTTGGTCATGCTTCCTCCAAAGTCCTTGCCACCTTTCTGGCATGCCATTTTCATCATCATGGTTAATGGTCAGTTTATGCTGCCACTGTCATTCTCATTAATCAATCAGCATTGTTTATAGCAATACCAAGGATTCTCCTCCCCCCCTCACCCCCTCTCCTCTTGCTCTCTCTCCCTATCTCTCGTGTTAAATCCATATCTAGACTCTTTACATTTTTTTTCCAGATACTTTGGTTCGGCAGACAGCTATGGTGTTGAAGTGTTTTCTGTTAATGTATTACAAGAACAGCAGAGGACGGAGTTACCGTAAACAGGTGAGGTTGAGTTGGTCAATGGAGACTTTGAGTTATAAATGCTAAAGCGATTAAATTTTGATTGTGTTCAAGCTTGGCTACCTATTTTCAGGGTCAAATGTTAACTCTGGTTGAGTATTTCATGCTGCTGTATCGTGCCTTGTTGCCAACTCCTGTCTGGTACCGTTTCTTCTTGAACAAAGAATATGGAAGCCTCTTTTCTTCCCTGATGACGGGGTTGTACCTGACATTTAAGCTTACATCTGTTGTGGAGAAGGTGTAATTCTCTTTGATGACCCCAGCAGTTGTTGTCTCTGTTTATGTTGTAGTTTCCCTCATTAAAAATATTGTATTCTATTTCATTTTTTTGGTTGAGTTATGATGGTTTACTTTTATTGCTTGAAAATCCAGGTGCAATATTTCTTTGCCTCATTGAAGGCACTGTCTCGTAAAGAGGTGCATTATGGTGCTTATGCAACATCAGAGCAGGTAGTCTAAAGTTTCTTTTTGAGATAAGAGCAGTTGGTCTAAATCTATTTGGCCTCTGTATCTGTTGAAGTTATTTTCATCACCAATATCAAGCCTTTTTTTTTAATGAAATATCAAGCTTATTTTAAACATTGGCACTGTGTATGAAAGTAGCATGCTGTAATCTATAACTACAGTTACAGCATTTCACTGTCAATCTTCTTTTGTTCTTTTGCTGTTTTTATTATTTCTTTCAAATCTCCTACAACATAATTTCTGTGTATTAGCTTTAGCACTAGCAGCTTCCCATGGCAGAGACCTGCATAACGCAGCTGTATTTCAAATAGTTGCTTGCTGATTTACTTGAAACATCTGCATCAGTTATTTTGAGCGGATATGCTGGTGCTTTCTTCTTATTCTTTTTTGGTTTGGTGGCATTTTGGTTTAGCTTTGCTCACTAGTACAAATTAAACCTGCATCCTGCTGGCACATGTTTTTCACGGTGATATGTTGAGATGTTGAATGGCAATTTCTGGTTTCAGCCGACTTGACTTTATATTGATCCCGTGCAGGTCAATGCAGCTGGAGATTTGTGTGCCATATGCCAAGAAAAGATGCATGCTCCCATACTTCTACGTTGTGAACACATATTTTGTGAAGATTGTGTGTCAGAATGGTTAGCTTTGCTTCGATTATTTCTTATTCTAAGGAGTATGCTGCCTGGAAATTTTCAAATGCTTGGATAGTTTTGACTCGTTTGCCCATTTGTTTCTTGTTTCCTTGATTGTTTTCTTGATGAGTAAAAAAAATGTCTTTCCAGGTTTGAGCGGGAAAGAACCTGTCCTCTATGCAGGGCTTTAGTTAAACCTGCAGATCTGAAATCATACAGTGATGGATCAACCAGCTTGTTTTTACAGATATTCTGAGTTCAAATCTCGGATTTCACAGATTCTTTTCGAATGTATATATACTTTTGCACAAGTGGCATTCTGCAGATCATGTACACAGGTAAAATTTGACCGCATGGGGTTGAATTTTTAATGAAATAGTAAAAGAATTGCTGTTACATGCACAACTCAACGTATTTTCATATGCTTAAAATAGTTAAATGTATCAAAAGGGCTTTCTTGAGATACATTTTTACATTTAAGAGTTTATAGCAATGAGTAAGAGCAAATGCTTCTCTCTCTTTCCTCATTTCCTCTCTTTCAATTGGAACACTAGAAAATGCACTGTTATCTGTTGATTGTTGGCAGCTCGATCTCTCTGCTTGTCTCCTATTAGTCATTAATTTTGATTGAAGCAACCAACTTCTTGTTCAATATTAATCGTGCAACTAAGCGATTCCCCAAAGGGATTAAAATGAACAGAATTTTGCAAATAGAGTTTTGGTGGATTTCCATATCTTTCTGCACTTTGTAAAATTCGTTATATTTAGTGTTCAGAACTCTTTCGATAGATGAGTTCTAAACATGAAGCAGTATGTGTCAATGTTAGAATTAAAATATAGTTTGATATCTGCAGCAGTATCAGTCAAACATGAAAGCAGTTAAGCAATGTGGATGTCAAAAATTAAAATGGCGCCTCAAACTTCTTGTATTTATTTAAGTGATGGATAAATACTGAGTTAACCAAGCGAGTTAAAACTTAGCCTCCCTTCCTGGCCAAACAGGCAACCTGCGATTGAATCGTAAAACATATGAAGTCTCAGCTTTTCATCATCTCTCTATGGGCGTTTGATTTTGCAGACATAAGTCGAAGGTAAATGGTAATGATTCCAGGCTTCTAATAACCAATTTACAGCGCCCCTCTGGTTGAGGCAGTGCCCTAGACAAAATGGGCGTTCCGGTTCTGGAAAAACAGTGGATAGATGGAGAGTAAAAAAATGAGACGGCCACCAATTAGTGGCTCAACAGTAGGATAATTGAAGCAGAATCGCTCTAGTTTTTGGGACACTGTTGTTGAACCAATGAAAAGTAAACCTTCAAGTCATTTTTACATCAATTAAATGATCGACCAAAAAGTTGCAGACATTACATACAGAGAACAACGAATTACCCAAGCAAACAATAAGCTTCCCCAAACGCACAACAGAACAAAAACGAAGGCAAAATGCGGGCAGAAAGATTGAACGCGTGTTTCCAAAATTCTTCATAAAGAAAAAGATCTCAAAACAAATTTAAAGAGCATGAGGTCTTGTTGCATCTACGTGGGTGGTCGCAGGTCTCTTGGCATCTCCGCTGGGAGGTCCAGGACTTCTAATATCAGCACTGGGGTTCGTAGAAGGTCTTTTTGCATCTGCATTGAGGGTAGTGGAAGTATGTTGCTCCACTTCTTTGTAGGTGGTAGCGGAAGGTCCTTTTGAATCCTCATTGCTGGTAACAGGTCTTTCCCCAGCTGCATTTGGGATTGAAGAATCTGTGTTGGGCAAGACATCCATGATGGAGGTATTCGTACTTTGTGAGACATGCTTTGTCCCTTGGGGTGGGGCAATACTTTCCTTGGTTGAAGGTGGACTCTCTGAGTCAGAAGGAGATGGTGGAGATTTAGGTGATAGTGGAGAGCCAGAGAGCACCCTGGCAAGAGGATAAACCTCTGTCACTTCTTCAGCACCCTCATCCAAATATACTACGTCCTGCATCGTCAATTGGTGGTACTCTACTATTTCCCTCAAAAATCTGTTCTCACGAGCAAATACTTCATTATCATGTGCCAACCGAGCTTTTTCCGCCAGAAGCGTCTCCAGCTGAAGGCGAATCTGGCATAACAAATGGTATCATTAGATGCAACAATTATTTCTGTCATTGAACAAAAGGCTGCTGTGATTCTTTAGAAAATAGTATGTATTTCATCTACCATAAGCATATCCTATATAACTTTGGTTTACGGCAACAGGTATACCAGATCATCATCTGTAGGGTGTTCCCCTTTCTCATGGCTTTCACGTAGTATCCTGTTCTCCTCCTCCAGTTGAGAGCATCTTTCTTTTGCAAAAGCCAGATCTGCCTTAACTGTTTTCAGTTCCCGGAGAAGAAGTTTTGCTTTTGCAGCAGTTGCCATTGCTACCTGCAAAGCAAAGGGAGCCCAGTAATGACACTGAATTTATGCAAAGAACTTGGCCAACACCGTTGAGATCATTTAGACTGACTCCACTAGTCTGCATAATGCTACAATTCTATTGAAAACTTTAAAAAATTAGCTAGATCACATTGTCAGTTAGTAATAAAGTGCCAAGAATGTCTTAGGATTTGTATTTGGCAAACAGGGAGTTATGAGCAGAATTGAGTGTCTCAAAATACCACCATTCAGCCTCGAATTTGAGCACTTCAACCTTGTTTCTTTTCTTGACTCAAAGTCTGTTAATGGTTTCTCTATGTAAATTAGTAACACTCAAATTTGGCACCTTACGTCGCGAGATGCCTTGAGTTGAGTTTCTGGGTTGGTTTGCATCCCCCGTGGGTGTGCTGAAGTAGGAGCAAGATTCTGCCCATCAGCTGGTCCATTCTCTTTTCGCCTAATCTGTATCTTGCGAGTCTCTTGCAAGATCTCTGCTGTCTTGTTACGTCCTTCCTGTAACACAAAGTAGAGTGTTGATGAAGGATCATTCCATTTCCAAGCTATAGAACAAGTGACAAGGCCACATGAGGCCGGAACAATTTACTCATATGTCATGCTTCCTCTACCTACTTTGGATAACTCATAACCAGCTTCCAATTCTGATACAATGCGAAATTCAAAAGTGAATCGAGATACATAACAAGAAAGCATACTGAAAAGAAGAGAATCAAACTGAAAGAAGTTGGTAAATTACCTCAAATGCCTTTTCAAAGGAGTCACCAATATGATTAAGTGAGGTAGAAATCCTATCCAAGCCCTTCCTTATTGCAGGATTGTCCATTTTTCTGAAGCCCTCACCCTGCTGCTGATTCTGCAGAAATGAAAAGAAAAGGTCATGATAAAGAATGAGAACAAAATTAGTCCGAAAAACCAAGTCCCAAGATGATTATCGAGTTCAATGTTCACTCTTTCACCTGTGAACTGTTTGATGAATCAAACATCTCTGATCTCCGCCTGCCAGTAGGTGTTCCGAACTGCTGAGACTGGGACCGTTCATCATCTTCCAAAATGGCTTTAGCTTTTCGAGCCAAAACACCCCAAAACCCTTTCGCTCCATTTTCTGCATTTTCGTAGGCATTGAAACGCTGACCAAATTCAATTTTAAAAGATGAGCCACAACAAGCCAGATCATAATCCGAGAAAATGAAAACAACTGGAGGATCATTGGTTAATGTAGTATATCGAAATGTGATAAAATTGAAAACATGCGAAAGAGAGACCTTAGATCTAGGAGAGTCGAAATCTCTGTCTCCTCCCCAAGACGACGTTTGGGGAGTTGCGGACTCGCGGATCGCCTGAGCGGCAAAGGAATTCACCGGAGACTGACCAGAAAACGAATGCGACGTCATGAGGAGAGGATTGGGAGACTGATCGGGTGGCGGATGGCGAACCTCTTCCTTGAAAGTGGACGATCGGCTAATCCCCTGCCTTCTCCGGTACGCCATCTTCTGCCTCTTCAAATTTCTTCAGCTTTCGGCTTGGATGAAACTTCAGGAAGAGGAAAGAGAGGGAGAGAGTTGAGATTGGAGCGAAAATTGATGGGTTGGCGAATGCTTCCACAGAGTTGGCTTCTCTTTTTCTTTTGGTTTTTTTTTTTTTTGCCCTTTATTGTCTTTCTGTTAACGAAACGAAACAGAGACGCCATGCAAAGGAATGTATTCATGTAATTTACTGGGTCTATTCACACTGTTTCCCTTAATATTTCAAAAAAATTAGACTTTCATCAATACATTCGAAAATCTACTTTTAGCCCCAAATTTGTTTCAACCCCGACAAAGGAAAAAGCTGTCCTACATTGCAGAAAATGAAAACTAATAATTAAAAGTTTACAAAAAAATTATCAGAAAGTTAGACATACTAAAAAATGTTTAGCAGATAGCTTAAGTAAATCTTTTAAAGTTGATATCAACCAATATAAAGAAAAATGGGGGCGAGTGTAGGTTTGAAAACTTAACTGGTGTATCTGTAAAAAGTACTAAACCTCAAGAAGAAGTATACCGGACCCCAATTTAAATCGCTGTGTTTCTGGAGCAAATCTGGACCGTCTGATCTTCTTTAATTTTTCCAATTAATCCCGTTCTTGCGGGTTTTCAGGCGCTCCCAAACTGCCACCTTTCCCTCCTCAGTTCCCCGCTAGTGACCGTTATCTTGTCCTCCCTTCTTCGGTTTTTTTGGCCCCCTTAATTACCACTTCTTAGCTAAAGAATAACAAAAATTTCATTTTCGCTAAAAGATTTTTTCTTGTATTTTCAGTGATTATTCTACTAGACAAAGATTATTTTTCCCCAAGATACTATCAAATACCAAACTAAACGAATAATAGTTTTCATATACAAAAGGGCTCTTTATCCATGCTTCTCCTAACAAAGAAAAAAAAAAGAAAGTAAGTAAGAAAGAAAACCCCATTACATTTCCAAAAACATTTATTGGCTATGAAAGTGTAGAAGAATTTATCAATTCTATTTAAAATCTGAGGCGATAATTTATTACTTTAATGTAATAAATTGACAGAATTAGCACTATTTTTTGGCGCAAATATGTAACTTTCCCTTGATGGGTCAGACAACTCAAGAAAGTTGTAATTCCAACCCACACCTTTTATTTTTTGTTTATTGGCCATGTTTTCCTTTAAATCTAACTGCCTTCGTTGTCACTCATTATTTAAGCTCAAATGGATGGACCTGCCTTACAGACGTGCTTGCCAATTGCCATCATAAATTACTTCCATAAAAAAAATGAGCCCCAAAGCCTATCGCCTCCATATGCTAAGACCAATAACTTCTCAACCGGGCCATGTCGTGAGCATAGAATGATCCATTCTTTCGCCCAATTGAATGTACAAAATACTTAAAAACTTTCCTCAACCTTCAGCGTCCTGGACACTTCTCACAGTTGTAGGGTCAGATCACCATGCTTAGACCCAGCATCTGATGGCAATTGCTGATGACCATCATGATGCATTTCAGTGGACACCCCTCTTTTGTTGCAAAAGTGCAGCGCTTTTTTGCATTGCTGTCTCTGCAGAGAAGCACCCTCATCGGAATTCATTTCTGTCCGGCAAGGCTTGCTATTTCTAGTATAGTTTAGCTGGTCCAGTCGTGTCTTCAGATATGGAAGATCGAAAACAAACCGAGAACCAGGTGGAAACGGCTGACTTGAAGGTGGAGCTTGACCTGACTCGGTTGAACAACCAAATTTTCTTGTTTCTTGTGAGGCTCTTTCTTGACTGTCACCTCTAAGATGCCAAGACTTCTGATTGGTGAAGGAGCAGTCCATTAGACCAACACCTGAGATCCCCGTCACCTCTGTTTGAAGTGAAGGCATTGGGTTTGAATTGTTCCTGAAACAGAGATTTAACATATTTGCCTCTCTCTGGTTAGGAGCAGGATTCAGTGGCTCTGCCTGATGATCAAACTTGGTTTCCACACCCATGGATTCTCTAGCACCAACAGTAAACGGATGCACCCAGATCCCAGTGCTCCTCTGGTAGTAATGTATGTTCTTGCCACCAAAACCACCAAAGGCATTCCCGGGCCCATTGTTGTCTGCCCACAATGCACTAGCCATTTTCTTATCTGTGTTTTGTGACACCTCTTCAAAACAATTAACATTGTTGCAGCTTCCAAACACTGTCATGTTCCCAATGCACTCTTCCTGACTTGATGCATTTGGAATTTTCTTTCTATTGCTTTTTAGCGCCTCTTCGAGGAATAGACTGCTTTCATCTGTTCCACCTGCATGAGGTTGATTGCATTTACTAGTAGCATTTCCAAAGACAGAAAGACGCTCATGAATCCTATGTTGTGAATGTTTGGAACTCGTATTCTGTGTAGAATCTAGCGTTCTTGAGGTATTAGCATACACTACAGCATTTCTGCATGTTGAACTTGGGGTCCTGAAGTTGGGAGCATCGGAGAAGGATCCAGATAATTTTCTTCTAGCAACCTTTTTAGCTGTTGGTCCTAAGTCTTTAGCAAACAACATCAAGCTATCTTTATAGCTGATTCCAATCCCATCCACCTACATAAGCAAAAAATAATTCATTAGAAATGTCCGTAGAATATGACTGACCAACTCAGCCATAGCATTAAGCAAACTTCATTAGTTCTTTGTCAGGCCCCAAAGCTTTCTGTCAGTACGACCAACAGATAATTATTCAAGAGAAACGAGAGAGGCCAGTAGTAAACAAGTAATGTGAGAGCCCTATTAAGGAGAAGATAATACCAATACAAAAGCTGCATGCTTATGAATGAGGCCCTACCCATGTTTGCAATTATATAAACATAAATCATTCTAAGAACAAATTCAGTTCAAAGAGAAAATATGCCTCAGAACTTATAGTTGAGTATATTTTGGCTAATCAAAGAATAAAACCAATGGCTGGATGATTAAATCCAAAAGGCCGCTCTTCAAAAACTCCAAACTATTCAATTGATAATAGTATGAGAGTCTGAATTTAACGCCAAGGGAATTAGCTTGGAGAAATGGCAATTGAATTTGATAACACTTCAATTCTTTTACCACGATTGAACAGACTTGTTTAATACCAACGAGTTTCATGATCAAACATATAATCTTACATTAACCAAGTGCTTTGAATTGTACACTGTTGAAACAACAGAGTCACTTTCATTCAGGGATGTCTTCCAAGGTTTATAGCTGCAACGAGGATCATCTCCAGTAATGTCATTCCTTTGAGCACTGCCACAACCTGTTACAGAGTTACTAATAAAAGCCAGTCAGCAACTTTCTCAGCCTGAGAGTTCAAACAGCTGCATGTGGAAAAAAGGTACAAGATATAGGCTGATTTGAGGCAGAAAATTCATGTAAGGTCCAGAGTGAAGGGATAAAAAGGAAGAACACAGTGAGTTCAGATAAAAAGAAACTGATGACCACCTAGATCACCGTGAGCCATCTGAGATATATGCATGAATTCAAATTAATCCAAGACAATTTTAGGATGAAGTTTATGTTTACCAGAAAGCATTCCAAAGCCTGTTGCATTAAAACTAGTAATATCAGAGTCACTGAAGCCCTGTCTTGCTGTTTTCTGAAGATTTGATGAACTTAGCCAGCATGGTATTGCAGTTGATGGTAAAACAGGAAAACCATCAAATCTCAAATTTGTGGTCAGCTTAGAGCTTCTACTCTTTGATGTGGACCTACCCTCTTTCGAGGTTCTTCTACCAGTTCTTCGTCTGGCATCTGAAAATTCCAGCTCAAAATTTGCTGGATCAGTTTTAAGAGCATGGAAAACCTTTTTTGCGAGGTCATGAAGTGCTCGAGCCTGTGAAAATGCATTCAGTTAGCAGAAAATAACACACATTACAGCAAATAATTCTCAAACTGGGAGGTACCTGTCTGAAGTAGATGGTGGACGAGGAATTAAAATGCATTGCATTTGTAGAAATCAAAAATGCATCGTGCTGCACAATGTTTCAAAGATGGTGTGTCAAAACCAATCATCTACGTTCTACTTTCATGAAAAAGACATAATATACAAAAGTTTCATGAGCTGACAAAAGATAAACAAAACAAATCTGAAGCTCAATCTGTTGTCGTACACGCATTACATTCATGAGTTGGACTACAGATGGTTTTTGACAAATGACCATTTATTGTGATTGTCCTCGGAAATAAAGTTAGAATATCACATACACATCCACAAACTTTTTACACCTTAAACAATATATATACCCACACACACACACTTCGGAGCTAAGAAAAGTATGTGTGCCAGGACAAGGAGTAAACCTCAAATTGCTGAAGATTTGTGTACATCCCCTCATGAAGTTTGGCCCTCATTGTACCAAAGTCCATTGGCTCTTGAATGATCTCATAGTAATCTTCAACCTTGAACATCAACAGTAATCATTCGCATAATGTTCTTCAAAAGAGAAGCATGTTATGAAGATAAATCAAAACGGGCAATTGTAAACCTCTTCAGGGTCAACTGGCTCAGCAAAGATTTCATAGGTATCTCTCCTGCCATTGAGAACAATTCACACACAACCAGTTCAGAGTTAGATTGAAGTAAAGGATGCACAAAATAACTATGTTTTCGTGTATGTGATCCATAAGATGCCATTCTAGTAATCCTAAGAGATGGAGGTTTATAAGAGCGACCTCTGTAGTGTGTCAAGGATAAGCTCCAGTATTTTTCTCTCTGGCATCCAGTTGGTCGGTAGAACACCTGAAATGTTTTCTAACAAACCGTAATAGTTATTAATGTATAGAAACGGCTGTCTTCACAAATGTATTAGTATTGAAATCATAGATCTATTCCTAAAATTTTTCACGCAATGAAGATGAAGAAAAATTTAGTTTACATGTGATCAAGGTTGTCAAAAAGGGGGGAAGGAGTTCAAGCCTAATAGTGCCATGATGGTTTAAGGCTCACCAGTGCTGATTTTATCATCTTCACGGCATGGTGATTCAAAAGCCTCCACGTCTCTGGACTTGGAATCCTGAAAATTATTAGTTACATTGCATAAATATACTTGCCCTTAACAACCTAGATTCATCGTAATCTTATCAAGTGTTCATACAATACAAAGCACGAAGGCTTATTTGTTTAATTAACCAGAGTTGAAAAGAATTCTTAGCTATTCCATCCATGGCAACGACAACGAGGCACACAGCAGACAAGTGCCCTCAATTCTTAGAGAAACCAGGCTCCATGCTGACTCAACATAAATAATATACTACAACACAAGAAGTATTTGATTAAGAGAATGAAGGAAGGAAAGGTAGAGTAGATTTGCCATGTCAGGGAACGGTCTACTTAGGTCTTTGTCCTTGTCCTTTAACGACAAAGTCAGACCTTTCGTCAGCCTTTCTTAATTAACTAAATGGAGACAAAATCAATCTCCATCAGCCCACTTTCTATATTCCTGAAAGCACACTAGTGTCAAATTAAACGAGTATGCTACTGTCACTAACCATAAAAACACTTGAAAAAACTGCACCTTTCTCCAACTATTAAACCAGCTACACCCAGGAGGAAGAAAGAGATGTGACCTGTGGGACATGAGCCACATCTTCAAGTTGCTTAAGCTTCCTCTTTTTCCTGGCTCTGGTGCGGGAGGCTGGAGCCGGTGCTGGAGCTTGAGCCGGAGCCAGAGCCAGAGGCTTTGCCTGCTGGGCCTTCCTCCAAGCATCCAATGCACACAGCCGCGGGCTCCTCCTCTCCCCTTTTGATATCTTTTGCTCTACTTTCCTCCTGCACTCACCAAAGTTGTTTCATTTTTTTAGTTTATTCAATAATAAATGACAACTAACCCACATCTTTGCCACCAACTGTACTTTTTCCAAATCATTGCACGAAATGAAAAATGTCTCCTCCAAATACCATAAACCCACCTCGACATTCATACAGCACAAACAAAAACAGTGGTGCCTTTATTCGAAAAAAATAAAGAAAGAAACAACCCAGGAAAATGTTTGAAAATGAGCAAAAGCAGGAATGGGTTTAAAGGTGATGGGTTGGTGAACAGAATCCGTAGCTTTATAGCACAGGAGAAGCAATTAAAAAGAGGTGAGAGGTCCAGCCAGCTAGAGAATTAGCATGGCATTACTGTTTTTAGAGATAAAATAATCAGTGACGATCCTATGAAACACCAAGAAAAATGTTGTGTTTATTTGCTGCCTAATTTGCTCTGTGATTTCCCACATGGATATGAGACAAAAATGGAAATAAATAAAAAAAACAGAGAGAGAACTGGAACAGTAAAAGCGAGAGATGAAAATTGGGACTGTACAGCTTTGCCTTTGCAGTCCTACATGCATTAGAAGTTCAAGGAAAAGGACGGTCCGAATCCTAGGACTCGGTCTTCCAACCACGCGCTGCTTCAGAGCGTGGTCTTCACCGTACATCAAAGCGGGCCGGAACAAACCACTCGGTCCCGCTCGCAGACACAGACCTTTTCTGGGCCTGCTGTTCTGTTTCCAAACTGGGCTTAGCGTTGGATTCCAAATTCCAACATCTTGTTCCAGGTTCCGCAGAGGCGCAGCTAGTATAGCTTAAGTATAGCTTATACTGGTAAAATATAATGAATATTATAGGGATCGCCCGAATTCGAGCAATGACGTTGCATCCTCCTTCAATTTTGGCTCCTTAGCATTGACAAAAGACATCCAATGTTTTCCAGCTTTCGTGTAATAGTCGATTTTCCCTCTAACTTTTTCTAATATACTATTTAGTTCTTTATAGTTGTAATGCGTTTGAATAAAAAAAACATCTTATTCGAGATATACAATTAACATCGGACAATATAAGACCTATATAATTTCCAACTAAAACAGTTCTACATGCTAGCGTTACAGTTTTTAATTAATTTACCATTAAGTGTGATGTACAAATAAAAAATTACCATCAAACGTTGGTTTCCCTTAAACGCTCGATGGTTAATAGCTATCAATATGATGCAATTTATTACCGGATCAAGAGTTCGAAGACTAGCATGAACAAATTTCAAGTGAAGATAAGAACATCCAAAGAGAAACCTTGTAACATCTCTCTCTCTCTCTTTCTCTCTCTCTCTCTCTCTCTTTTTTAGCTCCTTTTCCAGATTACATCGATATAATGGCAATTTGTACCTGATCTGTCCGTCCGGTGGCGCAATAAAAACGTCCAATTCCTTTTGTCAAAAGAGAGAAAAATCAATTCCTACGATTTTTATGGGATAAGAATTTTTGGACACAAACTATTTTTTGGGTATTACACTTTACCTCATCCTATTTCAGAAATATACAATTTATTCATTGTTTTGCACTTTACCTTTTAAAATAATTATTTTATATTTACATAAAAAATTAATAATTTAAAATACTTATTAACTATAAAAATTACAAAGTGTTATACAAACTGAAATTATTAGAAAAGGACAACTATATAGTTTAAATCAATATTTTAAAAGTTGTTACTAACCAATGTAAAAAAATCAAAGATAAATTGTGTATTTTTGAAATGGGAAGAGCAAAGCGTAATATTTAAATTGTGTAATTTTAAAATGGGAAGAGCAAAGCGTAATATTACCTAAACCTTGAGAACATAAATTATATTAACTCTTTTTTTTTTGCCTTTCTCAATTTATCCCTACATTTTTTTTTCACTTGTCACGAGACTTCACTCCCATCATGATATCTTTGAGCCATTTGTGAAATGCCCATATCGTTTTGTGTTTTTTTTTTTTCCAGACGCCTTTTCGGTGCTTAAATTGTTGCCTGATACAGCTGAGTCGACAACGTCGTCGTTAAATTTGTCCATGATTAAAGGCATGTTTTTGTTTGCCAATCAAGGAGGGGAGGAGGAGGAGGATAGGACAATCAATTGCGACAAATAAATGTTAATTGGTGAGTCTTTAAAAGCAGAATTAATATGCCATTAACTCAGGATAGATAGTGTACATTTAAGTCGTATTAATTTATTTATTTCGATGGGAACTTGATTGTTTGATCTTTTATCTACATGTCGAAAATTCTTAGCCGTCCTTAGTTTTTGAACATCATTAAGTAGTATCAATTTACTTTTCGTATCATTTTTCATCTACTTATCACATTTGTCCAGTCAATTAGTGTTTATAGACAAAAATCAGTCTCACCGTGTGGTGATGACATTGAAAGACAAAAATAAAAGATATTTATTAGAAAATATTGAGATTAACTTGCACAAACTAGTATATACGTACATATATGTATTTTTTAAAATAATAAAAAAAGTGTAAAAAAATTTATGTAGCATACCAATTTGCATGTCATGGTTTGATTGATTGTAGGAAAAAAAATTAATCAATCTTTGTATATCTAATTATAGATTTCCACATTTTATTGATAAATTATCACCTTAATTTTATTTTGCAAGAATTTTGTAGACTTCTTTTATTACATCCAACAGTTTTCAGACATGATTATGTTTATGTTATACAGTGTTTAGAGAATTACAAGACCAACAGTAGTAGCAGTGTTCGAGTTCTTGTTGTCTATTTTAGATATTTGTTCCGTTGCTCTGGGGAAATTACGTATTTTGTTTATTTATCTGACCTTAGGTATTCAATCCACAGGATTTTTGGTTTGGAACATTATAATGACCTTTTCTAAGGGAAATTAAAGATAAATGAAAATTAAAAATAATAAACAAAGAACTGTCTAAATACGTGGTGCTTTACCTTTAAAATTTATAGCATCTTCATACTGAAATTACTGGGTCATGTAAATTTGTCCCTGATTTTTTTTTTTCACATTTCGCATGTATGCGTAGGCTATTTGAATTGATGAAGCTCGGTCTTCAGCAGAATTCGTGGACTTTGGAGAAACTGGTATTGCATTGGCCTGTTAGCAGGTTGTGGATACTTGTTAAAGAATCTTTGATGCTTTTGTAAGGGAAAATTTAAGGAAAAAAAGGTTTGGAATGAATGAACAAGAGCCCCATATGTATTAGAGGGTTAAGAGGCCATGAGGGGGTGAAATCCTGAGCCGGCTTGATGGTCTTCTTTTAGATGAATCAAATTGTTACAGGAACACCACCATGGAAATCATTAATGGATGATTTTTTTTAATACTCGGAATAACATAAACAATTGTTAGGAGAGCATAGAAGCAGCAAGATTATGAGCTAAAAGAACTTTATATGTTGGAACCACAACCATCAAGCATCAATGCAGGGAATTCAACAGGTCCACAGTCTAACAGGTAGAAGTAACGAGAGAAAGACTTAAAGATAAAATATCAAATAATACTTGAAGAGTCTACAAACAATCTATTAGGACAATTACAGAGTTGAGATGGAGAGCAGTTGCAAATAATAACGTTTCTTATATTGCCCAAAACTCTACTTCTAAAGCAGATTCACACAGAGAAATAAAGACGCCTTTGCAACTAATAATAGAAACATTGAAATTTAACTAGACCCAAGCTGCAGCACCTTTCCTAAAAGAACTTCACAAGGTCAGACATGTTTCTAGGTAACGGATGAATTGTTGATTGGTCTCCTCAAAAGATGGGATTACAGTGGGTTCTTGAGTCTCATAGCCTCCACCTCCATATCAATCCCAATAAATCTGAGTTGTCACACACACACACACATATATATCTAAGTCATGGGTGTTAGCAAATAGGATTTTGCTAAAGTAAGGGTACATGATAATCATTATTTAAATATGAATTACTATTAAATTGACATGAGCCTCTGTAATAACGCAATTTAACCATTTGTAACAAATGACAGTTATTGCAGGACGTGACACTACCATTTTCCTATAAGCTAATATTGGATTAGTGTAATTCAGACTGCTTTTATTCTCGATCAAATAAAAAGGAAATGCCAGTATTCTCCAAACTTTTAAAAAATAAGATGTCAATATATGAAAATAAAGAGTTTAGGGGTCAAAGGTACAAGAATACAAAGTTAACGTGCCTGCCTCGACTTAATCCAAAGGAAAATTCTAAAGTTTTGTTAGTTCCACCACCGAGACTGGGTCTGGCAAGACTACAAGCAGCTCCTCTCTCCGTCTCTCTATCTCTTATCAGCCATTTGGTTGGGATTAGATTGTTCTTCCCTCGATCCCTATCCTGGATTTCTCTGATCATCTACAACACAACCTCATTTGCTCCCCTTTTGGATTCTCTTGTGCGCTGTTTTCTCTGATCAGCGCTTTTTCTCGCCGATTTTGCTGTTCAGGTTACAATCGAGTTCAATCGAGCTTTATTTATTTTGTTTGTCCTCTCTCGATGCTATTGTGCCCATTGTCTTCAATTTTTTTCCTCTCTTGCCTGGAACATTTTGGTTATTGTTAATTTGCGTGATCCATGTTTTGTTAGATTATTTTCTGGCTCTGAAAAGAGTGATTTGGGTAAGGTTAGTTGTTCCCTGAGCTGATTCTTCTGGGTTTTCTGCAGTGTATAATGTGGCTCGGTTCTCTTTTGCTGCTTTGCTAAAGCAAAATTTATTTATTGTATGCTTTAGCAAATGATAGAACGATTAGAGTCATGCCCCAGAAAGCTAAGGGAAAAAATGGATATTGGAAGCATGTCCATTGTTCTTTTTTATTATCATCGTTATCATGTCTACTTACGATTCTTAAAAGAATTGATGGGTTAGGGAAGAGGGTGCCATTTTAACGCCGTGGTTTTGGGTGCCATCCCAGTGTACCTTATGGTTATGGAGCAAGGAGAAACCTCAGACATTTATCAGCTGGCTTTTGTTTTTTGTGCATATGTGCAACGCCGAGGTCAGAGTGTTGAATCTAACCTTGAACATTGTCATTACAACCATAAGCTTTTACCTGTTATACTGAAGCTTGGTTGTTCTTGCTGTCCGTTAGTGGTAACTGGTAACTGATAAATCTCTCTAGAAAATGTGCTTTACAGCAGAATTCATGCTCTTGAACTGCGTTTTTTGGTAGTTGATGTTATCAGTTAGGTTGATATCCTATGGTGCTATTATGATTAGTGTACAAGCATTAAATGGAATGCTATTACTATGGTATGTCTCTGTATGTGCTTTTTCAGTCGTGACATGCTTATCTAAATTCTACCCCTTTTCTGGTTTGCCCAGATGGATGCTGAATCGGAAACAATGTCTGTGGATGTTCCTGTGCCCATTGCTCATGAAAGCCATTTTTTTCTAGGCCATTCCACCCAGGCTGCTGTTTGCACATTGTGCCAAAGAAGCCCTGCATCTGATATTGAGGCAGTGGATGATCTAGTAGCTGTTAGTCTATGCGGTGATTGCAAATTTTTGTTGCTTGAGGATCTTGCTACTCCTTCTCCTGATGTTCATCGAAGGAGCACATCCAG
This sequence comes from Aquilaria sinensis, assembly GCA_005392925.1. Lineage (NCBI taxonomy): Eukaryota > Viridiplantae > Streptophyta > Magnoliopsida > Malvales > Thymelaeaceae > Aquilaria > Aquilaria sinensis. The sequence continues at coordinate 425,898 of SMDT01002502.1, forward strand.
AAGAAGAAGAAGAAACAGGCAAAGCAGTTCTGAGTCAATTGAAAATCTCTTCTCCCAGCAGTTTTCACTTATGATTAATTTGATGAGGCAAAACCAATCAGCTGTGACTGAGCTCGAGGATCATTCCGTGGATACAGATTTGATAGCGAGTTCATTACAACACACTAGTTCTCGTACAACACCAAGCAGTTCAACAAGGTGGCGCCGTGTTCTGTCTGATACTGAAAGTGATGGTTATGATAATGTGGATTATTTTTATGGTGATAGCGAATCAAGCATAAGCTTTGGTCAGTACAGAGGTGTTCAAGGTGAAAGCGATGCAGTTTCCTTTAGCAATTATGGCGGTGATACAGATGCTTCGGTTGATGGGCACAGCCTTATGGATACTGAGCTGTTTATTAATCCTGAGAATCGAAGTGATTTTGACAGTGACACTGATATTGATCCAATGCATACTGGGTTGAGTCAGTGGAACTGGGATGATGCAGAAGAAGATGAAGGGGAGGAAGATGGTGAATGGGAAGAAGCAGATGCTGAGGAGGATTCAGTTCAGTTTACGGTATCAAGAGCTGGACTTCAGGATTTGTTCATTCCAAGTCCTAGTGAACACAATTTCCCTATTGTCAGCTCCCCCATTAATTTCCAGCATGCTAGAGGCTTTGAACGACTGCTTGATCACCTGGCTGAGACAGACAGCTCAAGGAGAGGAGCACCTCCTGCATCCATTTCCTTTGTAAGCAGCCTGCCTTGTGTTCTTGTTGGAGAAGAACATGAAAAGAACGAGAGTGTGGCTTGTGCAATCTGCAAGGACATTTTACCTGTGGGCACTGAAGTCAGTCAACTTCCTTGCCTTCATATCTATCACCCTTCTTGTATTTTGCCCTGGTTGAGTACGCGAAATTCATGCCCCCTTTGTCGCTATGAGCTTCCAACCGATGATAAAGATTATGAAGAGGGGAAGCGGCATGCTAACAGCACGGTGTCAATACCTCGGATCCAGGAGCAGGATGTAGGTGATGGGAGTTCATCCTCTCACTCTTCTGACGCTGAATCTGAAGAAGCTCATGAAACCAATGCGGACAGATCAGAATCAGGACAAGTTCATAGTGCACATCCCACTATGAACAACTCCAGCAGGGAGAGTAGCAGAGACTGGCTTTTCCGTGCAGCTGCTCCAATTGTCGGCATAGTAGGCATGGCCCTTGTTTTATGGTTAGGCAAACCACTGATTGTGAGAAGCGGATCGCAAAGTCAGTGCAGTGTTTCTGCACTGGGGCAGCATCAAATGCAGGGTCCAAGTCATTTGAACCTAAACCAAAGGGGGAACAGGAGCAGGAGGTGGTGGTTTCTTTTCTGACTTTCAGCATCAAATAATTTATGTGTTTGAACTCGTTTGATGCAGAAGGCAGCCATTTGATGTGCGAACCTGGTTTTGCCAGCATGGTTTTATGATATAGTATTGTTAATCTTGTTTTGCAAGTAGTAGGTTCTACTAATTCCTATCATCTTCCGCATCCTGATTGCTGTCATTTTTTTTCGATTTGTTTTTTATCTGTAAAATAGTGCTGATTTGGGTTTATTTCATTTTTGTACTCAGAATTATTCAATATCTTTTTGGGTTTCTGGACCATAATACTAGAAATATCGACACTTAAAAAAAAAAAAAAAAGACAAAATACGCCGGAAATAGCAGATCCTTTCCCTTGTTATATTCAGAATTTCACAGTATAATAGTCTATCTGATATCTAATCCACTCTACCTTAATTAAATGAAAAAATTAGAGAAATCTCTTCTATCGTCTCCTATAATTTGTCCTATCTATTTTAAAAAACTTACATTTACCTCATACTTTCTTTACAATGTCTGATTATAACTTTTGAAATTCTAATTTAAACTGTCTAGTTACTATTATTCCAGTAATTTTAAAATTTATTATATTTTTCATAGTGAACTAACATTTGAAATATACTAATTTGCACTTATAGATAGTAAAATACATTCACAGAAAAGAAAAATTGATAATTCAACATGTCTATTAATTGTAAAAAAAAATATTTAAGAGATTGGAATTAGTAGAAGATGATTATTGTACAATTTAAATTATAGTTTTATAAGTTGTTATTAAACAGTGTATAAAAAGCAGATGGACAATGTAAATTTTTAAAAATATAAAAGATAAAGTGTAAGTTAGGCTAAACCATATAGGTTGTTGCAAGTTCCCCTAATTAAATCTGATCGTAAATGGGATAAATATATTTTCCAAGCTTAAGATTGAACCTTCATTGGTCTCAAGGTCCATGGACCTCATGTTGATGAACTAGAACAAATAGCCACAGGCCCATAGCAATCCGAAATCAAGTGGGATAGATGCTAGCATAACTGTTTGTGATTGAGAGAGAGGATCAACAACAGACACTGACCTTTCCTTTTATGTATGGGGCCCAAATGACTTGGAAAAGCAGTTGAATTGGTCTTAATAAGGGTGTTTATGAGGCGGGTAGCATCGGATTTTACCAAAACCTGAACCAAACTAAAGAATAAGCAGGTCTTCAGTTTTTGAAAATCGAATCGAACTGAACCATGGCATATAGAAACCGAATAAAATTAAATCACAAAGTATGTAGTTCAGGTCGGTTCAATTTCCAGTTTTGTATCTGAATATATTTTGTAGTGGCTGAACTGCAACATTTCATAAAAACTAGGGCCTCACCATTGTGCACTCGTGTTATAACTTAAAGGACCAAAATAGTTATTAGGATTAGTAAAGATGAGTTTTGTTCTGTTTAGAAATTGGGCTCGGGAAAGTGGGCTAATTTTTTTCTTTTTGGGCTGGGGGAGAGCTTGCTAACTTAAACTAATAGGGTTTTTACCGAGTTTTACCATTTCAACTTGAACTAACTCGGTTGAATGACCAGGATTTTACTTTTATTGCCCGAAACCAAAATAAGACCAGCATATCCAACAGTTTGGATCAACTCAAATTAGTCAGTTTTGCGGATTAAGTGGATTGGATAAACACCTTCATTTTATATTTTATATTGAGATTGAAGCATCATGCTAGTGCTATTTGAAATAAGGTTTTAAATTTCATATGGCTTGCATATTATTTTTTTTAACTCTGAGGTCCAAGTTACACGTAAATATAAGAAATTATCAATATATAAAAAAAATTAAAAAAATAAGCGAATAACGGAGGTAGCTCATACAAGTTCCGACGAACTTTAGAATCAATGCAGAACCCTATGCAAGCAGATCTGAGCCAATTGGAGCCACAGGGACAAACGGTGAAGGAAGGCGGACTGTAACTCGATGGGCTGCAAATGGTGGAGGGAGAGCCGTAGAGGCTGACTGTAAATTGATGGGTGGCAGACGGTGAGTTGCGAGATGGGTTGTGAGGAGGGATTTGAACCAGTGTGAGACAAGACTTAAGGCGGAGAGAGGTCGGCAGAGGCTGATTGGGCTGTAGACGGCGAGGATGGTCGCTACTTTATAGAGTGGGTTAGGGAGATAGAGTAAAGTACGGTGAGGGATGAAAGAGGCTCGAACGCAAACAGGGACGGTTGGTGGAGGGAAATTTCAGCAATTTTGTAAAACCATGGGATGAAGTACGAAACTAGGGATGACAATGGATAAGTGATGAGTAGGATAGTGCTATTCTCAAATTTTATCCATTATGTTAGATATGTAATTCATATTCTATCTGTCATCTATTGTTTTTTTACAGTTTTAATATTTATATTCTATTCATTTTAGAGTGAATAGGATTGAGGAAAACTTATTCACCTATTACATACTACTATTAAAGATGTTAATAAGTCGAATGTAGGTAAAACAATACTCTCTCTATCCCATATTCTTTATACCATTTACTTTCTAGTAATTAATTTATAATTTTTTATTTTTAATATTTTAGTATATAAATGAAGAATTTTTATATAAGAATAATAAATCAAGACATATAATTTTTAAATATATTTTTAATTTTTTTTAACAAATACTAATATGAATAAATTCAAATCAAACTAAACGAAAAAGTCAAATAGTGCAAAGAATATGAGACGGATGAAGTATTATTTTTATATATCCTATCGGCCATATTAGATATAGGTAAAGGTATACCATAAACCCGTATTTTACCTGCATCTAACAGATTTTTTGGAAACTAAATATGTATCTTATTTGTATCTATTTAATCCAATAAAAAACCCAACCAATATAATGGGGTGGAAGTGGGTATCTATTCGGTGAAATATCCATTGACATCTCTATACCAAACCATACATCCTACTTAGTAGAAGCGCATAAAAGTTTTGCAACTTAAGATAGATTAAGTATAATCAAATTGGCTCTAAAACATTTGTGTTGCATATGATTAATGAAGAGTAAAATTCATCATAGGTCCCTTAACTTTCATCTCCTATCCGGGTTACATAACTATAATTTGTCCTAGCAAAGTCCTTTAACTCATATAGTACTCCTATCAAGATTCTTTAATTGACAGAATCTTGGTGAAAAATTATAACTCCAACCCATAAATTTTTCCCATCATGCACCTAGTATCTTAAACTTTATTTATCTTGCTTTTAACACCCTAAAAATTACGGTTCTAATATGCTCAAAATCCCAATCACGCTTCTAATCAAACAAAATCCCCAAGCTGACACCAAAAGGTTCTGATTTGTTGCTACCACCCAGCCACCCAAATCAAAGCCATTGCTTGGGGATGTCATCGAGATTCAAGACCATGAAAACACCTGTTCTCAACCATGCGTGGGCTGAACACCGCAACATTCATGTCAGAGTAGGAAAGGCCGATCAAGCTGTCACAGGTACCAAAGGCCTCAGTGGGGCCGCCGACATGAGTTGGGTGGTCGAGAGGGGCGGTGGCGAGTGAGCAAATCGAAGTTTCCATTGTATCGTGCAAATCTAACTCATCGTCCCTTGTCATTCAAACCCATACCGAGAGAAACGGGGCGAAGCTTTGATGGCGCTAACGCTGGCATTGCCGGGGAGTGGCGACGACGCAGCAGAAAGGAAGAGGGAGGAGGCTGAATCTCCCTCGATTTTCTTTGTTAATGCCCATTCAGTTTTGGGGATTTGAAGCGTTTTATTCCTCTGATTCTTCGACTTGGGGAAAAGGGGTTTTTTTTCTTCCATTTTGTTGCCAGATTTTATCTGGGTTTCTTTCTTTGGAGAAGGAAATTGAGTTTTGGAGGACTTGAACAACACATGTAGGTTTGCAATAAGACGTGGTTGAGCTATTAAATTTATAAACTCTAGGATATTAGAAGCATCATGGATAAAGTCTAGAATGCTAAGAGCAAGATAAAGAAAATTTAGAGACTAAAATTGTTATTTTTAATCAAGATTCTATTAAAGTTAAGAGTCTAAATAATGAAAAGGCCCTATAAGACGCACTATATATGATAGAGGAATTCACTGGGACAACATGAAATTATATCACTTGGATAAGACATAAATTTAAATTAAGAAATCTACAATAAATTTTAATCTAATTAATGAAACAATATACAGGACAAAAGCTGGCATTTATGCATCGAACAAAAACACACAGGCAGGCCTAGTAAATGAAAAGCTCGAAAAGCTAAGAAAAAAGATACGGAGGCCTGGTCCGAACTATGAATTGGGTGAAGATGAAAGAGAGAAAACACGAGAGGTGGAAGTTGTTGGCCCGGTCAGGGGAAATATGAGAAGAAACAGCAGGTCCAACCTGAACATAGCCCGTGACATTAACTCACTTTATGGGGTGCCTTTTACTCGTAAAACCGTAGAGACCACATGTGACAATAACTTACCTTCAACTAATAAAATAAATGAATAAACTCCACAATCAAACGGACACTTGTTTTTACCAAATCTCGACGGCATAACATAAAGGACTGTGTACGTGACAGGAAACGAATTTCTTGCGTCGAAGGAAATAAAGTTGATTTTGGGCTTTCCAGTTGGTGCAAACATCCAACATCATTTCAGCCTAGTAGTTGCTCTTAATTTTCGCAAGTGTAGTACTCACGTACACAACAAGCAAAGTTGCAGAAATCAAACATTTCTAGATTCGAATATTTAGAGAGTTGCAGCAACCTATCTCAGAGTCGTTCCTGAAACTTTATTAGAGGTACGCCAGCAATTTAAAACACCAGGAAACAACATACACCCTCGTGGAAACCAACAACTTTGGCAAGGGAATTAGGAAACTCCTAAATTTACACCCCAAGCCAAGTCCCCACTCTAAAAATATGTTAGCTGCGCTCTTAAGAATGCAGAGCAGAGTAGCCCTTTTCCTCGCCTTTCATCAAACGGATTGGCGAGTCTCGTCAGTACTTTACCACCTAACTACGAAGACATTGCTTGCACGATATCAAGTAGCTCTACTTGCCGTGCTCAGCTGCTAAAGCGGTTTAGTGTTAAACCAGCACATATATTATCAGACAGCCTTGCCTTAGAGCATGTTTCAGAAGAGTAAATTCAGAAAAAGGATAATCCATCCTGCCATTGAAACAACTGCAAAAATATGAACCCAGAACAGGATAGCAGCAGATTCTTTTCCACAGCCTCGTAAATTTGCAACAGCACCTACAAGCAAGAAGCAGAAAAGGCGAGAGTTAATTTAATTTCGTTCTAGTCATGCTTATCCATTCCTACAACTGCTCGAGCAATTAAGAGAGAAAGTCTACTAGGTACTTCTAACATTTTATTGGGGAGAACTGTTATAGGATTATAGGAATTTAAACAAAAATGAAATCAGGCTGTCCCATGTTTGTAAAAATTATGAGGGCACTCACTACTTGCAGTCTGAAAATTCCAACAATTCTCAATTTGGGTGAAAAGGTGACAAGGTCTGTGTACCTGAGAGGACTGATGTAGGCATGGTATGCTGGAGTAACAACACAAATCTGAACATCTTATCATCAGCAGGAAGGAAACCTAGCTTATCAGCCAATGTTACAATGCCAAGTCCAACAGGAGGCACCAAAACTAAACGTCCAAAAATAATTGCAGCAATTGTCCGAATACCAAGCCTAGAACTTCCAGGCCCTGGCCCTGCAAACAAATCCAAAAGAATTAAATTGGTAATGGTTGCAGAACCCATAGAAAGAGTGAGGGTTAAGAAACTAACCGTCAATTAGGTTGCCTCCCAATGCCAGTAGGATGCATGGAATCATGGCTTCCCTGTTGATGTCCGAGCAATTTAAAAGTCGTTATAAAAGAGACATGCCATGCAAATGAGCGAAAAAAGAAAAAGGATTAACATGTTTTTTAGAAGAAAAAACTGCATCAGCATACGAGAAAAATTTAACATACGTT